>VMKM01000836.1:0-228206 GCA_008360985.2 Macquaria ambigua | reverse complement strand
TGTGTGTGTGTGTGTGTGTGTGTGTGTGTGTGTTGTTATGCCTTTGCAAGAGCGAGACAATGAATGAATGTGTGCAAGTTTGTGTGTTTCTGAATGAGTGCACAATAAGTGCTATTGTGTTAGTTAAAGAATGTGTTAAGTGTGGGGGTTCTTTTCCTCGAGTGTGAAGCAGACTGAGACAGTGAATCAGTGTGTGTGTGTGTGTGTGTGTGTCCTGAC
This sequence comes from Macquaria ambigua, assembly GCA_008360985.2. Lineage (NCBI taxonomy): Eukaryota > Metazoa > Chordata > Actinopteri > Centrarchiformes > Percichthyidae > Macquaria > Macquaria ambigua. The sequence continues at coordinate 227,987 of VMKM01000836.1, read as the reverse complement.
CTCCACAGCCAGGTTGAGCAGGTGTTTGACCACAGCGATCTGTCCGCTGGAGGCCGCCGTGTGCAGAGGAGTGTATCCCCGTTTGTCCTTACAGCTGATCTCCGCCCCCTGACTCACCAGCAGACACACCACATCCAAATGCCCTGCAGGGGGTGCACCAGAGCACACAAACCACAGGCAAAAAAAGAAGAAGAAATCAGATGTTAGATGAAGCTGTTTATGGATTAGAAGCAACACTAAACCGATAAATGACTTACTCAGGCACGTGATTACGAACTGCGAAAAATTATGAATTGTACTTTTTTCCACAGGCTGATATTTTTGGCCAAAGTTGGTACAATAGGGATGCAACTATTATGTTTAATATTGATTATCTATTTTCTTTATATTAATTGATTTACTCTATATAACGTCAGAAAACAGTTAAACTTTTCATAATGTCATCACGGTTTTCCAGAGTCAAAGTAAAAAATCAGAGTACTTCTTCCACTGCTGTGTGTTACACCCTTATTTTAGTTATTATTTTTAATCATGTAACTTTCCAGTGATGTTTTCTGGCCAAAATGTACCGCCATCTTTTTATAGTAAAGTTTATTGTTAAACTGTAAAATATCCTGCCTCAGGACATATTTTTATCACAACTCTTTAATAACAATATTTTAGGAATAATTGGTCAAATATTTTGGGTTTTAGAAGCTGTGTAAATACAAATAAATCTAGCTTTGTCACACCTGTTTAAACCTACAGTGCAACTAAGTGACCCAGCTTTGTCTGCTGTAGTGTTTCTATGTATTTAATGTATGTTTCATGTGAACGCTGTAAAATCTCCCATCGTGTCCTGTCTTGTTTCACACTGCTGCAGCTCTAATGAACAGGCGCCACCGATTCATTTTTCCACGCACGACCACAATGGTCTTCTTCCAGGAAATAAAGGCGTGATGTGCAATATGTAACAAACTCCGTCTTTGTCTCCGTCTTACCCATGAAAGCTGCCCAGTGCACCGCCCGGCCATCCTTCTTATCAAAGGCGTTGATGTTGGCTCCTTTAGCGAGGAGGAGGTTCACCATCTGACAGGGAGAAACACAGAGGGAGGAGGAACCAGTGAGTAATATATACAGTTTGTTTGTGTTTGTATGTGTGCAGCAGGTGTGTGTTTGTGTCAGTGTGAGGATGTGTGTGTTTGTGGGTGATGGTCTTTATATAACAGCGTTGTAAATACATCTCATCACTTGGCTCAGTTGTTGCGTAAACACTCTGCAGAGACAGTGTTGGGCGTCCATTCAGCCGCCTTCTCATTGTTAATTTTAGATTCAGCATATTTGTGAATGATTCAATCCAAGACGAGGAGTGTTTCAAAATGCACAACCCACTTAATAACCCCGATGATACAGCTGCACTCGCCCACCTGTTAACCAAGCCATTCAACCAAAATAGCACAAAGGACGGTTACATCACAGCCTGTTTACTGGTGAACTACACCGTTACACTGCAGCAGGAAACTGGTTACAGTGCTGCAGCATGTAGATCATATAATTTAATTATCATATACAATTAATTAACACGTCTGATGGGTAAAGAGCCAGTTAGTCTCTGCAGTACCTCAGTGTGGCCGTTGAGGGCAGCGTGATGCAGGGCGGTGCGTCCGCCGCGGTCCGACACGTTGACGCTACTCAGCAGCGGGATGATGACCTCAGCGCATCGCAGCGCATTATTGGCTGCGGCGACATGCAGCGGCGTCTGCCAGTTCTTGTCCCGCGCGTTCACGTCGGCCGAGTGGCGGATCAGAACTCGCACGGCCTCCTGAGGAAGAAAGTCAAAGAGAGTGTGTGTTTTTATAGATACATAACTCACTCATGTGCAACCTGTTGGAGCCATTTTCACTTCTTTGTATATTTGTGTTATTTATGTTTACACCTCCGACAACCAGGCAGAACAACCTGTTTTGGATGTGCTTAAAGTCACAGTAAAACTTTTGTAATGTGACATGTATTTCCGAGTGAAGCAGAATATGTGGGCGGAGTCCTTCACATGTGACTGGATCACTCAAAAGTGGGTGTGGCTCAGTGAATGCAGCTGCAGAGGACTGTTGGCCTCCACACACACCTCCCCCACCCCATGGATGTATTGTAAGAACTGGATCTGGACCCAAAGATGGCGCCTATTCATTCCAATGAGAATTGCTCGCCCAGCGCATAGGCCAAAAAAGTCTCTAGCTTCCGGGTTTACTTCCGGGTTATGCGGCCCACTGAATATGCGCAGTAGTGTTTCCCCCCGCTGGCCCCGCCCACGAGTTCCCGCTCAGCCCACAGACTTTACATTGTGATGATGTCACAGAGTTTTAAATCTCTTTTCTCGGCTCGAGGAAAGTTTTACAAATATAAAACCTCCATGGATCAAAAATTCATAATAGAGTTCGAGGCGTCCTGTCAACAGTTTTACAGATGTCTCTTTTACAATGGAGGTCTATGGGGAAAATGCTTTTTGGGTCACAAGGGAATTTTTCGCTGCAATACCGCGAGTGGCCACTGGGAAAAATTGGAAGCAAGGCTGAGAGGTGGCGCCGTATCCTGGTCTTATAATACATCCATGCCCCACCCACGTTGTTAGATCAGGAGGATAAAAGCTTATTGACATTATTGTGGGAAAACAGTTCCTCCTCCATTGCTGTGTGTGTGGTGACAGCTCTGTGCTGATGTCAGCGGGACCTTTGTGGTCACAGCCAATCACTGTTGACCTCTGCTTTAACTAAAAGATGGACGACAACATGTCTCTGAACTTCCAGAACAAACTCAGCATGCAGACGCAGCTACTAGTTTGTTACAAAATCAGTTTGAATCTCCGAAACGTAGCGATCTATTGCTAGCAACATTAGCATTGTGGCTGAGGTGGCTCTGTTTAGTGCAGCGCCACCAGGAGCTCCGGAGTGATACTGCGTCGACCAACGCAGAACATGCAGCACAAGGTCCTTGTTTTTCTGCACCTTCAAGCTCTAATGAATAAATTCGACCTCGATCACAATCTTCTGACATGTAAACAAAGTTTTTAGCAGCTGAAATCCAAACACACACCTCTTACTATCAATAGCTAACTGTCAAGTACAGTTTCATATGTTTTATATGTTGGGCGGGTCAGCTGGTCACCCCAAAACCCATTTGATTGGATACATTTCGAGTTCAAGATGAGTCTTCAAAAATATTTTTATGTTTTACAGGAAGAGGAAAAACCTTGATATTAAAATACTCAAAAATTATTTTTCTTTGTTTTTATTACTTTATTGAAATGTTTCTTTCATCATCTTCCAGAGAATTGTTTCCTTCAAATATCCATTGCACATTTTTTGTACAAAATTTAAATTAAGCTACTAACACTGTTTTAGTACGTCTAAATCAACTCTGAAGTAGCATAGCAGCGGACAAAGAAACCTGTTGTCATACTGTAAAAAATACAATTTAATTTAATTTTCAATTTACTTTAAGATCTTTTAATCGTACTGCAGATACTCTATCTGTAAATCACTCCCTATTTAATTCTAATTCTAAGAGAAAACGTACGCACTGTTATTCCCTCAAAAAATATCCCAGAATGGATTGAAAATTGTTTTGTAGCGTGTATGTACGTCGCTTTAGTAAAAAAGATCCCACAGTGTGATACATGAATGAATAAAGAAAGTAATGACTTCAGACACACACCACACACCTTAATATTATTCCTACAACGCAAACAAACTCATAAACGGCCCTGAACGTATGTAAAACTCCGGCCACGCCACTAAAAGTCATCCTCCAGTTATTCCAGTCATGCTGAATTACCTGTTTGGGCACTGGGAGTGATGCGGCTGATTAATTGCTTTAACCCAGATTCACGAAGCTCACAAAAGGTAAAACTGTCCTGTGTGTGCTCTGAGAATAGACGGTGAGAAGTGATGAGTGTGCGACTGTTTTCAGGTAAATACCACGAGGTGCAGCTCAGCTCCTTGACACCTGTATCGCAGCGAGGATCTCTCGCCGCGCTGCTTGACTTGTTGTTTTTGGGAAGAAGAAAGGATTGTGTACCCTGCGTGTGTGTGCGTGTGTGTGTGCATGTGTGTGTGTGTGTGTGTGTGTGTGTGTGTGTGCTCACCTCGCTCCGAGATGCCACGGCGCGATGGAGAGGGGTGAGCCACATACTGTCTTTGGCGTTGACCCGGGCCCCTGCAGAAGATGAGGGAGAAACATGGCGCTGATGATGAGGTGTAACGTCAAGTTTACCAACCAATCTGAGAAGTCACTCGTAGAGACATGCGTCAAAATAACAGCTGGTAGGATACAAAGGCCTGCGAGTTTCATCAACTAACATTTAAGACGTTTTTAATGCCAAAAAAAATAGCCATTTCACTAAGTACCTGCTGACAGATTAGAAGGTCTGTATGACGGCTTTAAACTCTCATATCAAGAACAGCACTGCAGGGTTGAAACACTTTGTAATTTGTAAGATTTATGATACTAAATTTAGCATTTAAATCCTATATTTAAAAAGGATATGGTTAGCTGTATTCCACGTTTCTTACTGTCAATAAATCCCATAAAAAAGACCAAAACCAACAATGAACTGATTCAACTAACAAGTGTTGTGTGTGTATCCAAAGCCTGATGAAGCTTATTCCTCTGTGCCATAGAGCTCCATTGTTGTCCAGAAAATATATCTTAATAAAATAACTATATTAACACACGCAACTAACGATTATTTTCATTATCGATTAATCGTTTGATCTATAAAATGTCAAGAAACTGTGAAAAATGCTCATCACAGTACCCCAGAGCCCAAAGTGACGTCTTCAAACTGCTTCTTTTGTCCGACCAACAGTCCAAAACCCAAAGACTCTTCACTTACTGTCAGAAATGACAAAGAAAAGCAGCAAATCCTCACATTTAAGAAGCTGCAACCAGCAAATGTTTGACATTTATGCTTGAAAAATAAGTGAAAAGATTAATCGATTATCAAAAATAGTTGGCAATTAATTTTCCTTCAATCGTTGCAGATCTAATTTAATGTTCTTTCATTACAATGAACATTAGCACTGTAGTTTATTTTGAGTCAATCCCACACACACACACAGTCCTGCTGCCTTAAACACTCACTATTACACTAAATGTGTATTAATCCGCTGCTGAAAATAGTCCCCAACAAATGCACAATTTACTCCTGTTTCTGTAACGTTTGCTAACAGCGCCCAGCTGTTTTTAAATCTTTACTTCCTCTGTAGGAGCCAATGGCCTTGAGGTGAAGTGCCACGGACAAGATAGGAAAGTCAGAAAGTATTGAGAGGCAGACTAACACATTGATGAAGGCGAACGTTCAATAAGAAAGATCTTTTCTCTCATGTCCTGCCTTTAATTCCTCTGTTGGGTCCAGTTCTGGTATTTCTTAGCGTTCTAATCTTCCCGTCACTTCCACTTTCCTGCACTGTCACTCTCCCTTCATTCACAAATCTGACGTCATCATACCTGACCAATGATCTTCCTGCCTTCCCGTGTCCATCAAGCCAATCGCTCCCTCAATGCCGTTCTTAAAATATCATTAAAATTCTCTCTTTCTTCTGTCCTCATCACCACCATCACCTCCAGTGTGTCCGGAGAGATTCAACTGATTGTTTCCATCAACCACCTGCTGGTTTTACTCCACCAGCACCAGAATCTAGACTCTGGAGGATCCTGTCCTTTCTCCCATCGTCATACTGGTCTACACTGAATCTGCTTCGATGGAGTCTAAAGTCTTTCTCTGTTGGTTTTGGTATTGTCGTGGGATTTGTTGACGATGACAGCATCACACATGATGTGACTGTTCTGCAGATACACTGTATAGGTTGTGTATATATATATATATATATATATATATATATATATATATATATATATATATATATATATATATATATATATATATATATCTATCTCATGGAAAAGAAAACAAGGTCTTTGGGAACAAGAACAGCTGAAGAAAAGATGACAGGTGGAGGGAGATGAAAGCTGAAAAGAGAGACATGCAGAAGAGGAAGACGAGAGGAACGAAGGGAAAATGTTTTACCAGAGAGGATGAGGAGCTCGGTGATCTCGGCATCGCCCAGGAAGGCCGCTGCATGCAGCGGGGTGCGCTTATCTGCGTCCTGAGGGAGGAAGTCAGTCAGTTAGTCAGTACTTCCTTGTAATATTGGCAAAGGTACATAGTTCAGCCTTGATCAGCAGCTGCACTTATCCTAAAAGGTACTGTGGTTTACGCGTGGGGTGGTTTTGATGCTAGTGCCAAATACCAACACCTAAGCAACACTTTTAGATTCCCTAATTTTGCCCAAATTAAGATAAGATAGAACTTTATTTATTCATCCCAAGGGAAATTGTTGTGCAGCCGCTGCAGCACAGAGTAGAAAAGAGTGCAAATATAAAGAGTGTGAGTATAAAAATATCAATAAACAGATATCCAAACTTGGAGCTGGAGTAGGGCACTCTCAGCCAGGCTGACGATACTCTCTGATCTGTTATATGGTGGTGTCTGCACTAATTTGTTTAAATCGTCTGAAATTCAATCACAAAGCCGTGTATGACCAAACAATAAAGGAACAAAAACAGAGGAAAGTAAAGCCCGCTCCACTTCTTCCACTGCAAGAAGAGCCTCAACAATCAGCCACACATGAACATTTGATATTTGGTGCTACATGTCCACAAATTAAAGAACCGTACCACTAAAAAGTCGAGTCCTTTCACGTTCACTGCTGCCTGGAACGCTACATGTCAGTAATCAATGAGTTCATGCTGAGACCGAACAGAGGAGGCTGTGATATCAGTTCACAGATGATCAGCGAGGCCGTCAGCGTCAACACATCCATTGTTCCTCTCAGTCAGCTCACACACACACACACACACACACACACACATCCTGATGACTACCCTGCATCTCCATGTGACTCTCCAACAAAAACACATCTAAAGTGGACACTGACGGTGACGTGGGAGTCGGGTCACCGGACACAGGAGACTAAATAACAGCAGAGAGGAGACCAGGACTGCAGGCCGGCCCACATCCCGCGCTGCCTCTGGTACAGACATGTGTTGTGCATCTTTACCCAGATGATGAAAATAAACGCACGCTCTGAACTTTGGCTTAGCTGACTCTTGACCCTCCGCCCCCCCTCACCCTTGGGTGCAGGAGGCTACAACAGGAAGTGGAAGAGAAGGGGGGGGGATCTCCACTGAGCCGGGTTTTTATTTTCCAACAAGCTCATTTTGAGTAAAAGGAATTTTTTAATTACGCTGATAGATAAGTATGCTGAGTTCTACAGAAGACCTCAATCCTGTGTCTAAATATCAGGGTGTAGTACAAGTATGAACTGTGCACTGAGTTACGGCCGTATAAATGGTATAAATATATGCTGCTGTGGCACCAGCTGTGCAGGGTCTCTCAGTGTTGATATCTGCAGGTCTAAATTTGGTTGCACAATAGACCCTTTTCATGGCAGACATTTTGACTTGTCAAAGCAGGAAAACAAAGCTGTGAGTAGCAACATTAACGATGGCTCCATTCCATTAAGTGTCCCAGTAAGCCAGCAGATACCACCTAATACCAGAGCCCTGAAACTGGCTCCTAAATGGAATGCAGCCATCATTATCTCATAAATATGACTTTTGTATCCCGTAATTTTGACTCGGCATCCCATAATTATGAGATATGGATCAGGTAATTAAGAGATCTTTTCATATATTGTAATTATGAGATGTTAAAATGAAAAAGTAGGAGGTACAGAAGTTTTAATTATGAGAAAACGTCTCCAAATATTTCTTTATTTTTTTTAAAGGTACCCTGTGGAGTTTCTGACCACTAGGAGCACCATGGAGCAAAGGCACGAGGATGCAAACGCGTGGGTACAGCAAAGGCAGTGAAGAAGAAGAAGAAGAAGACTACGAGCTAGTTTAGTAAACGTGGATGTAAACAACGCAGGATTTAAAATATTTTCTAAAATCGGCTTTGCAAATGTTTTATGAGGCAGGAAATGATCATCCTCAACGATTCACACAGTGCGCTTTGATGACAGAAACAGAACAAGAACTAAACTCCACAGGGCGGTAAACTTCTGTAAATATCAAACAAGAGATGAAGAACTTTTCAGGCTCATCTGTATATTTTTTCACTAAATTAAAAAAAGACTGAAAATATGTGCCAAAAAATTCAAAATGTAAACGTTTTTCAGCTGGAGTGGCCTAAAACTAAGGAATCAAAGAGTTCAGGAGTTATGAGAAATGAACTGTATAGTGATTCAAAAATGGCCACATGGTGGCGCTATCCACACTGAAAAATAATCACGTTTTCCTTGTTGTAACTTTCCAACAAATTTCACTAAAATCTGTTGATGACATTTTGAAATATTGTGTTTAACTATCAAAGAAAAATAACTGAAACGAAAAGACAAACAGACCGAAAACATAATCTTCTTAGTGGAGGTGGATATTTATACTTTCATACAAACATGAATCAGTTAAAATACTTCAGACTAATAAAATGGGGGAACTCGAGTTGAACCACAGACTGTATATAAAGATGGCCGACGTGTCTCCTCTCTTGGATACGGGAGCTGCCATCTTGTGCTGGTGACGTCATTTGGAGTCTGTGCAGTAGTGATAGGTATCGAGGTCCCGCCCACGCATACATCATGACGCCACACCCCCTTTTTATAGCATCAAATAACAAATTAAAACCAAACTGATCAGAAAAATGAACACTTGAACAAACATCAGCGTGATAAGAACTACCTAAAATGACAGAAACCATCTTTGGGAACATTTTATTTGACGTGTACTTTGATTTGTCAGTTTGCCCCATGTCCCATCCGCTAACATGGAGGGGGCGGGGCTTATGACCTATACTGCAGCCAGCCACCAGGGGGCGATCCAGATGTTTTGGGTTCACTTTTAGGGAGCTGTCATGTCGTCCATCTTTATATACAGACTATGAGTTGAGGTTTACCTGAAGACATCCCTTATTATGGGCATCACCCCCGAACTAAAGACAAATCTTGATGTAGACTGTGTGTGTGTGTGTGTGTGTGTGTAGGTGTGTGTAGGGGTGTGTGTGTGTCCTCACCAGAGCATTGATGTCTTCAGACTTGTATATAAGCATACGGATCTCCTCGGGGTCTCCGCTGAAGATCGCCTGGATGAGAGGAGGCTGTGGAGGAGACAGACGTGCGGTCAGATCATTCGACACACGACCCGAGGCGACACGTACGACACGCGAGGAGCACACGTGATCGATTCTACAAAGAGAGGCGACGTGACGAAACGACATGTTAGGGAGAATATTTCCTGGACGTTACACTAGAGGAAACTAAGCATGAGCCTTCCCACGGTATATGGCTGTGTGTGTGTGTGTGTGTGGAGGAGCAGCTGCTTGACTTTAAGCTGCCGTGTTTACAAAAGCCTGAGCAGAGAGGGCTACTACAAGACTGCAGCTTACTATATACAACTGTATGTATACAAAAAATGTTCTGTATCACCAACAGGACTTTCTTAAAAACTCTGCTCACTTCTTATACGTCGACAGGACGGAAATATTTGCCGCCCAAACAGAGAAACTGTTGTTGTAGAAGAATCTTTGTAGATACAGATCATCAAAATAAAATGTCTGTGCAGAGAAAGAGGCTTTAACGAAGGGCACCGCGTGGAGGTCATGTCTATGAAGCCCTTATTTTCTTTCCTGGGTCAGAGATAGGAGGTAAATAGAGGCCCCAGACACTGTACACACACACACACACACAGGTAAGCAGGCGTGGGGAGAATAAAAACGCCTGCAGAGCAACTTCTTCAGTCATGCAAGTCGCTAAAATGTCATGTGGGCTTCGCAGCTGACGCTCTTTAAAGCGGCTGTAATCAATAAATGTCAGTGTGGAAAACAACGTGATAAAGAGATCGCCCTAAAAACCCACTGCACACTACCTGGAGACTCTCGACAGACTGCTACCACCTGCGGGTCGAAGGTCACGTGACCAACGGAGAGAGCCGAAGACGTTGTTAGGCTAGTTTTTGGTAGCCCTGCTAGCTTGTTAAGTTTATTTTATTTGACATGGACACAGCAGTAGCATTTAAACTACAACATATATTTATGAACAAGCATCAGATTAACTGTATTTAGTGTTTGTAGCGAAACGCTAGTTTAAACAGAAAGAAGAAAAAGAAACATTATTAAAACTCTACAGCAAAAAAGAAAAACGCAGAAAATCTGTTAATCAACCTGCTGCTTTATTCTTTCACCTCTATTTATTTTTAACACATTTTGATTAGAACAATGTAAAACTTTTTATAAGATAATTAGAGTTAATATAAAAACGAAGAGTTGTGGTAAGCTAACCTCCCTCCAAAACATGGCATGTTATCCATTATGAATATTCATGCAAACCACATAAGGATCTCTTCAAAATAACAACAACGCTTGAACCAACCAATCAATCAGTCTTCAACTTTTAGCGGCACAGAGCTGAGATTCACTAGTTAGCTTAGCTAGCAACAGCATGGTACGTCGGTGTGTCACGGCCACTTTTCAACGTTCACTTTTTAAATTTGATGTTTTAAAGAACTGAGACCAAGATACGTTCTGAGCGGGAAAAACGATCTTGTCAGTGTTTATACATTTGATTATTTAAAACACTAAAAGTCGAAGCCTCTGCAGGGACAGACATGCAGGTCGCATGTGTTAGTGATGAATCAGGTCTAACTGAGGCCTCACTCCACTTCCTGCGAGTTTCTGCCACCTCCTGCCTCACTTCCTGTTGCACAGTCTCTCCTTCTCAGAAACAAGAGAGAGGAACCGCAGAGGAGAGTTTCACTTCTGCTTTAAAACCAGAGCACACAGAATGACAGCACTTCCTCATATGACCTTTTGCTCCCCCTTGAATTTGATTCTGGTGTAATGCCACATCATCCTACTCTGAGTCAACCAGGTGTTTGTTTGACATTTTTAGATACTGGTACCTGAGTGTTGCTAGTGATACCAAATTATACTTTTTTTAGAACTCCCTTCGCATAGTGTGAACCTGCGAGATGAACTGTTTAACGCTGAAGCTGAAGGAGAGCTTTACTTTGAAGAAACAAACAAGATATAACGTGTTAACTAGTGAGCTCTTGAGGTGCTGGTAGGCAGATTTTGTTACCTTTGGACAGAGCCAGGCTAGCTGTTTCCCCCTGTTTCCAGTCTTTATGCTAAGCTAAGCTAACCATCTCCCTGCTCTAAGCTTAAGCATTTTCCAATCCGATCATTAAGAGAAAATAAACTTAAGGCCTTTACACACCGGAGGCGTTTTTTTCGTGCAATAAATTTGCACATGAATATATTTTTTTGAACTGCTGTTTTTGTCATGAGTACTTTCACACAGAAAGCGAATATTACACGGCGAAAAAGCGACGTAATTTGTTCGGAACAAGGTCGTCACATCACAACTCCGGACCTGACGATTGTTTGTCGACAAAGGACACAAAAATTTTAAAGACGATAAACCCGAGGACACCGTGTGGAGCAGCACCGCCTGGAGTAGATTACGTAGTTTCCTTTTGGATGCAGTAGAGTGAATATTCGCATGCGAGTATTTCGCATTTTCGTGTCGTTAATTCGTTACGTCCCCGGTGTGTAAAGGCCTTTAGACCAAGAATGTGACCAAGACTTTTGTGACATTTCAGACTTCTCCACCTTAACCCCTGGAGGTCAAACTCAACTGGTTGAACAGGAGGGAGCAGGACGGGTGGTGCACACACATCTGTCACTTTCTCCTCTGCCTCCACCTAACAAAGCAGAAAGCATATCGGCGATCAGCCGTCCAGCATTTTTCATTCGAGTTCAAAGCTGTTAAGCGGTGATTCAGGTTTAATCAGTGTTTACTTGAGCAGAGTGATAAGAGATGGAGGACACGTTCAGGGGTAGCGAACGAGGCCCCAGCTGGAGGGAGGAAAGGGGGCGGGATGGGGCCTGTGCCTTTAACGAAGCAGCCAACACTTGGCAGCATATGGCCTCTTTAGCTATGCCTTTCTTTCTAAGTGCTCCACACACTCACACACACATTCTTACAAAAACTCAGCTGGCAACAGCCCCCCCCCCCGTCACAGCGCTGAGTCTGTGATCGCCATGGAGACCCGGGGAGACGGGTGCTGGCACAAGAAAGGGCGAGGAGGTTTAGAGAGTGTGAGCATGAATGAGAGCGTGGCTTAGCGAACAGGACAGTTATCGACCAATAATAAAGGAGCTGAAGTGAAACCACAACTTCCGGGTTCTGTTCCAGAAGTAAGAACACCTCATTCAAAACCCCATTGACATTTTTATTAACTCTAATAACTAAACATGAGACTTGGAACAGAGTTTTCCTCATCAGCATGTCGTGTGACTCGCTTCATATGTTTAAATAAAGACGAATATGGAGGAAACCAAGTTACGATGACGTAAGTACCCGCGCTGCCATGCTTGTAGTTTTTTCAGTGGTGGAAGAAGTACACAGATCCTTTACTTAAATAAAAGTACCACTACAACAATGTAAAAATACTCTATTAGAAGTAAAAGTCCTCAATTTAAAATCTTAAAGTATTATAGTACAAATATTATCAGCAAATTGTACTTAAAGTACCAAAAGTAAAAGTACTGTAGTCCAGCGGTTCTCAACCTAGGGTTCGGGCCCCTCCAAAGGCTCACAAGATAAATCTGAGGGGTCATGAGATGATTAACGGGGCAGGAAAGAAGAAAAAAACAACAATGTGTATACATTTTTTGGACTTGTCTCTGATCTTTACTCTTTTTGTGAAATAATAGATACTTTTACCTCTTTAGGCCTCCAGCAGTTATTTCTATGAAACTATACAAGAAGTTTAAAAGGGGAAATGTCTCTTTTGTGGAACTGGCACCACTGAGTTTAGTCATGGGAGCTGATTTTATTTTTGTTTGTTTGTTTTATTTGTTAAAATCACAAAGGTTTTAATTTCTAAAAGCAGCTGCTGCAGTGGATGTTGGCTTGTCTGAGAATATTGAAACTAAACCTCAGGAAGACGCTTTGAGAGAAATGCTGAATGACAGAGTTGCAGCAGAAAAGGGGAACAGACGTTAGACAGGAAGTGACGTCACGACTCCAGCTCTCTATACGGCTCTTGCTGATGCATCAACACCCCTGCAGGCTATCTAACAGTATCTCCAAGACTTGCACGTGTTTTCCACACATTAACACCGATAAACACTTCTCCTTAGCCTTCAGGCCCAAACCAAAGTCACCAGTGACAGGAAGTGACATAGTGCTTGCTCATGGTGGGAAATGTTGGGTCTCTGTAAATATAAAGAGTCGGTCTAAACTTGCTCTACTTGAAAAAGTGCCCTGAGATAACTTTGTTATGATATGGCGCTATATAAATAAAACTGAATTGAATTGAATTGAAGTAGCCGCATTTTCGCACATGCGCAGAACAAATCGGGTTTCCGGTACGGGTCGGGCAGTGACATGCTCAGCGGAGCGTGAAGCCAAAAAAGTTTGACTTCCGGGTAGAAAATGACCCGGATCTTCCACATAGTTTTCCGGATCGTGTACCTGAACCACAGTGACTCTATAACTCTGGATTCAGCTATTAAACGTCTCTTTCACAATGTAAGTTTGTGGGAAAAAGTCTCTTGGGGCCAGTGTGCATCACGTGATGGACGCTGAAGTTGTAATTACACGGTTTGGCCACTATGTCAAACTGGCTTCAAAGCCTGGCGCACTTCCTGGGGGGTTGGATTGCAGGTACATGAGGTAGGTGCGTTGGGGAACTTTCCCAGCATGCACTGGGGCAACAGATTCATTCATAAGTCTCATGTTATGTGTTCCTGCGTTGTTACGGACGTCACTGCTGTCACACTTTGATCACTGTTAAACATCAGATATGAACAGTGAATGTTGTCAGACTATGAGTGATGCTGGTGAGGTTCTCCCTGATGGACGTGCACGAGACTTTTAAGTGATAATCACAAGCCGGCTATGAAAATCAAACCTCACTAAAATCTCTTAAAAAGCAGCTTTAGGAAAGGATGGACTGAGTTCATCACCCCATCCATAACAGACTGCAGGTCAGAGACCAAACCCACCTGGTTCTCTGGGCTGCTTTGTTTGGTTTATATAATATCAAATATCAGCAAAGTGGGTTCGGCAGTTAATCACTTAATAAGTTTTAGTGTTTTAATGACAAATTCCTATTTTAATGTCATATTAAATGCCACATGTTCTGGCTCCATTGGTGTTTTAACGGTCTAAAAACTGCATTTGGTTTTGCTTTATATTCTGTCACGTATAAGTAAATATGTAACTCTTCATTATTAAACTTAAATTGTGATAATTACACCAACAGATTACAGTGATTTCTCAACAATGATCTGCATCTTCTCTTCTAAAATCATTATTATAAATCAACACTCTTTCATTATAAATCTAAAAAAGTAGACATTTGTATTTTAAAATCACTTCCTGTTCAGCCTAAAACGTCTTGGTCACGATCCAGCTGACTGTCAACGAGATGCACTTTTTGCAGGTTTGGGCTAACAGGACTTGTTGCTATGACAACCAGCTTCGAAGAGCCCAAACACTGTAATCTGGATAACTAAACTCGGTTATCCACGTACGGAGAACGGGGCCTTGAGGGTCTCGGAGGACCTGATTTGGGACCCTGTTGATAGAACTGGAAGTACATGCAGACTGCCTCGTTCTTCTCCTACACACACTTCCTCCGTCAGATTACCTCTGTTGTCATAACGCACACACACACACACACACACACACACACACACACACACGTATACAGTACGTCCTGCTGTCCTGGGCTCTACAGCCATGTCTTCATTTCCTCTGATGCCCTCATCTCCTTCCCCTCAAGGGTCAACGACACTCGTCTCCTCCTAACAGTGAAGCGCTAAATCAAAACCCTGCAGCTCTGCAGCGTGTTGTCACTCCCTCAGTCTCCATCTCAAAGAGCCTCAAAAGCAAAGAAATGAGGTCTGAATGTTTCACCTGACACAGGAAACAATAGAGGAAACGTTTGTTAAAAACGAGGAGAAAGAAGAAAGAAACACAGGAAATCTGATAAGAGCAGCGTACATGCGACACACTGCACACAGTAGTGCTGCGGCGGAGAGTCAACAACTTCCTGTGCTTCCTTTATATCCTGTTTGGTGGAGAGATGATGTTTCTACCCAAAAAAGGCCCTTCAGTATCTGCACGTATACATTACTAGCATAAATAATAATGAGGGCCGATGTAAAAAAGATCATTGTATTTCAGTTAAAGGGGGAATTTATAAATTTAACAGCTGTAGAGGGGAAGTGAAAACATGTAGCACGCTTGTTAGGGTCCAGGTTACTGCACGTTTTTTGCTTGATGACAAACAGGATGTGCAGTATACTGTAAAAAGAAATCTCTATGTTGTGTTAGTTTCCACTGTGGTATCTGAGCAGGAGTTGCCTTTTTGTTTCTTATATCAGTGACGTCATCACAATGTAAAGTCTACGGGCCGAGCGGGAGGAACACTACTGCACATATTCAGTGGGCCGCATACCCCGGACGTAAACCCAGAGGCTAGAAACCTTTTTTTGGTGTATGCACCAGGAGAGCAATTCTCATTGGACTGAATAGACGCCATCTTTGGGTCCAGATCCAGTTCTGATAATACATCCATGGCGCGGACCAGAAAAATGCCTCTGGACGCAATTGAATCAACCTACAACCAATCAGAGCAACGAAACCTGTGACGTGACGCTGAGCGAATCCTGTGGGAAGTACGACAAACACAAAAGCTTTAAGTGCAGTTGTTTGTTCCCGGTGTTAGGGGTTAGGAGTTAGGGGTTAGGAGTTAGGGGTTAGGTGTTAGGGGTGAGGTGTTAGGGGTTAGGAGTTAGGGGTTAGGGGTTAGGTGTTAGGGGTGAGGTGTTAGGGGTGAGGTGTTAGGGGTGAGGTGTTAGGGGTTAGGAGTTAGGGGTTAGGGGTTAGGTGTTAGGGGTGAGGTGTTAGGGGTTAGGAGTTAGGAGTTAGGGTACCGGGCAGGTTGATGGCATATAAAAAACATTAAAAGAAAACACACAAAAGCACAAACAAAAAAAAAGCAGACAAACAAGCTGAGCAGAATTTCCTCTCACAGGTTAAAAAAAAAACATATTGCAAAAGCAGATTTTCACATGACCCACTCTTGATCAGCACATGATGAAAGAATAAATCTATACGGCACTGAGCTGCCTGCTGAGCCGAGGCATCCAGTTATCAGGCATCATCAGCATGTTGTCTGAACATAACAGGAAGTCCAACAGTTCTGAGGTACATAAAAAACAAAAAAGCGGTTCTTCCCTTCCTCTGAGTTAACGGCAGATCTGATATGACTGGACGGACGAGGCTGCGTCACTTTGGGGATTTCTAGCAGCACGTTTCAACGACTTTCTCTTCAGGTGCCAGCTGCCTGCTCACGACCAGATCCAGCGGGAACCTTTTTTTAAAACAGGTGGAGACTCTGAACACGAGTCTGTGAGTTTACAGAAGTGAGACCGGAGAGAAAAGTGGTTCCCTGATGGAGGTTTAGGGGCCTGTAAGGTGGCCCTGAGAGTTTCACAGTACAGAAGTACATTCACTCAAGAACTGCACTTGAGTCCTTTCTTTTCATGCAACTTTCTACTTCTGCTCCACCACACCTCAGAGGGAAATATTGCACTTTTTACTGCACTACATTTATCTGACAGCTTTAGTTACTTTCAGGGTTCGTACGAAGTCTTGAAAGTTTGGAAAATGCTTAATTTTAACCGTCATGTTTTCAAGGTTAGGAATATGCTTGAATTCGAATATACTCCTTGAAAAACGCAACATAATCTGGTGTTTCATCATCGACACAATCACTCATGTAAACTAAAAATCTTTTACTATTTAAAATGAAACGATCCCGTCGTCGTATTTGTTTGTTGTCTCCTGGCATTTATAGTAACTATTTAGATGTGATGATAAAGGCTTCGAGAGCCTGGACATTTTTGGTTTAGGTACCTTGAAAGTGCTTGAGTTCTACTCTTAAAAAGCTGTTCAAACCCTGAACTTTACAAATTAAGATTTTTGCACACAAAACATATGAAGAGTTTATAAAATACGATGTTTTGTTATAAATTAAACTACCCAACAGGTTACACAGCTGAAACGATTACAGATTACGATTGACATAAAATGAATTGGCAACTACTTTGAAAATCATAATTACATAATTACAGGACAATAACATTATTTATTATCATACATAATTTTAATTTATTGTTAATAATGTTGAGGTGTCACTTTGGGCTAACTGTGACGGCATTTCTCACTAGCAGATTAATCCATAATGAAAATAATCATTAGTTGCAGTTTTATACAAAATAGTAAACAGTAAAATCCTGCTTTTACATGGATGCATGAGTAATAATACTCTAATGATATCAGATATATTAGTACAACAGTCACAGGGGACTTTTTTCTACTTTTAATACTTTAAGTACATTTTCTTGATAACATACTTTTACTTTAGTAACATTTTCAACGCAGGACTTTTACTTGTAAAGGAGTATTTTCACAGTGTGGTATTGGTACTTTTACTTTACTTCTTCCACCGCTGACTGAAGGTTGGACATCACCACACCTGAGCATCATCACATTATACACCAAATTAGAGCTGCAGCGATTAGTCGATTAATCAATCAAATATTGAAATCTGAGGATTTGCTGCTTTATATCACTGTAAACTGAATATCTTTGGGGTTTTGGGCTGTTGGTCGGACAAAACAAGACATCTGAAGGCATCACTTATTATTTTATTATTATTTTATATTTTATCGATTAAGCAATTAACTGATTAATGGAGGGGAAAAAAAGGAAGAAAATACTCGTTAGTTGCAGCCCTGCATCAAATCTAAACAATGATGGTTCATTCTTGACCTCGACTAAAGATCCATTTAGTAGCTGTTCTGGAGCTTTCAACTCTATCACATGATCTTCCCCAGCAGACAAGAGAGAAACTGTTCGACATTTCCACATTTTTCTTTTTCAACACTTTCTTGTTCTGCTGAGATTGAGAGTGAGGAGCATCATGTGACACAGTCAAAAGCTCCAGAGCTGCTACTAAACGACCCTGTGGTGAGAAAAATATGTCTCCTTGGCATAAAATCTTTTTTTTTCCGGAGGTCCGTCACCTGAGCCAAATCTCGCAGCTCTGTGGAGACATAAATCTGCATTTAGCCGCAGTTAAATCTTCATTATTGAGGCCGTGTGCGGTGTGCAGCTGCGGGGATGCTTGCGGAAGGAAACGGAGCAGGAAGTATAGGAGAAGTGGGCTGTCCTAATTTTAACCGAACATTTTTATTTTTTTTTTTTAAGCCATAAAAAGCCAAAAGCGAAAAATGAGGACGCATGAAAACCTGCAGTTTTGTGCAGATTAGCGGATGTGTTGTGTGCACAGTCTGCAGGAGAGACGCGTTTTATCAGCTGTGTTTGACAAAACGCATAAAAGTGGCAACACAAAGACAAGCAGCGATATTTAAAAAATATATATTTCTGCCAGATACAAGCGTTAATGTGCTGCCTGTGTGGAGGCTAAGCTAACTACAGCTAGCGGCTCTTCCTACCTGGTCGGCCAGTTTGAGGACAGCCATCTCTGGGTCAGCTCCGGCGGCTCATCCACTCCCTCCGACACCGCAGCACCATGCACGGTGCGATGCTGCGCCGCCCCTCCAAAAACGGACGCCGCTCCTCCTCTCCTTTTCTCCGGTCTTCCCGCGGGACTTCAGGCGGCTGGATGTAGCAGCAGCAGCAGCGCGGCTTCTCGTAGCTCCCTAGCGGACACACAGGCTGATGATGATGGTGGTGGTGGTGATGATGATGAAGGCCGGGGCTAGCACCGGGACCATCAGCCCCGCTCCGCTGACGCTATCTGCGGCGACGCTGCTGAGCCGAGGCGGCCGCAGGGAGGCGGGGGAAGCAGGAACGGCTTGACCCTCCGGTGTAAACAATCCACATTTACGGCCGCGGCTAGAGCTGCTGCTGCTGCTGCGCGGAGGTCCCCGGCGTCTCTCCGAGCCATACACCACCCACAGAAGCCTCCCTCCTCCCCGGTCTGCAGAGCCACAAGCCTCCCGGAGCAGGCAGCCAGGCTGAAACTCGGCTGAACGCGGATCGACACAGGAAGTCGGCGCCCGTCTCTCCTCCTCTCAGATGCAGAAGTGGAGGAGCAGCTTCCTCAGCATCAACAACTACCGGCAGCCCCCCTCGCTGCTGCCGCCCGCTGGATGCAGAGGGACTCAAACACTTCAACCTGCACCGTCCAACATCCATAAAACACGGTGCAGCAGGAAACATGGAAATCATTTACTCAGCGTCTGCACATCCATAATATTTTTATTGCAAATTCTTCTATTTTATATTTGTATTCTTGCTTTTTTACAGTATTTGCTTTTTATTATTTATATATATATATATATTTATGCACCAATATAAAGCTAATCCCTTGTATGTGAAAACCTACTTGGCAAAAAACACAATTCTGATTCTGATTCAAGTACAGTTTTGACATATTTGTACTTTACTTGACTTTATACTTCTACTCCACTACATTTCTTAGAGTTAGTTATTTTTACATTAAAAAAAAAACACGATATGATGCAGTACTATATTAATAATCCGCCCACTAGTACACAAAGTATTTAAAATTGGCTCCACATTGATGAACTACAACATTAAAATGCTCTCATGTGTATTTGTTAGTGATAAAAAGAGAATAATAAATTATTCTATAATAATTTAACACTTTAAAAGAAGCCATTCTGCATAAGGAGTCCTTTTACTTTTGACACTTTAAGTACATTTCGCTGATAATAGTTTTGTATTCTTACTTAATTAACATTTTTAATTCAGGACTTTTATTTGTAATGGAGTATTTTTAGATCCATCACACCCTGAACACAACCTGTTCCAGCTTCTCCCCTAAACACACACACACTCACATATATCTACACATTTACATCCAATAACAAAATGATAAAGTATTGTTTCTTTCCTGAACAACTTAAGCCACATTAAACATCTGTAAAAACCTTTATTTTCTTTCTTCATAGAGACATTAATGGAAGCTAATAGCTTACGTGTAATTTAAAGTACAGTATATTTTATGTGCAACCTGCAAAATCACAAGAATGGTCCTTTAAGAAACAGGAAGTAGAAATGAAAGCTTTTTAAAGTTTGTTGTTTTCCATCATGAGCTCGTGTCGCTTCATGTACACAACGTTTCACTGCGGAAACATCTCTAATCACAGTCATCTCCCCGGGGCAGGTTATAAACGAGAGCTTGCCAGGTTACCTCCCAGTGTTGACTCAACACACACACACACACACACACACACAGCATCAGAGATGCCACCATGTATTTTTCATGGTTCGCTGTGTTCATTGAGATGCATTCCAAAGGTTATGAGGGAAGGAAACTGAATTATTGTGTCTGGAAGATAAGAACATCAAAACTTTCCTGTTCAGGATGCTTTTCTAGCAGCAAGGCAACGTTGGTTCTTCACTTTGGTCCAGACCGAAATATCTCAACAACTATTTGACGGCCATTAAATTTAGTACAGATATTCATGGTCCCCAGAAGATGAATCCTGCTGACTCTGGTGATGATTTGACTTCTTCAAGAACTGTAATAACGTCGGTGGTCCTTTCACTTTTCCTCTAGCACCACCATCAGGTGAACACTTTAATTTGTTCTATACTTTGGTTTATGGTCAAATACCTGCAAAACGAATGACATCAGCCTCAGCTGTAGTTCAGTGCTAATTAGCAAATGTTAGCAAACTAACACGCTAAACTAAGATGGTGAACATGACTGCTTAACATCAGCATTTTAGCACTGTCATTGTGAGCATGTTAGCATTTAGCACAGCCTCACAGAGCCATACAGCATGTATTCATCAAACTAGCCTCAAAGCAAATTGCACACAGCAGCGTCTCAGTGGTGCGGCCCTGTGGGAACATGTGACCTGGGTCAGATGAGCCGCTGCCCAACCAAATGTCAGCAAATGTGATCTATAAATTCTCCTCTTCAACCCCAAATAACACGGGCCTGCAGTACAGACTTTCTATTAAACACACAGGAACATACAGACACAAATGTGCATCTGGTTTTCAAGGGATATCCCTCTGCTGCAGCCCCCCCCCCCCACACACACACACACACACACACACACACCAGATTTATTGCCTTCCTCCTCAGATTAGCAGACCTCCAGAGTCTGCCAGGGGAATCTGGGTCAAAGCGCATGAAGCCTGGCTGTGCAGCAGTGGTGGATGGAAGGGAGGCAGAGAGGGGGGAGGTTTTTCCATTGTGTGTCTATGAGCGTTCATGCATGTGTGAGGGAGGCTCGAGTTTTGATCTCTGTGCTTTTTCTTTTTTAGTGCGAGTGAAGTCCCAGTTGTACGACGGAGGGGGTGACACTCAAGGACATTCAGATGGGAGTCTGATGTCGAAGCACTTCTCTGCTCACATGCACTCGTGGAATTCTTCGTACACTTAAGAGATTTTAAAAGCACAAGAAGGCAGAGTTTAGAAAATAGTTGCAAGGCCATGAATTTGAAAAGGAGCCTGCAGCGTGACCGAAAGCTGTTACAGTTCACCCACATGATGTGAGGGATGAGTTCATCCTAAACAAGGCCACCAGGACAGACTACCACCACCACCACCACCACGCTCTTACTGCTTTATCCGGTTGTTTTGTCTCAGCAGGATAACAAGGAAACTAGGTTTGTTGTGATGCCAGCGCCTCATCCAGTGGAGGAAAGTAACTAAGTACATTTACTCAAGTACTTTGAGTCTTGTCTTTTCATGCTACTTTCTACTTCTGCTCCACCACATCTCAAGAGGGAAATATTGTACCTTTTACTTCACTACATTTATCTGACAGCTGTAATTACTTTACAAATTAAGATTTTTGCGCACAAAACATAGTTTATAAAATAGGATGTTTTGTTACAAATTAAACTACCCAACTACACAAATACATTTTTCACGTGACCCTAATCCTCTTCCGTACCCAACAGTTTATACAAGTACGGCCAAAATTATTAGCTGATTAATCAATTAGTCAGTTGACATAAAATGAATTGGCAACTATTTTAACAAAAGTCCTTTTTAAAGCAACGTTTCATGGTTCCAGCTTTTCAAATGTGAAGATTTGCTGATTTTCCTTTTAATTATTTTAATTTATTGTTAATAATGTTGAGGTTTGGACAAAACAAAGCATTGTGAAGGCATCACTTTGGGCTCTGGGTCATTGTGACGGCATTTCTTGCTATTTTCAGAAGTTTTACAAATCAATCAATCAATCGAGACAACAATCAGCAGATGAATCCGTAATGAAAATAATCATTAGTTGCAGTCTGATACAAAATAGTTAAAAAATGAGCTCCACCTCAACCGACTCCAACAGTTAAATCCTGCTTTACATAAATGCATGAGGAATAATCTAATGATATAATAATAATAATAATAATAATAATAATACAAGTCACAGGGGACATTTTTTACTTAATACTTTAAGTACATTTTACTGTTTATACTTAGACTTTTACTTAACATTTTCAATGCAGGACTTGTACTTGTAACAGTATTTTTACAGTCTATGCTTATGCATTTCATTTCATTATCATTTCCATTCCCCTTTGTATGAACACTCACTTACAGCTACTTACAAGTCACCTGTATGAATGTGAATATTCTGCACGTAGTTCAGGTTGTATGAAGAAATAAAAACCCGCCGATACGCAGAAATGGAATTTTATACACAAACATTTTATTTGGTTAAATAAAACAACAACCTAATAATAACAGATGAAACAAGGAGAAGGTGTGTAAAGGAAGCAGCCGGTACTGAGGCCTATCAATACACACAAAAACAAAACATAATCCAAATATTTAAAACATTGCGATGACTGCTCTGCATTCTTCAATCAAGGCTCGTCCGACCTCGGCCATTCCTTACAGGGAACACTCAAAAAGAGTAAAAATTAAAAATATACGTACAGACTCTACGATGTCCCTTCTTTTATTTCTCCTAACTTCATGCTCATTTTCTATTCAGGGTCAATAAAGGTGGCTGAACAGCAGAGGCTGAATGTGCCCATGTTGGGTTGTGTTGCTCTGGGAAAGACCGATGTACAGTTGCTAAATAAAAAACTGACTCGACCAAGACAGACGACAATGGAGAGTGATAACTGAAGGAGGAGAAAAGCACGTGAATTTGTATTTACAAGACGTAGTCCAGCTCGAAGCGGACGTACATGTTCTTCTCGTCGTTGTAGACTTGCGGGTAGTGGGCAATGAGGGCGTCCTGTGAGCCGATGTAGATGGAGTTGTAAATCTTCCAGTAGACGTCTCGCACCTTCCTGGCCGGGTGGAACAGGCCCTGGAGAAACAAGCAACACAATAATACAGTTATCACAGGGACCTTTTATTATTACAACCATAACTAATCCAACGCTTCAAGTTGAAGAGTTTTTAAGTGCAGCACATTGCCGTCACATCTTGCTCCCCGATAGTCAAAAATGTTTCACAGCCATTTTTTGTGCTCCTGAGTATCGTTGCTTTTTTAAAATAGTTTTTCAGAGATGTGTCTTCACTACGCAGCGGCAGGAATTGGGTTCAGAGCCGTCTAGTGGTACTTGTTTAAATATATAATGTTTTTTTCTTTAAAAAAAAAAAAGATTTATTTAATTTATTCAAATTTATTGTGTAATTTATCTTCTTTATTTTGAGGTTAGAGGGTGGCAGAGTAGGTGGGTATGAAATGTCTCCAGGGCAGGAACGGGATGGAAGAATGGCGGTGCGGTGCAGTGTGGGTGTAGTAAAAGCAATAAAAACTGGCCATAAATAATAATAACTATTAATATTCCTACCCTACTACTACTACTAATCCTATTACTTCTACTCCTGCAATTACTCCTTTTACTACTTCTACCACTTCTCCTCCTCCTATTACTCCTACTACTCCTAGTCCTATTACTCCTACCACCACCATCAGCAGAATAATAATAATAATAATAATAATAATAATAATAATAATAATAACTTAGCAGTAGATAATTAAGCAGTATTGAACATTTTTTCCATGTTAAATCAAATGTTAAAACGTGTTCATGAGGGAGGGTCCTGGTTGTCCTCACCTGTAAGCAGTACTGCAGCATGCGACAGGGTCCGATAGCAACCCTCAGCCCCTCCAGGGCCCCCATAACAGCCTGGATCACGTGAGGCGATGTCTCAAACACATTGGGCCACACGTAGTTCAGCAAGTGGTTGAGGGAGTCTTCACAGCCAAAACCGTAGACGCCCAGAGACATGTGCTGGACCACCGCACTGGCTGTCTGTCTGTGGACCAGGTCTCTGCAGGACGAAACAAGCACAGGGTCAAGGCTCAACAGTTACTGGTATAACTTCACTGGAAATTATAAACCAGCAGCTACGTGTTTATTTAAGTGATAAACTTTAACTTGTCGTCAGAAGTTGAGTGCAAAGTTCAGGTATTCTGTGATTTTACAATCTGCCTGTGAGAAAACGACTTTGTACTATTCAAATAAACTGGATTAGGAGAGAGAAGATTAGTTTACAGCAGAAGATTGAGAGAAACCCTCGTCTTCCTACTCACCTGTCCATGAGTGCGTCCTCCAGCAGTGGAGTGACAGCGTAGATGTAGTCTTTGCCCATCTCTCCAATGTACTCGAACAGGAAGGAGAGGGACTTGAGCACGCCGTTCTGCACATTCAGCTCCGGCACGCGGTACTCGTTCATGAGCGCCGGCAGCACCGTGAATGGTGAACAGGTCTCGGCAACGATGGCGATGGCCACCGTAGTGCAGACTCTGTTCTGACGCTCCTGGACCTTCAGGTTATTGAGCAGAGTGGCCAAGACGTCATGGGGCCTGAGAGGAGGGAGGAGGGCAAAGTGTTGGTTAACATGACGTTTGATTCATCATTTCAAATTATAAACACAGACACAGAACACAGGGTTACTGCAGGTGTCACCAAGTTGCATTTAAAACTTTTAATAGCACAGAGAATGCAGCTTAATTATATATTTAAAAAAGGTACTATATGTAGCAATTTACATGTATTAATCGCTTTGTATTGCTAAAATTTTGCATTGGAAAATCAAAAGGATGTGACGTTTATGTGCACTCCAGAGTGCCTTGCCTCTCTTCAGCTCCCCTACAGCAACAACAGTGCGCAACACTAGCTAGCGTTAGCTTAGAAATGGAGTCCACGTAGCTTGCTTGCTAACGTGGACAAACTGCTAGCTAGCTAACGTAGCAAAATACTGTCTTGAGTGGAGAATGTCAGCTAATTCATCCAGACTCCCAGGGGGCTGATCTGGCTGGTAAATTGGCTAGCTTGCCGTTTGCAAATTACTTCATCGGGTAATGTTACAAAACAACCAACGCCAGGTCCATGCAGCATAGCTAAGTTACAGCTAGCTGGCTAACCTTAGCTCGCTTGCCTGCTAATGTTATTGCTAGCAAAGTGCTATCTAGTTGGCTAGCTTGCCAAATTACCTAATGTGCTTCATGATGCTAACTTGTGTATGAGGACAAACGCTGTTGATTTTAGCCAACAATAAATGATGCAACGGTACAAATCGAGGTGTAAAACTATTGACTGCTTTCTACTAGCCAAGCGCGATGCAAGGCAGGGGCAGCCAGCTAGCTAACTGTAAAATATTTAACTAATTTTATACATTCTAAAGTCTCTTTATTTAGGAAAATAAATTCAATGCTGCAGATACCCTGAACAGAGACAACTGAACGAACGTAAATGCAGACAGATGTGGTATTTGTGAAGATCGACTACTCTTTGACAGATGGCACTCACCCAATGGCTTTGGCGATATAACCAAACGTGTTGACGGTAGCTCTGCGGATGGCCTTTTTGTGAGCCTTGAGCAGCTCCAGCAGCTCAAAGCAAATCCTCATCCACTCCCTGGCCGACACATATTCAGCACCCCTGAAACACACACAAGAAGGTTAGAGGATGAGGCCCTGAAAGACTCTACAATCTGATCCATTATCACTTCAATCTGAGGTTTTAATCTACTGACCTGTCAGCAATCCTGCCCACCAGGTCGATACAGTTCTCCTGCACTTTCTCGTGTCTGTTCTTCAGGATGGGAGTCAGACGAGGAAGCAGGTCTTTGATTGGTGGGGTCATCTTGTGCATACCTGCAATGAGAGGAAAATGATCCAGATGTTTCCTTTTCTGAACTAAAAACAAGGCAAAACAGGTTTATCACTGAAAATGCATTGAAGGTGATGACGTGAGGAGACTTACCAATAACGTTAACAATGGCCTTCAGTGCTCCCAGGATGCTACCCAACACCTCAGGGTACTCCTCTCCCAGGTACTCATACAGCACCACACCCAAGTGACCCATGAGCTTCTCCTGCAGTGACAGACAAAGAGAACAGGCATTAGTTTCTAAAATAAGTTATATGGTTGGGAATTTGTATCTCTGTGTGTGTGTACATGTCTTCATAGTGTACCTCCTGGCAAGTCTTCATGACCACGGCTGTACGGGAGATCAGGTCAGCAGCCTGCTGTCGGACTTTGGCGGACTTGTTGTTGAGACGCCACAGCACCGTACCACAGATCTGAGGCAGGTAGGGTTTCACACGCTTCCCGAGGGCATTCACCACCGTGCCGAAACCATTAAGCATCACAGAGTCCTGGAGAAAAAGGAGAACTGATGAAATTAACAAAACACCCTATAAAGACTGGTTTCTTTCTAGCTGATCAGCATCATCCCGCTCACCTCCGTCGTCTGTTCCTGGAAGGCGTACAGGATACCGTCGATCAACTGCTCCTCCAGCTTGTGGTCGATGTCGGCTGCACCCAGGTTACCCATGATTTTTTCAATGGTCTCCATCACCATCTTTCTGTACTGCTCTGCCTCATCTTTCAGGTCATCAACGATGCGAGAAATGATCTCTGCTGCTCCCACTTTGTTGGCCAACTCCACCGTGGTGTCCACCAGCTGTTCAGGAGGGAAAGACAAAAGACAAAAACGTGTGAAAAGTGTCCAATAAAGTAAGTGGTCATTGCAGACAAACACAAAGAGTTTAAGTGTTGCCGAGCATGAGGGTTGTGTTTACACTTATTGTGTTAAGCTAACGTGTGTACTGGTAAACCTGGTTCAGGTGCACTGGTATACGAAGATCAACAGTGATAGCTGCTGTTCAAAGCAATAAACAGTGGCAATGATTAATATCTATCAAAGCATGAAAAAACTAAATTCTGTCAGTGGAATATGTGATTGTAACCAACGGGTGCAGGTTGAGAACAGACGAGGCGTGATGTCAGGTCTGCTAGCTCTCGTGTTGGTATTGATCTAGCGAACGACTAGCCCTGATCTGACCATGGACTGGTTGAACAGGCGAGAATAGTTCGCAGGAAGCAGAGTGAAATTATTTCTTACTAAATACGCACAGATTTGGGGTGTTGTGTGGGGGTGAGTGTGGGTTAGATGTTATTTATTTAATGGCTGGTTGCTCTCTTGATTTCTGGAATAATAATGTGTATTATATAGTATTACCGTACACTGTTGCACAAATCAGCTGTTTTCATTTCTTGTCATCTGCTATTAGCTGTTTTTACCACCGTTTTCTTTCATACTCTGCAGTCCAGCCAACTAAGTAACATCTAACTAACCCTTTTTAAGTTGAACATAAACTTCTGTGTGTTTGCTAACCTGTCTGTAGTTGCGTCTGTCCAGAGCCATCCTGTGCTGCCAGAAGTGCTTGAAGAAGGGCGGCAGGATCTCGGTCTTAATGTAGTTGGCTTCCACACCATCAGTGCCACAACACTGCTTCACCACCTATGAGACAAAACAGCAGAAGGTGAGAGACAAAACAGAGAAGGAAACCTTTTGGTCCTTTTACAGCCGAGTTCAGGGTTTGTAAATGTAACCAACGGGTGCAGGGTGAGAACAGAGAGGACACGGGTGTCAGCTCTGCTAATTCTCATGTTGGAGTTCATTTAGCGAACTTCTAGCCCTGAAGCAACCATGTAGTGGTCGAACAGGCGAGAATGGATCGCAGAAAGTTAGCGAAAGTTTACAGAAGAATGGTTTGGGCTACAGAAGCTGAACATCTGAGATTCACTGAGTGTCATACACATTATTCTTCCCCTCTCTTACCTTGAGTACAATCTTTTTCATCTCCTCATCAGGGGACTGGAACTCTCTGATGAGGATCAGCATCACCTCTCTGGTGTAGTAGTTTGCATACTCAGCATCCATCAGTGGGATCAGGTAACCGATAGCTTTGAGGAAAGCAGCCAGACCCTGGTGACAAAGGGGAAGGAATAAATCGTGAACTTAGGTTAGAGATTGTGGCTCGTAGACTTTTAGTAATTAATATTATTTGTCTGATGCTCCCAGCAGAGTTTTAACGGTCTTTCATCTGACCTCTACTGACAGCAGCAGCCCCTTCAAGGAGACTTTATAGCAAGCAAATATTCACACTGTAGCCACATGCAGGCATAGTGCTGGGTGTTGATCTCGCAATAAATACCGTTTGTTCTTTCCCCCAAAAAACTTTTTTTCTTACCTTTCCTCTGTGCTGTCTGATACCCTTCCAGAGCGGCTTGAGGACTGAGTCAAAGGATTCAATACCGTAGGGTGTAGCGGCTTCAGCGAGGGCAGCTATAGCCAGGGCACTGATGGTCCTCACCTTCTGCTGCTCATCCACCAGACCTGTGGCACCACACAGTGAAAAACAACAGTCAAGAGCTTGAACACATTTCATTCCAGATGTTATGACAGTGTTTAATGAGCAACTATGAACTATATCTGCAGGTTTCGCTGTCGGGTTCAAGCACAATTTAAGCATTTTTAAAATCCAGTTTAGGGTTCAGATTAGAGCAACAACTGGAAAATGAAAAACTATAAATGAACACTGGAAATAAGTAGAAAACCTTCAAATAATACAGGTTTGTATAGCTTGGCTGTATAAAAATAGTACTTGCTCGGAGAATCTGTATCAATGATCGATTCCAAATGAACTGTGATGTAGTTCATATATAGTATATCATTATTAATTAATCAAATAACCACAACTATTGTGTAAATACCATATGCAACCTGTGACTATGTACATAGTGAACAGTATTTTATAATGCTTCTTGTATGTAATTTGCATGTTGTCTGTATTTTTGTTCACCTGCCTGGGGACTGGGGACGAAAATGAATTAGCTTTTAGCTGTATATCTGTATAATAAGTATTGAAATGTATGTTAATTATACGTGGTTCCTGTCAAATACATGAATAAGAACAGTCAGAGTGAGATCTGTACTCCCACATAAAGAGAATTCACATATACACGTTGTAATAATGTAATTACCACAGCATCAGTGACTGGCTTAATTAGCCACGAGTACCAGAGGATTGTTTGAAAATGTATCATCAATAGAAATATCACACCAGTGTAAAATTAGACAAGTGGGCTTGGGAGGAAATTGTGGAGCAATCAAATTGAGATTTGGCCTGAAAAACTGAGACAATGCCTCTGCGTGTGAAAATAAAACCTTAAAGGCTTCAATGAACTGTATCTGGTACTTTAACAGGTTGGCATTTGATAATGATCAACTGTGTAAGACTACGATGACCTGCAAACACCTTTACATGTGACCATGACTGACCGTGTTCGATGATCTCCACCAAGCTGCGAAGGTGGGGCAGAATGGCACAGCCCATGAGGATGGCGATCTGCTGCACGATCTTGATGCCTGTGTGTCGGGCCTGCCAGGACTTCTTGCTTTTACACACAGCTTTGAGGAAGGGCAGGAGAGAGGGGATACCAAGAGCAGAGGCCACCACGGCAAAGGCTCGAGCTGTGGTGTTTCTGACGTACTCGTCCATGTTGTCGATATCGGGTCGCATTGTGGAGATCATCGTAGCCAAACCAGCAGCCTGGGACGGACGGGAAGAAGACAAACGTCAAATATGTGAGTCTATAGATATTTACTGACCAGGTGAAGTCAGAGACTGTGATCACTAAACCTAAATTAAAAGTTTTAATAATACACTTTAAATAAATTTGCTTGCTGTGAATAGACTATGTGATTGTAACCAACAGGTGCAGGTTGAGAACAGACGAGGCGTGATGTCAGGTCTGCTAGCTCTCGTGTTGGTATTGATCTAGCGAACGACTAGCCCTGATCTGACCACGGACTGGTTGAACAGGCGAGAATAGTTCGCAGGAAGCAGAGTGTGCGTTTTTCTGTTGCTCCACGTTACCTTTGCCAAATTAGAGATGATTTCTCTGCCTTCTACTCTGGCATAGTAGTCCTCATCAATCAGCAGGGGCTCAATCACCACCAGAATCTGGACACAAAAATGACAGTTAGTTAGTTCCTCCGACACAATCCACTTAAATAAGAGCAGATCTTTCACACCGAGCCTACCTTGTGTACGTATGGTCGAACCAGGTCATCCAGTTTGTACAGGATGCGGTCAATCACTTTAACCAGCAGATGGCGCTCCTGGTCCTCCAGGGTGGGCGACATGAGCAGTGGCAGGATCTGGTTGAATAGGGGGCCAGCTCCAAATTCACGAGCTTTATCTGTGATCTGACGCAGAGCGGCCTAGGACAAGAGAGGAGAGGATCAATCAGTCAGTCAGGTGGAAGACGGCCTTCAGTCTCTAACAGATCTCCTGATTTCTGTCTGCTGCTCCCAGCAGAGCATGATGGTCTACACTTTGACCTCTACTGAAAGCAGCAGTTCCTCAGAGAGGAGATTCTTTAGCAAGCAAATATTCACACTGTAGCCACATACAGGCTTAGTGCTGGGTGTTGATCTTGCAATAGGTGCTGGTTTTGTGCTTTGTGTTATTACAAGTCTCCTTGGCAGATTTATGACATGAGAAGAAACAGACAGGAGGAGCTCAAGAGGAACATGGGAAATTTGGGGACTTAATGGATGTTTTAAAAAGGGAGATTGGAAATCATGAGGGGTTCAAGGTACGGAAATATCAACAGTGACCAACCTTCCTCATCGGCGGTGTTCCATTTTTAATCTTCAGCAGCAGCTTCATGATCTTCCTCTCTTTCTGCTCCTCGGGGCTCAGCGTGGACTCATCCACCTCCACCTAACACAAACACACAAGAGCTAGCCATCAACACACACGCTGAACTTCAGACAGGACAAACATCCAGCTGTTGGTTTTACGTGTGTTGTGCGCACAAATGTGATGCTCACCAGCAGTTTGTCGAAATACTGGATGTCATCGGGTTTGAGGAAGGGGAGGTTTCCTGAGGGCTGGTCATTCATCTGTTTTGTGGTGCGGTCCTCTGCCTGCATGTGGAAGCCTGTCATGCCTCCAATAGGGGTGGGCGTGGCTGACAGCTTACGGGCTGGAGTACGGATCGGCACGTAGCCAGCCGGTGGAGGCAAGACCTGTGGAGAAGAAAAATACACTGTCAGTACTGGGACTACTTTTAAATGATATTTACTCATGCGTTTGTCACTAGAGAATTAAATGCATTAAAAAGGGGCATGGACCTTGTATCCCTCTGGGAACATGGCATCAAGCTCCTCATCTGTGAGAGGCCGGTTACGCTCATCAATTTCCCTCTCCCACCTCCATGCCTGCAGCTGCTCTGGAGTCATGCTCATCAGGTGACCTGAAGAAGACAGAAGAGGAAACTGATTTAAAAACACATAAAACCATCAAGGGGCTTTAGGATCCATGTGACTAATACAAACAAAGACTACAGAACACAAGGAAGGTAGACATTAAAAGTTACATATAATCATGTACAAGACATAAAAAGGAGCGAAACAGACATCATAGGAGGAACATATAGTGCAACAAAAGGTTCAGGCTTATTTACCTGGTGTTGGGGTAGCCATGTTCATAGCTGGTGTTCCTATGGGAGTTTTCCCTGGAGTAAGTAGTGGTGTTGAGGATCCCATTTGACTGGCAGGGGTTTCATCCCACCGAGACTTCCTCTTACTGGCCCCTGGTGTTGGAGTCTCGCCCACAGACTCATCTCCTCTGTCTGTGCGTGGGGTTTCAGCCCAGCCACTCCCGTGACCCGGGGTCTCTCTTTCTGTCTTTGGGGTTTCATCCCAGCGGTTCTTGCGCACACTTCCCGTGGCTCCTCCATGGCCAGGCGTGGCGTGGCCAGGTGTGTCCCTGCCAGGGGTGGCAGCGCCAGCAGGTGTGTGACTGGGAGTGGGGTCCCACATGCGAGTACTGGGAGTGGCCCCTGGGGTCTCACTGCCTTTAGGGCGTCCAGGGGTTTCATCCCATCGGCTGTTTGAAGGTGTGTGTGCAGGGGTGTGTCCAGGGGTGTGTCCTGGAGTCTACGAGGGACCAGAAACAAAGAAAATACGAGATTAAAAACATGAGTGAGACAATCTACAACTTTAAAATAGTTGTCCTAAATTACTGGATTCCCTCAAATAATCCAATTATGTTCTACTGAGTACTTATGAGGAATGAACCATAATACTTTTACCCACTGAAGGCGCTTAAGTTATCAAGCAGTAAGAGGCTGAAACTTGGGTAGCTCACCTCAGCAGAGGAGTCAGCCTGGTCCCAGCTGGACATCTTTTTGGGGGTAGCATTAGAGGGGGTTTGGTCAGCTGTCTGGTCCCAGCGACGCTTTCGTTTTGCAGCAGCTTGGCTGGCAGCGGACCCGTTGACAGCTTTCAGGTCCCCCGATTTGGCCTTCTCCGCCAGCTGCTGACGAATCTCTCTCTACATGCAAAAATGCAGAAATATTAGGATAAACGATACAACTGTGCTGCAACAAAGCACAGGACCTTTATCTGAATGTCCTCTGGAAATAGTTTGCAGTCCATGTCAAAGAAAACAGAAGCCGCTTACCTCCTCTTTGGACAGGTTCTGCTCCAACATGACGTCCACGTACGACCTGACCTGCAGCTTGGGGTCCGGCGTTTTGCCCCCTGCGCGAAAGAGCACGAACAAGAACATAGGACACTCATCAGTATACACTCTAGGGACCCAAGTTATTACAAACACATCAAGCACAAACACAGCCAGCTAACCCTGACTCTCTTTACCAACAGATTAACTTACGTTCCTGTTTTTATAAAGAGCTGATTCACAAAACAAAGTCCTACTGAATTACATACAAGTATACATTTGTCTTTCTTACATACAGTCATAGCATTCTAATGAAAAACAAGCAGATACATAGAGAGAAGAGCTGTGGTTGTGGTGTTTTCTTTAAGTGGATTAAGAAGTTATAGCCATCACTGATGCAGGGGTCCTGGGCTGTGCTCTTCAGAATACGTACACTTTCAGTGCCAAGGGTCCTTCTGCAGTCAGACTTCAACCGGCAGAAAAGAAGCCTAGAAAATTTCTCTTTACCATTAGTAACACTTTGGAAAAGGGTTTGAACTCACACACAACAGTATACCACCTGTGTTGCATTGATTTACGGCACTCAAAAAACAAAGTATCTTCTTGGGGCATAACCACAAAACTAGAAAAAAATTCATATGAGACCCTGTGGTCCAGATTCCCAATTATTTATACTAGCATATAAAAATGAAGTCAAGATTTGGAGGCTACATCTAGGATTGACATTACCACAGTACAAAAATGTAAGTATTTACTTTGGAATTCACATATAAAAATGAGGGGGAAATAATGATGAATTTAGAGCCCAACTGTCAGAGATATGATAATACGACATGCCAGAGCCACACTGCCTCATAACAGCACTGGTTATTATTCGATCATCATACATTAAGATCTTGACTTCCTTTTCAGGACAAAGGTAACTGATAAAGTAAGGCAAAGATATGTAGTCAAATATTTGGGCAGTCATTTTCCATCGTGAATGCATGGAAATGTTTATCTAAATTTGTTGGGAAATGATAAGCCAAATAAAAAAAACTTAAGAGGCTCTTGGGGGTTGAGGTTTGTTGTAGCTGGGCTGCATCTGATTCCCCTCACAGCCCCCAAACAAGCAGCCAGTGGACCCTGACCAAACTGACAAGTGCACAGTTCTCTGTGTTCCCCATAACCTACACAGGATGAGTTGCTGCACCCTTAACAGAGTGCAGTACAGGACTGGCAAAGCAGTACTGCTGTAGGAGAGAAATTAAGGACAGTTAGTATGGGCCTGTGGTATTGTGGTACACAATTTTCTTTGATAACATATTTCTATTTTACAGAGAGAGTTGTAAAATAAAAATATATTTACACAACAACTTTGTACAAAGAGCTCTCTCTACATGCAGGCTTCAGATAAGCCCTACCTAGAGCAAACCTGAAACACTCAGGCCATTAATGCTCATGTGGTCAGGGGAAGTGAAGATGTAATAATAATGGAAAGAAAGATAAACTAGCTGGCTCATAATTGTTGTTTGTGGTTTTACACAAAATACTTGTTTCTACCCTAACCTAACAATGCCATTTCCAGGCACGGTTTTGAAGTCTCAAAACTATAAAAATGGTGAATTCATGATAAGCTATATAAACTCTACCTTAATAAGCCTAGAAATTATGATCCTCAGATCTGTCAGAAAAGCTGGCTTCACTTAACAGTAACTTGTCATGCAGTGTCCTATGCTGAGGCCCAAAGACACTGTATATCAAGTTTGACAAGTCAACAGAGGTGGTTAAGTTACCACAGGACACTTAAATTACAGCCCAGACAGATAGAAAACTGGGAAGACAAATGAGACCTGACTGACCTGATCGAGTTTATGACTTTTATGCATGTATAACCCGAATGATTCTGGGTTGACTACGCCAAAGTGACCCAGCATATTTCTCGCCACTGCCTGCCCTGGGATCTGACGCTCCGTCTATGAGCGAGCAGGTTGTTTGTCATCATTGGCAGGTGAATTACACCACAGCTAAACTTACACCTCTCATCATGCTATGACAAGAGGACACTGCACTTTCCCATCACAATTTAGGCTGACGCTCTCATGGGATTGTTAACCCTTCGACTCACACACAACCCATCTGCGACCCATGTTTGTTAGGTGAATTACCCCCTTTCAACAGTGAACACCTAACCACCTCTCCCACTGAAAAGCATGGTAACCCTACAATGGGTTTAACTTTATTTTATTGCACACACCAGGATAAAACCCTAATTTTTCCCAAACCAAGATACTGAAGATAAGCTATGAGCCCACACTGACATGTGCTGTAAAGTTGGAAGTCGATACGAGTGCAGATCATATATGAGGAAGGAAACATACAATGACACAAAATGTTCTTGGACCACCAAGGATTGACCACAGGAAAGGCATCAAGTCTGGGAAGCAAGCTATTGCATTGTGGTCGAAGGGTTGAACAGCAAAACTATGGGTGCGAAACCATTGGTAGTCATGGGGGGTCACAAAAAAGTGAACCGTGAAAAGGGGGAGGAAATGGGGAAGGTGTAATGAAGACAAAAAATAGCAAAATTTACCATCTGCAAACGGGTCGAGACGCTCAGGTGAGATGATCATCTGTCTGCGCCGGCCTTTGTAATCATCTTCCCGATCTGCGATCTTCTGTGGACGATGTTCTGCAAATGGGTCGTACTGCAAAACAAAGATGGAGTAGAGAGTGTAAAAGTACTTCAAAAATTAAATCAACAGGCCATTTGACACCACACAGAGAATAATATTTGATAGCAAGAACACAGGGATGAAAATTTACATTTATGACACAATAAAGCAACACATACTTGCTCGTCTGATTGAGGAATGGCATTGAGTATTGCCACTGGTGCATGGTACCCTGGCTTCTTTTGTCCCAGCAAGCTTGTTGAGGAATCCTCTTCATCATCCTGAGGAAGGAAAGAAAGAGAAACAGGAGTCTAGTCAAATCTCGCCTAAACGGCAAGACTCTCCTAGCTCATATGCAACAGGTAAAGGGGAGCAGTCAAGCTCCCAAAAAAACGGTGGAATTGCAAAAGAATAAAATTGTATTATAACACTATTTAGTCAAAGGAGACCGTCTACTTACATCCTCCTGTTCATTGGCAGCAATGGAAGTGACATATCCAGCAAAGCGACTGTCGCTGCCTCCATAGATCTCCTGGTCATAAAATCCAGTGGAGTCGAGGCCCACTCCCTGGTCTCCTTCCTCCAGGAGGGTGGTCTTCATCCCCTGGATCTCCAGGATCTGGGCCTCGATGTCTACAGGGAAATGAAGAAACAAACGAAAGTGTGATAAATTATATAATTACCAAAGCATCCTAGTCCGCACGCAGTACCAAAATAATTATATTTATCTACAAGATACAGATGCAGTGACGCTTAACGGAATGCGTGGCGGCTTACTGACACAGCTAGCTAAACATTTCACTGTATGTGTAGCTAACGTGTGGTCGAGTGGTGTTGTTAAATGAAGCTATTGCTAACTGGATTAACCATATTAGCATTTAAACAACAGTAAATAGTTCTTAACACATAGTTATATAATAAAGCATATGCTTGATTATTAATTTGAGTACGTCGATGAGACTCGTGGCGAAGTTGCATATATATCAACAAAACGCTTAAAA
This sequence comes from Macquaria ambigua, assembly GCA_008360985.2. Classification (NCBI taxonomy): domain Eukaryota; kingdom Metazoa; phylum Chordata; class Actinopteri; order Centrarchiformes; family Percichthyidae; genus Macquaria; species Macquaria ambigua. Next base: position 191,403 of record VMKM01000836.1, on the reverse strand, counting down.
ATGGCAAATACTGCACGGAGTCGGTAGCTAAGCAGCTAGCTAAAAAGCTAGCAACCAGCGCCATTATCTAAGCCGTCCGCGTTGCGTCGTATCACGGCCTGCTGCTTATCGCGTTTTAAAACTATTTAATACATTAATGATGTGCTCCAAACATTGTAACATTTACTACAACATTTCGTGACACATAATATTGGTAAAAGTAATATGAAACCGAAGCTATTTAGTCATTTTTAAAGTAATTTACCTTCGTGCGTTTTGGCGATCTTCGCCATTTTGGTGGTGACTGTTGGAGTCTGAAACCGGAAGTGTGTTAATCCAGAGTTCCGTTTCTTTCTAGCTGTTTCTGCTATTTAGCATTTAGCCTATCCTCATCGATATAAATAGGGTGGACAAAATAATAGAAACACCTGTCAGTTTTAGCTAGTTATACCTAATAAACTGGCAACTGACCAGTGGTGGAAAGTAACTAAGTACATTTACTCAATTACTGTACTTAAGTACTATTTTGAGGTACTTTTGAGATAAATATTGTACTTTTTACTTTACTACATTTATTTAATAACTTTAGTTACTTTGCAGATTCAGATTAATAATACAAAATATAATCAACTAATAAATTATGATGTATTATTATAGATTAAGCAACCCAGCAGTGTGTAAAGTAATTCAAACTAGCTTCACTTTGACCAGCTGCAACATTAAACTGATGTACAGCTGATGAAGACCCTGGATAGGCTGGTCCTTGGCTATCTTCGGCCCCTTGTGAGACCATCGATGGACCCTCTGCAGTTCGCCTATCAACCTGGTATCGGGGTGGATGACGCTGTCATCTACCTCCTTCAGAGATCCCTCTCCCACCTGGAGAAGGCTGGGAGCACTGTGAGAATCATGTTTTTTGATTTCTCCAGTGCTTTTAACACCATCCAGCCTATGCTTCTGGGGGACAAGCTGGAGAGTTCCGGGGTGGATCACCACCTCACCTCCTGGATCCTGGACTACCTCTCCAACCGTCCGCAGTATGTGAGGACCAGGGAGTGTCAGTCCGACACAATTGTCTGCAGCACGGGGGCCCCCCAGGGAATGGTTCTGGCACCGTTTCTCTTCACCCTCTACACTGCAGACTTCACCCATAATACACCTACCTGTCACCTGCAGAAGTTTTCTGACGACTCTGCCATTGTCGGCCTTATCTCTGATGAGGATGACAGAGAGTACAGAGAAACTACGCAGGACTTTGCCCTCTGGTGTCGGAGGAACCACCTCCAACTCAACACAGGGAAGACCAGGGAGATGGTGGTTGACTTCAGGAGGCGCCAACATTCTCCCCCCACACCAGTGAAGATCCAGGGAACGGACATTGAGATTGTAAAATCTTACAAGTACCTGGGAGTTCACCTGAACAATAAACTGGACTGGACAGATAATTCTGCTGCTCTGTACAAGAAGGGACAGAGCAGACTGTATTTGCTGAGGAGACTGCGGTCTTTTGGAGTGCAGGGGGCACTCCTGAAGACCTTCTTTGACTCCGTGGTGGCATCAGCCATTTTTTATGGAGTGGCCTGCTGGGGCAGCAGCATCTCGACTGCCGACAGGAAGAGACTCGACAAACTGGTAAAGAAGGCCAGCTCTGTCTTGGGGAGCCCTCTGGACACGGAAGAGGATGTGGGAGTCAGGAGAATGATGGACAAGCTGTCATCCCTGCTGGACAACACGTCCCACCCCCTCCAGGACACTCTGTCTGCACTGTGCAGCTCCTTCAGTGACAGGTTGCTTCACCCGCGGTGTCTCACTGAGAGATACCGCAGGTCCTTCCTTCCTGCAGCGGTCAGACTGTACAACCACCATGGACCCTGGTAGACCACTACACGAACTGTTACCTCACTGTCGTGCAATAATAACACTTATGTGCAATATATACACTCCCACACACTTTATTCACCTTATCCACTTCACTTTATGGATGTGTACGTACCGTGCTCTTACTATTATTTAATAATTTTTAATTATTTTTCTATTTATATCCCTATTTATCTTTTATTCTACCTCTTATCTGCGCTGTAACAATGTAAATTTCTCCACTGTGAGACTATTAAAGGATTTCCGATTCTGATTCTGATTAATGCATTAATAATTAATTTATAATCCAATAATATAATATACATTATTCTGAAATGGGACGGTCTGCATAAAGAGTACTTTTACTTTTGGCACTTTAAGTATATTTCAATGATAATACTTCTGTACTTTTTACTTAAGTAAAATTTGGAATGCAGGACTTTTACTATTAACACTGTTGTAATGGTACTTTAAAAAGTAAAAGATCTGAATACTTCTACCACTGCAACTGAGTATATACCAGTATATAATACAGCAGTATAGTTTATGTAGTGTTGTATAAAATACAGTAAGAGATGGTTTCAGTTATAGTCAAACTGTCACTCAAGGCTACTTGACATTTACACTCCAAACCACCCAAAGCAGAATCACCATAACATCAATAAAGTAACAGTAATAAGTTTAGTCTATTAGCCTAATTGACCCCAAATAATAGCTAAAAAGATGGTGGACAATGTTTGCAAGATTTTAAGCTAATGACAACACAGCGGGTGTGTGTATAATAACCTTAAGTACTGAACTTGAGTGTATAAATTAACACAGGCCGAAAGCGAAACCTGAGCGGAGCCAACGTCTCGTGACATTCCTGCGTGTGCGCGTCCGTGCACGCGCGAGGCACAGACGTCAGTCATTTCGGTTGACGAACCACGGGACTGGCCAATGAAACCTCTCAGTGGGGTGTGGGTCCTCCAATGGTAGGCCGACATTCAGAGAGTGCGTGACGTTAGGGGCGGGACAAATGTGCGGGCAACTGATGCCTGTCAACCTGGCTTTGGAAGGGAGAGAAGAAATCCGTCAAAGAAGGGACGATGGCGAGAGGTAGTCGGAGCCTGAGGAAAGTAGCTGAGTGCATGAAACAGTTGAAGCCTACTACAGCCAGCCGGGAAATACGGACTAGGAACAACGTCAGGTAAAGCATTTGATCTTGTTATTGTCGACTAAACCTGGAGAGTGTAGGGGAAGACACACCTCAGACAATAACAAATAACAGTTAGCTAAGGTAGGGTTAGTAGCACCAAAGATAATCAGCTAGAAATAGTTTTGTTGAGTGGTAAACATATTAGGGTTTAAGCAAGCGACATTTACGAGCTTAACTACTCATGGACCTTGTTTGATTAGATAAGAAACTCAGGCTTTATTCAGGCTAAAAAACATGCTAACTCGGTAACTAAGGTAGCTTTACGCCTCAGGAACTGGCAACACTTTGGAGTGAAGACAACTATAGCTAACGTTATCGTGTGGCCTAGCATCTTTATACCACTTAAGAGTCCCCCAACATCATAACTAGCCAGTTGGGCCTGTTGTCAGTTCAAATCTAACATTTGACTAATGTAGTCCAGCTACAAATCACACTATGACAACAGCCTAAACGTTGGTGGAAGTAGCCCAGTGTTTAGATAGAGCCTTTATAGTATGTATGTACTATAAGTAAACGTAGTATTACCACACTATAATTCTACTCTATTGCAAGAAAATGTCCTGCATTATACACAAGTAAAAGTACAGATGTATTATCATCAAAAGGTTCCTAATATGTAAGTAGATTTTTTTGTTGTAGTTGATCAAAACAGAGCTATTTGTAACTCCTGAACATCCTGTTAGGTAGTGTACTCTACTATAATGCATTATATTTTATAAACTGATAATATGGTTTATGTTTTTTCTTTAATTGCAAAGTAATCAGTAACTGCCAGATAAAGGTAGTGGAGTACAATAATTCCCTCTGAAATGTTGTGAAGTAAAAGTAGCAGATAATGGAAATACTAGGCATACAGTAAAGTACAGTCGTCTTAAAAATGTACTTCTGCTACTCGAGTAAATGTACCAAGTTACGTTCCACTACTGCAGCCTAACCAGCGTGAGAAGTTATGGATATAGCTATATATCAGGAGGTTTTTTTAAACCTGTAACAGTTGCTGCAACTGCATGGTGTTTTGCAATATCTGTGAACATCCTTTTTTTATCTGGGGTTTAGAATACTACAGAATAAAGTTTTTTTTTTAATGTCAGCTGACAGGTGTTAGGTAAAATAAGACCACCGCCTTTTCTCTCCCAACGGGGGGATCACAACTGAAATCCAAGTTCGCCTCTGGCACAATGTTTTGGAAGGTGGCAAATTCCTTAGAAGAGTTTCTCTGGAAAAAGAGAGGTAGTCCGCACACTGAATATTGCAAGATCCCCAAAATTCACCTTGATGGTCAAAACATTGCCTCATTAAACTTCCTCTTTATCCATCTAATGCTGGTTTTGTCCTGCATCTGCACCCTTTTGGGGGTTGGATTTGCACACTGTCCTCCTTCTTTGCTCTGAAGCCCCAATTTCTCAACCTCAACTCTCCATATCTGCAGCCATACGCTTGCATGGACTTTGGCACTTTGAGGTCAGTGCCATGTGTCAGCTGTATCACATTTCAGGTAGTAGTGAGTGGGCTCTCTTTGAAGTGACCAGTAAAGGAACAGAAATTTGAAGCCGCACGTCATGAGAAGCACAGAATAAGTTTCATGGGTTTAAGGTGATGATGACATTTATATTGTCACTGTCACATCACATTAAGTGGTGACATAATTGGCAAATTAAATCTAAACATAGAGAGCCCTGAGAGCTGCTTTGTGCTTCCAAACCACCCAGTGCCAGGAACATTGTGGAAGGGGGTGCCACAGGTGCCTTGGCTGACAGCCAGTCACGATGGGACTCATCAAACCGTCTGACATATCCCTCAGCAGTGGTCAGTCACAGTTACTATATGTTGATAGCATCTGTGGAGGTTACAAGGTTTTTACCCATTCAGGATTAACAGAGGCCTCACATTCATGGTGCCAGAGAGGATCTGACTCAGGGCTTTTGCTGTAATCCCACTGGCTCCTGATCAGTAAAGCAGCACTGTTGCCCTCTTTCCACCAAATTAGCTCTGGTTCTTGAAGGATTCGTGGAACCTTGGTGCTCTCTAGAGAATCAGCCCTCGTATCCACCAGTTTTGGGCGGAACCATTGTAATCAAGGATGCGTCATCAACGGAGAGCGTTGCACAATGCACACCGGAAGTAAACAGTAGGAGCAAGATGGCGGATCACATTGATTAGCTGCGAGCTTTTGTTCTGTTATTACAGATATTTGTTTTTGGACCAACTATTAATGATAAGAAGATGTAGAAGACTGTTACCATAGAAGACCAGAGACCGTTGCTGCCTTCTCCATCCTCTCTTTCCAACCTGTAGAACAGGACACGCCCACTAATGTCATCACGGTTTGCACTTCAGGTCGAGGAAAACCTGCTATTTTTCGTTTCCAGCTGGGAACCAACTTTTCGGGTTTCAAACCAATTTATTTTTGGTCGAAATGCTCAGAACGGTTCAAAATTAGGTGCGCGAACCAGAACAGAATCCACTCCATGTTGGTGGAAAAAGGGAAATAGAACTGCAATTATTTTTAACAATTATTTTGATGATTGATTAACCAGTCGATCATTTTTTGATGAATGGTTTAGTCGATTAAAAAGCGAAGAATCACACGTTCCCTTTGCCCAAGGGGACTTCTTCAAGGTGTCTTTGCCCGATCAACTGCACAAAATCCAAATGTATTCAGTTTACAATGACATAAACCAGGGAGACTTAGCAAATCCTCACATTTTAGAAGCCGGTCCCAGAAAATGTTTGTCATTTTTGCCTGATAAATCATGAGTAATCCATTGTCCAAATTGTTGGTATTTAACCCCTGTCGATTGACCAAACAATGAATTGATTAACCAACGACATACTGTAGGGAATAACCCAGCTAATGAGGCTTTTGGTGAAGATGTAATCTAGTGAGCGAGATAACATAAAGCCATTTGAATAGACTGTTTATCTGTGATCACACTGTAGCTTAAAAAGACTTTAAAATGACGAAGCGAGACTCTGGACTTCCATTTCTTTGGGCTAATTGCCGTTTGAGTGTGAGTGGCCATATACATGCAGTCCATTATTACCAATAATTCCTTTCACTTGAGCATGTATTACATTAAATTCACAACACACACCTCATCAGCCCAGGGGGTTTGCTGTTGCTAGACTTCAAACTAAAAGTTAGCACCACAGAGAATCACACGCCGAATTATCTAAACTAAAAACAGTCCTTTAACTAATTGACTCTGCAGTTTCAGCTCAACAGTTGTTGTGGGATCGAATATTAACTGTATTTTTCTTGCCAGGACATAACATCATAAGTTAGTAAGGTTTTCAGGCAACCTGTGAGATCTGCTGGCAAATCTGCTGTTGGAACTTTTTTCCCCAGTATTCATGGGCTTCTTACTGTATAACCTGGTTGAGATGCAGCCAAAGCCTAATCATTAACCTAATTCTGCAATTTCTCCCCCCCTCAGGCCAAACACAAAGTACATGTATGGAAATGTGGGCAGGCAGTCACAGGCCCAGGTGGTTAGACTGTACCGGGTTTTAGGCCTCCAAAGCTAGTAGTAAAGTTGTTGCCCTTGACCTCGTTCCATTTCGATTTACTGGCATCTGTGACCTATTCTATCTGAATGACAAACGCTTGGCAGGTGTTGCAAGAAGGCTTCCATGTAAAGCATCCTGTTCCACTGGAGTAAAGGCTTATGTTGCAGCTTGTTACTTTATTTTTGATTTACAGGTGTTATAGGCCAATTAGCACCAGGCTTTATGTTGATGTATCATGAGATAAGAGAGTTCCTGTCCCACTTAGGTTTGTTATGAAGATTTATCTGAGGCTAGAACAAAAAAGAAGGTGTTCAATGAAATAGTAACAGAGTTTTCAAACTAACTATCCAAGAGTATTTGTAGAAACAAAACAGAATTCAGTGTATTGGCCCTGCCCTGTTTCGTGGTCTATGAGAGCTCTACTGTATTGATTCACCTTGGTTTTCCGTGATCAGATACCTGTCATCATGTGGGATCCTGATGACTCGTGTGCCTCCCCTGCTGAGTGCAGCCATGTCAGGGCGCAGCATCGTGCTGCCTGCCCGCAGCTTCTTCAACCTCGCCGATTCCTTCTCCAAGAGGAAGGAGTACTCAGAGAGACGTATCATTGGGTGAGTCTCCTCTGTGATGCAGTTTGTTCTATTGTCCTATATATGTGTATATATGTGTGTGTATATATATATATATATATATATATATATATATGTATGTATGTGTGTGTATATATATACACACATATATATATATATACCTTGAGATGAAAGCTTATGTTAATGTCTTGTCTGATAAATAAAAAGAAATCTCTATAAATAAATAAAAAGATTTTCAAATTCACCAGCCACTCAACAGTAAATCATTATTTTGTGTCTGAAATCTACCAGCATTTGGCTGGTGGCTGGTGCTAATTAATTTCCCCCCTTGCCCCCAACCACAGCCTTCATCAAATCACAAGTTCACGTCTGGATAATTGTGTTGAGTTCTGGAGCCCTATCTCTATCTGAGGCTCTGTATGACGCACTGAATGTCCTCCTGTGTTCCATAGAGAGGTCATAATCACTAAATCTGCTTGTATAAATAGGCGCAGGCGGCAGCAGCTATTTTCCCTCAGCTGGAGTGATGCACTTATGTAACAGTGTGGGAAACAGTCTCCATCTGTGTCTCTTTCACTACATCTTGCCTTTATTTTGTTTATTCTTCTCTTACACTCTTTTTGCCTCTCTCTCTCTGTTCCTCATTGACCTAGTTCTGACTTTACTGGGTCACGACTCTTGTACCGTGCCAGCCTTGTTTAGTGTTTAGTGTTATGTCACATTTGCTGACCTTTTGTCTACTTCCTGACGTGCAGCTCTGCATGGACGCCTTTGCTCACAGGGAGCTTATGGCTGTTTCCTCTCCACCCTTGACTCTTCAGGTATTCCATGCAGGAGATATACGAGGTGGTGGCCGGAGTGGAAAACTACCGCCTCTTTGTTCCCTGGTGCAAGAAGTCTGATGTGGTGTTCAAGCGAGCTGGATTCTGCAAGGCCAAGCTAACTGTGGGCTTTCCACCTGTGGTGGAGAACTACACCTCTCTTGTGACTACAGTACGCCCCCACCTGGTCAAGGTAAGGCACTGCCTCCCAGTCCATGTTTGCTAAATGCAGTGGGCCTCGCGGAAGAGCATTATCGTAGTCTTATCCTAAACTTCTCTCACTTTTTTCTGTGAGGTTAGCTCATACAGACGAGCTCCCAGTTTGTCATGAATAAGGGAGAGACACTGAAAATGCCCTTAAATTAAGTGATTTATTTTCAACAAAACACAAATTACATTTCAAAAGAGATGAGATGTGGATGGCAGGAAAGTCAGTGGTGTAAGTGAGTGGATGTGTGGGAAGTATGGTGTGCAGGTGTTGGTGGGAGAAAGGGTTCATGCAAAGTCTTGAAGGTTTGGAAAATGCTTAATTTTAACCGTAATCAAGGTTAGGAATATGCTTAGAATTTCAACATAATCTAAAAGGAAAGTTCTCGTCATTCATAGCTAGATGAATCCTCTGTTGATCCCTAACTCTGGAAATTAGGAAGCATTAAATAATCCTGATCAATACATACAATCAAAGTTAATATGAACAGCTGGTAAAATAAACAAAGTGACAGTATACATTGATTGCTGTGGGTGTAAAGGAATTCTGTAAACTTTATTTTTTGCGATTGCATTTATAGTAACAGTTTAGATGTGATGATAAAGGCTTCAAGAGTCTGGAAATGTTTGGTTTAGCTACTTTGAAAGTGCTTGAAAAGTGCTTGAATTTTACTCAAGGAGCAAACAAGGCACAAGCGATCAGGCCAGAGGCCCGTCACAAGTGTTTCAAGTCGGATTCACCAAACTCTTATTAGCTGCACAAACCTGCCGTGAATCGCTTGTTTCAGCCTGATGAGTGACACCGCTGTCAGAAATCAGCAGACAAAAGGTGAATGTTTAGCAGAGTCAGTAGTCGTATTAGAGAACCCAAAGTAGTTTAATATTAATAGTACAGCCGCCAACGACTAAGTTAGACTCTGAAAAACGTCTTATAAAAGCAAGCAGTCCATGACTAAATATGTGACAGTTATGGAGGTATTAGGCAAGAGAATATGAAGTCCTACAGTAGGTGTACGGTGCCACAGAAGATGATACTGGAGAGCGACCTGCTGTCTCCGAGGCTGCTGTCACAGTGAGAGCTACTGAACTGTAGTATAAATTGCTCTGCGGAAATATGCCAACAAAAAATCTGAAAATCCTCTCAGTAAATTGGCGAGCCATATATAAATTAATTTCGGTTTCATATTTAAACACCAAATTCATTCAGATTAAGGTGAAAGGTTAAGGATTAAGGTTATCAGCAGAGAGGAACAGCTTTAATTTGTAGTTTAGGCTAAAAGTAAAATGGAAGTTTTGTTCAGCCCCTTACCATCCAGTTTCCCCCTTTTATTGCCCCTTAAGTAGCCTTAAAGTTGTTCAAACCCTCTTATTGCACACTGTATCCACACACAGATACCCTGTTTCAGCTTGTGCCAGGTCTTTACTGAAGCCATGTGATGTTTACACTTAATATTCAAACCAGACTCCATGTTTTTTGAAATATGCTGTATGTCTTTGGTATCTCTGGAAACTCTGAGATCTCCAGAGTTTGGTCGCCCAGCATGAGTTTGTAATGACTGAGCCAGCAGGGTTTTACAAGGTCATGAAAGTTACTCTATACACGTAACAGCTATCATAAAGTTAGTCTCTCATGTTCTCGTTCTTTGCAACAAACCAGTTACAATTTGTGTGTGTGTGTGTGTGTGTGTGTGTTGCTGGTCAGGCATCCTGTTCAGAGGCTAAACTGTTCAACCACCTGGAGACGGTTTGGCGTTTCAGCCCTGGCCTCCCGGGTTATCCTCGGACCTGCACCGTGGACTTCGCTGTAAGTAGCTGTATGTATGTGAGGGGAGGAAAGAGGGAATGATTGTGGTTTAACCTTTCCTCTGTGATCATGTGTCTGAGCTTGGCATGTCTGCGGTTGTTATATTTCTCATTGGATCAAACGTATATATATACAGTATGAAATTCAGCTGCTGACTTTCTCCTCTCCCTCCCCTCCTCAGATCTCCTTCGAGTTTCGTTCCCTCCTCCACTCCCAGCTTGCGAACGTCTTCTTCGACGAGGTGGTGAAGCAGATGGTTTCGGCGTTTGAGCGCCGCGCCGCCACGATATACGGTGCCGAGACGGCCATCCCTCGCGAGCTCATGTTCCACGAGATCCACCACACGTAGCGCCTCCTCCTCCCCTCCCCTCTGCTGCACAAACACAAGTACACAGACAAACACAAAGCCCAATGCTAGAGAGAGAAATGAGAGAGAAAGAGGAGACTACCTGTGTTCTAACTGAAAAGTGCCTTTCTCACAGCAATGACCAAGTTTATTCCCAACTACTTCCTGTCTCATCCTTTAGAACTGCTGCGGATCCACCAGCTCATTTTCACCTTGGTGCTAAACACCAGCGCGGACCTGTTTCCATTTTAATTTCCGTTATGAGAACTTAACAATCTGCGCCTGGTTGTGAGACTGAGTCCACAGGTTATGAGTGTGTTTCCATGCAGGTGAAGCCAGGGCCTAGCAGTGCTGTTGGTCAGGCGAGTGTGTCATCAACATCTGTAAACATCAGCTGCACTCAATAGTTGACTACACTGCTCTAACCTTTAATTTAAAAAGCTGCTGTAGGAAGATGCTGTGCCAGTACATGTCTTCCAAAACCAAGTTCCTACCAGCGGGGACGGGACAAATAATCCTTTAGCTATAGCTGCTTATCCTTTTAGAGGGCCGCGAGGGGGCCAGAGCCGACCCCAGCTGACACGGGGCGAGAGGCCGGGATCACCCTGGACAGGTCGCCAGTCAGATGTCGTGATACACTCTTTTGCAATGTGACACCACGAGACACCACGTCATGCATGCAGAGGCGTTTCCTTCCTCATGGTGACGTGTTTATGTTGCTGTGTGTGTGTTTAAAAAGACTCACGCTGGACTTTGACTGGTACACTCTGTCGTCTTCGCTCTGTGAGGCTGAAATCACTTTAAATACAGTCTGTTTTGTAAAAGTAGTCTTTGTAAAGGTGTACTCTAGTTGTCTCTTCAGCGACAGGTTTCAGGATGTAGTAGATGGTTTTCGTGGTATATATTGCATATCACCTGTGTTGGGATACAAACAAAACAATGCAGATGAGGCCATTTGAAGTGTTTTTAAGGATATATTCCCGCTTTAGCAGGTGTGTGCAGAGGATTAGGTGAAGCTACAGGATGTTGCTGTGTGGAGATAAAGATTGAATCTTATAGTGTAGTCAGTTTGGATGATGTCATGTCCCTTTTCTCTCTTAATATAATTTTTCTCAAGCACCATGCAAGAGTCCATGCAAGAAATGTACGTTTCTCTGCAGATTTCATTGCTGGAAAACCATTGAAGCTATGTGCTCAGTGGTGACAGTAAGGTGTGCACAGCAGGAGCGTTACGTGTCAGCTAATTTGCTCGTCCCAGGTCACAACCCCAATTACATGTACAGGTCCAGCCGTAATCTCAAGGATCCGTTAGCAACACGCTTCCTCTGAGCGGCTGACCCACATCGGACGTGAGTCGGGAGCTCAGCGGAAAAGGATTACACAGTATTCAGCAGCGAGACTCAGAGGTGATGAATCAGAAAGTGATGCCTGCAGAGGACTTTCTTGATTTGGAGTCGCCTTGTGCACATCGTTACGCTCCCTCCTCAGCACTGTGAACGCTGAGTGGTGAGAAGAGTTTAGAGCTGCAACTAACGATTATTTTCACTGATTTAATCTGATTATTTTCCCGATTAATCGTTTAGTCTATGAAATGTCTTCAATTTGCCAGTTTTGTCTAAAACCTGATGATATCACATTTACTGTCATACATGACAAAGTAAAACAGAAAATCTTAACGTTTGACAAGCTGGAACCGGAGAATATTTCGGCATTTTTTGCTTTAAAAATGACTGAAAGGATTAATCGATTATCAAAATAGATGCTGATTCATTTTCCGTTGATGGACTAATTGATTAATCGACTCGTAGTTGCAGCTCTAGAAGAGTTGGGCATTGGATCCGTAGCTCTACAGCCTGGTTATAGCAGTGCAGCACGCTAATGAGAACAGCTTGTTTATTACGACACATTTACGAACCTTTGTGGTTCTTGGAAATAAAAACAGGAACTAACACCATTTCTGAACGGTAGTACGAGGTTACAGCTGAGAGGGGTCATTACCTATTGATCATTTTACTGATGGTGCTCGCAGAAGGAAGGCAGAGGTCAGAGTGAGGGCAACACTTCTTTTGTTAGCTACAGATGATGTGACGATATAAGCAGCAGTACCAACTGAGACCAGGGTCCAAATGCTATTAACACCTTGATGCTTTTCTGTGATGACTTGAACGTGAAGGGCACAAAGCAACTAAAGAAAATTAAAGTCCGAACACGTGCTACGAAAACAAAGTCAAAGCAAAAGGAACTCAGTGCAAAGTGGCTAATGCACAGAAAGTCGCCTCCACATGCTGTACGTTTATAAGAATATATTGTAAGAATAAAGTGCAGAGGCAGGTCAGGTTGTGCAGGAGGATGACTGCAGATAGATGTACTAAATGTACTGTAAGCTATCAGGAACACACCTTTCAAAAGGTGCTGAACTTTTTATTCTGCTGTCTGCTTTTCTTCTTCTTAATCTTACATAAACTACGCCCTTGATATTATTAAGGGAGCGACGCTGGACACGAGAGTTGCTAAATTACACAGCAAAGTGTGCAATAGCAGCAGCAATAAGCGTTGTTTTTTTTAGATTTATAATATACCCACTGTTGATGTAAGGGCCCAAACTGTCAGAATGCTTTTTCAGCGAGATATTTTACCCAGTAAACCTTCACGATTCCAGCTGTCCGACCCACAGAGTGCCTCCTGGCCTACTGGCAGCATATTGATCTTTATTTTTAACCATTATACTCATTTTATCATATTTATTATTTAGTTTAAGTGTAAATACTGGTGTAAGAAAGACCTATACACTGCTTTTAAAGACAACGACAAAAGGGGTTTGTGTGTTTTATGGGACTTTACGTGTAAATGATGTTTGTGTTGAATGACTTGAGGAAGATGTACCGACTGCATGATTTATAAACTATTTTTTCAAAAAAAACGGACTGATTTTGTTGTTTTTTTGGGTGTATGTTCCTCAGCTCTCTGCTACAGACAGTTGTTCAAGGCCCCAGGTGACTGAACAGAAATAGGGTCATCATGTGAGCAGTAAGAATAGACCTGCCTCCGGTATGAAGCATGGCTGACATGTCAGAACGGGCAAAGTTTAATCTGAACTCCTTCCAGTGTTCCTTTCGACCTTTGACCTGCATTGTTGAAGCAAAGTCAAATGTTACAGTAAAAATATCCAGAGACAGAGGACGGTGACGTGGATCACTTCTTAAATCACGTTACTAACAAGAAATCAATATTATTAGTGTTTAATTACATAAAATAGATATTTATAACAGATTTCCAGATGTCATGAATGAAGCAGGGCAGGTGTAGCTGAACAAACAGCCTTCGTTACACCTCATGAATAACAGACTAAAGAATCACACTACAAGGTCCATTGAGTAGCTGTTCTGGAGCTTTTGATCATATCACGTAGTCTTTATTGGCACATGGAGTTGCCCCATTGTCATGTCAAATTTCAGGGTTCAAACACGATCCTCATCAGCAGTTTCTCAGTTGGGAGTTTTCATCTGCTGATGAAGATCATGTAAAATCATCAAAAGCTCCGGTGAGAATGTTTTCTCAACTGCTGTTTGTCAGGATGAACTTTGAACCTCAGCTTTTTCAGCCAACATGGACGAGAAGTCTCTTAAAGTGCTCAGGAAAAAAATGGAAATTTTAACATCAATTCTATGACAACTAGAAAACTCTGGCTGCTAATGACCACATATGCTTGAAAGCTCCAGAACAGCCACTAAATGGAGCTTGTGGTGTCGTTATGTTCTGAACTGCTCTTTTCAAGGTTAGGAATGATCTTTGAACCTCAACTAATGAACGTGCAAGAAGAATAAAACCAAAGTGGGAACTAAATCCACCTCAGGAACAAAAGACGTGATATTAACTGAACAACGGCAACTAAAGTCTTGAATAACCAACAAATCTGAACAATTGAATTTATTAAATAAAATAAAAAAAATCACCATTAATCATCGTCTACATTGTACAAAACACAAGTCGAATGATCACTGCGGTTTGCCATCTTGCAAAGGAATAACATGCTGGAAAACAAACCACCTACTGTGTGTTTTGTAGTAAGTAATGTAGCTGTGTGTAGTTTTCTTGTAGTTAAAGCAGAGCGTACGAGGGGAGACGTGCGAGCAGTGTCACACAAATCAAGTTCAAAGTTTAACCGCACGAGGACGCCACGCGTTTTCACATTTAGACTTTGTAGCCGAGACCTTGAATGGTCCAAAAATGGTTTTGTAACGTGAGCCCCACACCTCACTGCCCTGGTCAAGACTCCTCCCTCCCCTCTCACATACAATCAGGCATATATTGTGAAATCAATAATCAGCCGACCCTATGAAGATCATCGACGACGTAAAGGCCGATGGTGAGAGAAAACTCACAATGCTGCAATGCATTAAAAATGACTCCCAAAGACGTGAAAGCGCCAGACATCTCAGTAAACATTATTTAAATTTGACAGTTTTTAAACAGGCCTCTGGTGAAACTCGTCATTCAGGCACTCGTCATCCAACTGTGGTCATGTACAAGGTAACAAGTGACATACCATACCTGACATGTACAACGTAAATGTCACTTCAGAGACAAAAGTCAGGAAATGCTCAAAGCTCTGTAAGAAAAATTAGTTTAATTAAATCAAATGACAAGATTTTAACCCACATAATATTAGCTGGGGAAAAAAACTAAACATGACAGAGATATATATATATAAAAAAACAAAACAATTAACAAAATACTATGACAAAAATAAAGGACAGTGACACAAACCTGGCTAGGCATGTTTTCTCAGCGAATGTTAAGTTTCTTCTTCGATCACTTTACTACCTCTTACAAACCTGTGTGTAAATCTGTAGATCTGTATAAGAATTCTTCTTTCTCTTGAGTGTTTTACATGAGCAGACGTTGATGTTTGATAGAGCAGAGCCATGAGATTAAAAGGTGCGAGGGCGGACTCCCATTACTGTAGTGAATGGGACAGAGGGGCACAGAGTCAGGCGAGGCTGGCTCCTCCAGAAACCTGGACTAAGGCAGAATCACGGGGGTAGGGGTGGGGGGAGTCATCAACCATTTGCAGCTCCAACATACTCATGTCCAGTCAGTCCGTCAGAGTTTGGTGGAGGTGGGTGCAGGTTCTTGGAGGATTTCTTTCTTGTTTTGTTCCTCAGCCACCCTCAGCACCACTCTGCATATGAAGTCTGTACAGCGAGTCAGGAGGATTGGCTTAGAACCCCATGCCACCTCCCATGCCGCCCATGCCTCCCATGCCACCCATGCCGCCTCCTGGCATCTCCTTCTCCTCCTTGGGTATCTCCGTGACCACGGCCTCGGCAGTGGACAGCAGGGACGCCACTCCTGCAGCGTCCAACAGGGCCGTCCTCACCACCTGCAGAGGGAGGAGATACGAGGTTACAGCATTTCTATTATTCACATGTAACTGCAGTGTGTGATTCTGAGTCTGCAGGCAGGAAAGTTTGGGGTGACTGATTAAACCACATGCATGGAGCAACACTTGCACATATAGCAAAGCTGTAGGTAAGTTTGCATATAATTAGGGCTGCAACTAATGATTATTTTCCTCATCGATTAATCTGTCTTATTACATGAAATCAATTAATTGTTTAAGTTTATAAAACAGTGCAGAGAGCCCATAGTGTCGTCTTGAAATGTCTCGTTTTGTCTGACCAAAGATATTCAGTTTACAGCGATATAAAACAGAGAAAAGCAGCAAATCCTCACATCAGAGAAGATGGAACCAGAGAATATTTGGCGTTTGTTCTTCTTGATACACGACTGAAAATGTATTTTGTTGTTATGTTTCAGCACTATGTGCGAAGTCGAACAAAACTGATAATCTGTAATTGCTGATCACCTTATTTCTATATTCTGTTTAGAGCTAAAACATAATTTTCATAATCAATTAATCGTCTGTTATTTTTCAAGCAAAATGCCAAAAATGTGATGGTTCCAGCTTCTCCAATGTGAGGATTTTCTGTTTTTCTGTTTTATATCACTGTTGGTCAGACACAACAAGACATCTGAAGACGCTTCACTGTTTTCATACATTTTTACAGACCAGACGATTAACTGATGATGAAAACAATCGTTAGTTGCAGCCCTAATTATGTTCAATATCTCCTTTCTTTCAAAACTGAATCCTCAGCACTACATTGTGTCTGATAATCATTTCCTCTTCCCTATAAAACATCACAACGTTTAACAACATTTGATATAAACTACTTTCAAATCACAATGTAGATAAACAAAGAAATTAATATCAATGTGAAAATCATAATTTATGTCAAAACCGCTCTCGTTAATTAAGTCAGTTTGATTTATGTTTGGCTACAATCTGTACAACATGCGACACCCTCTTTCTTTAACCTCTAGGTGGCAGCATTGACCCGGTTTAGATCTCCAATCAAGCTACAAATAA
Source organism: Macquaria ambigua (assembly GCA_008360985.2). Classification (NCBI taxonomy): domain Eukaryota; kingdom Metazoa; phylum Chordata; class Actinopteri; order Centrarchiformes; family Percichthyidae; genus Macquaria; species Macquaria ambigua. The sequence continues at coordinate 174,658 of VMKM01000836.1, read as the reverse complement.
AGAACCAGTGTGATCTATAAAAAAGGGACATTAATGCTCAGTAGAATACAGTTGACTCTTATCGTGTCTCTCTTCCACACATGAGGTTAACTGTGGAGGCAGGGATTGATCGCTGAATGCTGTTAAACTGAACTACACATCCACAATGAATGAATGAATGAATGAATGAATGAATGAGGACTGTACCTTGGTGGGGTCGATGATGCCCTTCTCCACCATGTTGACGTACTCTCCCTGCATGGCATCATAGCCGAGCTCAGCTGAGCCCTGCAGGATCTTCTCCACTACCAGCGAACCCTCCACGCCGGCATTCTTAGCGATGGTCATGGCGGGGATACGGAGCGCCCGCCTGATGATGTCCACGCCTGTTCGGAACAAGGAAGAGACGAAATCAGATTTATGAAAATTATTAAAGTTGTAAATCGGTTACAGTCACTTTAACACACTATCAATTGAGATTGGTCCCATTCTGTAGCGTTTATTACAACAAAAAGTTGTTTTATTCCGAAGAAAATTCAGTAATTCTGTTCTTAAGACCCCCCCATGTTCACCCCCCACCCCTCAACATGTAAATACAGCTGTCAGCAGAGTGGAGTATGAAAGATTGAGAGGTTGCAACAGTAGAAGAAATACTGCTACTACCTGTAAGCTAGTAGTTTACAGTATTCCAGAGTGAAAGATGTTGAAGAGAAATATTTTTACTACATAATATAGTTTTAGTAGATTAGAGGCTCTGCATGTGCTTTACTAACCGATCTTCTGGTCAGCGTTGACGGCGTCGATGGTATCAAGCGATGGGATGCAGCGCAGCAGGGCGCAGCCTCCACCCGGTACGATGCCCTCCTCCACAGCTGCCCGTGTGGCATTCAGAGCGTCCGTCACACGGTCCTTCTTCTCATTCACCTCCACATCACTTGTTCCTCCGATCTGGAACGGAGAGCGTGCATCACAACTTTGTTGTTGCTACAGTAAAACTACGGTGATCAGCATTTAGTACCGTCAGTATTTCAGTTGGAGACGTACCTTGAGCACAGCCACTCCGTCCGACAGCTTGGCCAGCCTCTCGTTCAGTTTCTCCTTCTCGTAGTCGCTGGTGGTGCTCTCCAGCTGCTCGAGGATCTCTGCCGCCCGTTTCTCAACGTCAGCTGGGCTGCCGCCTCCCTTCAGCAGCAAGGTGTCATCTTTGGTAATCTGCACCTCGCCAACCTTTCCAAAGTCGTGAGCCTGGATGTCCTCGAGCGCCAGGCCCATAGCCTCGTCTCCAAACACCTGGAGACAGGAAAAGATAAATTAATTAAAAAGATGTCACACACAGCACAGAAATTCTCAGCTACTTAACTTTTAAAAAAGTGGACTTACGGTGCCTCCGGTGGCGACGGCCATATCCCTCAGCTGATTCTTCCTGTTGTCTCCGAAGCCTGGAGCTTTAACAGCTACCACCTGGAGCCCGACCTTGAGCCTGCAAATGAAGTCGTTGAATATTCACTCTTTTCAATGTAATGTGATCTGTCATGTGGCTACGCTACACACACAAGCTACATTTAATCTGGTTAAAGTGGGATCAGGAAACAAACACGACGTACCTGTTGAGAACCAAGGTGCTGAGGGCCTCTCCGTCCACATCCTCGGCCACAATAACCAGGGGTTTGCGGTGCTGGTTGGCAATCTCAAGGGCCGGCACGATGCTCTGGACGCTGGAGATCTTCTTCTCACTCAGCAGCAGGTAGGCATCCTGGAACTCACACTTCTGGCCTGGAAACAGAATAGATTTAGTATTTGGGGACAGGAAGTTCAGCTTTGTGTACAGGTGGTGGTATACCAGCCGGTGTGAGCAGCCTTACCTTTGGAAGTGTTGATGAAGTAAGGGGAGATGTAACCCCGGTCGAACTTCATACCCTCGATGATCTCCAGCTCATCGTGCAGAGTCTTCCCATCCTGACGTGTAAAGCATGTACTGATTATGTCTCTTCTTGTTAACAGTACAACAGACTCTATTTACAGGTTTACCAATTAAGCAATCTGTATGTGAAATTCTGACACTAACCTTGACAGTGATGACTCCCTTGCGGCCGACTTTCTTCATGGCATTGGATATGATGTTACCGATCTCCACATCTCCATTGGCTGAGATTGTAGCAACCTTAAAAAGGACATTATTGAAAGTATTTAATTACAAATTCAACATGCTGCGTCTCTTCTCATCGTTTCTATGAATTTACTTTTATTCATGTTTACCTGTGCGATCTCCTCGGGGGTTGTGACTGGCTTGGAGAGCTTTTTCAGCTCATTGATGACGGTTTCCACGGCCGTCATGACGCCACGGCGGATCTCCACAGGGTTGGCGCCTTTGCTGATGGTGTCGAAGCCCTCCTTGGCAATGGCACGAGCCAGCACTGTGGCGGTGGTAGTGCCGTCGCCGGCCTCCTCGTTGGTGTTGTTGGCCACGTCCTGCACCAGCTTGGCGCCGATGTTCTTGTACTTGTCCTTCAGGTCGATGCTCTTGGCCACCGTCACACCGTCCTTGGTGACTTTAGGGCTGCCCCAGCTCTGCTCAATGATGACAGTGCGACCCTGGAATAGAGACAGAAAGAGAAAGTGGTGAGATGAAGGGGTCTGCGAGCTCCAAATTGCATTAAAAGTGTTTCACTACAAAATATCAAAACCTCATCTTACCTTTGGGCCCATAGTGACAGCCACAGCATCAGCCAGCAGGTCCACTCCCTGCAGCATGAGGGCGCGAGCATCGGCTCCGAACTTCACGTCCTTAGCGTAGGCTCGTGTGAGGTGAGGAGCCAGCGCCCTGCACACGGGCCTCACCTGCCTCATGACTGTTGGTAAACGAAACATCTCTGTGGGGAAGAGACAAAAAAAAGACAGAGGGAAATTTATGCAACGTGTCTAGAGACCACATCTGAGGAATCAGAGGTGTCCGATTAAATCTGCAAAATGATTGTGGAGCTTTTTTGAAAAGGAAAGAATCTTATACGCATTCACCACGTGATGAGTGGAGCCAAAGTTCACCTAAATAATTATTCTCTAAATCCTTTCATCCCTCTCCCCTCCCCAACTATAACAGGAGGACAGCTTATGTTACAAAGGTTAACTCTGCCCCTAGTGGTCACTAGTGGTATGACGTGCCAACAGTGAATGAATGAACCTCCACATACCAGACGGGGATGGTCAAACGTGTTCAGAGTTCTCCGAGTCAACTTCTAGAAAAAGGTGCAATTCTAACCAAAAGAACATATCACAGCAAATCTTACCTTTGCAGGTGCGTCAGGGGATGGATATGATTTCACACCACATCTATGAGTTAGCTGGTTTTAAATGCTACTAATGTATTTTCTAAAATCAGACCACATATCCAACTGTGTAAGTACATTCAATCCCATTAGGGCTGCTTTTAAAATGCTACTAATGTATTTTTTAACTACCCACGTACATTCAATCTAATTAGGGCTGCAACTAACAACTATTCATTGAACTGTTTAGTCATTTAAATGTCAGAAAATAGGGGGGAAATGGCCATCACAATTTCCCAGACCCAAAAGGGCCATCTTCATATTGACAGTCAGAATCCCAAACATATTAAATTGACACCAATATAAAACAGAAAAAGGAGCAAATTCTTACGTTTGAGAAGCTGGGACCAGAGATTGATTGGCATGTTTTGCTTGATAAATATCTAAAAAGGGTTAAGTTATTATAAAAGTTCTTCTGTCGATCAGATATTAAAAAGATATAAATTGCCTGTGGCCCAAGCTCCTCAGGAAAAACTGTCAACGTTGGCTTCATTATGCTTGCAAATCGTGTCTGGATATCCCCATCTAATCACCTTTTTTCCACTTGGCAAACGTTGATCTTAAATTTATAGATTAACAATGAATAATCCGATCAGTATTTGAACTGGATTATGAAATGTATCCCCGGACCAGTTCCTGGTTACCCCCACGTGTGCTCTTCAGGTCGTGCGTCACAAGGTCAAATTGTAAAAGCATGTGCGGAACTGCCCCACCATCCCTGCTCAGCCTAATGAGCGACCATCACACTGTCTGTCAGCGACTCTCTGATCAATAATTGCTCGAGACTTGTGTAACTGACGACAAATTCCTGTTAATAAGCCTCTTCATGCACTACCATTCAAGTTGCACACAGCACTCTGGTAACAGTATGACTCCAATAAGGGAAGGTTTCATCATTCAGACACGAGACACGACACTCCTGACTAAATAAAACCAAATATGCGTCTACAATTAAATCGCTAGCTTACAAAGATTGTTCGGCAGCTAGTCTGTAGTGACATTTTAGCATGTATGTCCTTGCAGTTAGGAAGAAAAATCTGTTAGCTAGGAGTAATTTAAGCTAGCATTGCTGAAAAGTGTCACCTCTTGACTAGTACAAAATATACTATGAAAAGCCAGCGTTGGTCCAAAGTATATATAGCCTGTAATGTTAGCTACATAGCTTTAAAGACTTACCTGTGAGGGAAAGTAGCTGCTACAAGGTGCGCGTCTGCTAGACGGAATGATATAACGACTGGACGAAAGGACAGCGGTATGGTGCAATTGAGGTACTGAGATGGGTCTGCACATGGCCTATCACATCCGGGTAATTTACCGGCACGCCCCGGACTATGAATAACGACAAACTAGTTTAGATAACGGGCTTATATTAATGTTTCTAATCAAACAACCTCACGGGCTAAACAGGATTATATGTATCTATAACACTGTGGTGTAATTTATATGTACATTTCACCGTTTATGATGTTATAAGTCAGAATATATGTCAGTGCTCGTTCCCGGGCCGACTTTTCTAGAATTTTCGCGTGTGCCATTGGAGGAAAAAAATAAAGGTCAAAGTTGACATTGTGCAATATTGCCATGACTTGTAATGTGTGAATAAAAGATAAATCACTACAAAATACAGTTTTGAAAACGCCCGTATGTATTTTCGTCACACTGAATAATCTGTATGATTGGAAACGTGTGTTTTGCTCTTTGCATTAGGTGTACTAGAATTTTCTGTTCGGCAAGTCAAGTTCGGGGCTGGTAGTACGCATGCGCAGATTCCTTCTGGATATTTCCTCACGTGGAGAGATTCTCCTTCAGTGTGTCAGATCCACGCTCACGAAGAAACCGGGGTGCAGCTTCACGTCGACTCACACATCCAGAAATGGTAAGACACTTTGTCAAAAAACTGTCAGTACTTACGATAAAAACAACAGAGTTCTAGAGACAGCCAGCGATTATTTTATTAGGCTTCATATGGCTGCTAAGTTATCGTTAGCAGCTAATGTTATGTTAGCTACCTTTAACATCGACTCACAAGGTCAAGCAGTTAAGAAGCCGAATCAGAAGGAGACATTTGCTAAAACACGGGCATGTTTATCTTATGATACACTGTAGAAACCGTCAGAGGAGGAGTTTTATCTGTGCTAACGTTAAACGACATTCAGGTGCAGCTACTAACTCACTGTTAGCTAACACATATTCCTGCTCTCGCGCTGAGTATGAGCTGCTTTTCTATCATCAAAGTGACATCTGGGAGCCGACAGATGTGCAGGGAAGTTAATGTTATAGCTTATTGATCCTTACGTTCACCACTGCAGCAGTCTCACGTGGATGAATGAAGTGTCAGATCTCACAGACCAGTATTCAGACTAGTTTGGTGCTTTATTATCATTTAAACTGTCTAATTGTTATCTGTTAGTTAGATTAATCTGTCATATTGCACTATGCATGCCCTTGGGTCAGTGAAAAATTATGAATTACATGCGCGTTTAAACTACTTCCTGCTTCCGCTACGTAGACTCTGACCTCATGACCTATCCATGTGCAGCATTAAGTGAAATCAGAGCAAAGTCCTTTTAACGTATCAGCAGAAAGTATTTTATAGCAACTGATTTGTGCTATTACTCCGTTCATTCACTGACTAACTGTAGATGATTAATACATTATTAGATGTGCAAAATATCCCGAATTACCTGACTTCACAGTGGTGCTGTGGGGTATTTGGACTCATGACAGCACTAAGTAATAGTGTAGGAGTATACCAGAATAATATACAGATAAGAAAATGGCCCCAAAAGTTGCCATTTTATTAGGTATATCTAGCTAAAACTTTTTAAAAAACAGTCCTACAATAAATCCGACTCTTTATGAACATTATAATGTTTTTAAACTGAACTTTATGGTAATTTTGGAGGCTTTAGTTTGCAGTGCTGTTACACTGACAGGTGTTAAACCCTCATTGATATAAACGGGGTGTACAAAATATCAGAAACACTGCAGTATGAAAACAGTTTATGCCACTGCTAGTTAGAAAATGTGAGGTTAATCATAATCGTCTTGTGCAACTTGTACCACCTCCATAAAGTCCTGCAGAGAGAACCTTCTGGAAAGCTGGACAAACTGGCCTTGAGTGTTTATCTTGCAGTGTTAAAAACCTGGAGGACGTCACCACTCGAGGCTGTTGTCATAGCTTAGTGTTTGTTTGTGACTAACTGACTCCCTAAAAGACTAAGATGCCTCCAAGTTATCATCAAAGTATTTTATCAGCCGTCCTTGTCCTTCGCTGCCTCGGGTTAAAACAGTCACAATGAATGAGTAACTCCACCTCCTTTGGCCAACTGAATCTGATCAGTCAACACAGCAGGACGGGACCTGTCCTTCTCCACACCACACCACCCCGTTTACTCCCACCACCTCTTTCCCAAACAACCTTCAGCCCAAGGTCACTCGTACATCTGCTGTTATCAGACTGTTGGCAGCTGGTGTTTTAAATCTTTATAAAGCCGCTGTCCTTCCTCATTCATCTGCTGCTTGTAACTTCAGACGTTGCCTGAAATATTTGACATAATGAAGAAATGCTGACTTTCGTTACGCTGAGTTTTGCAATAATTAACTTAAAAATGGCTGCCTCTGTGACGGAGCTGATTATTTATTCTTTAGACACTGTCTTTACTTAATCCCCCCCTGCTCGTCTTTTTTACTTTCCTCCCCCTTTTTCCAACAGAGCGGCCACAGTTGCTGATTAATCATTCCTGTATTTTAGCAGGAAGATTTTTGTATTTAAAAACATTTTAACTAAACCTGTCATTTTATTTTTTTACTGTAGTTGAATAAGAGTTGTTATAAGATAGAATTTTATTTAACCCAGGGGAAACTGTTGTGCAGCAGTTGCAGTAGGAAAGAGTGTAACTATAGAGTGCAAAAATACAAAATATCAAGGTGCAAGTATAAAAATATCAATAAACAGATATCCAGAATCCTCAAAACACTCTATTATACTATAGGCCTGGCTATTATGCTGCATCAAATCATGTAGATTCTATTTTATATCAGTATGTGCTTGCAGTTGTTGTGAAACCCACTATGAAGTCCGTGGGGTCGGGGGTCCACTGCCTTTGGGTTTTGTGCAACACAAGCTCTGGCTCAAGACATCCCCCTAGTGGTATTATTGGGTTCTTACAGCAAAAATCACTGCTTTATTCTCTGGTGTAATAAAGTCAAATGTTATTTGATAGTTAATTTATATTATTTGCTAATTTCCTCTCTTTGTGGTCGCTAACAGGCCTTCAGAAAATTCCTCCCCTTGTTCGACCGGGTGCTGGTGGAGCGCTTCACTGCGGAGACGGTAACGAAGGGGGGCATCATGCTGCCAGAGAAGTCTCAAGGCAAAGTGCTGCAGGCCACAGTGGTGGCAGTAGGACCTGGATCTGTCAATCAGGTGATGACCCGTTCTCGGCCTGGTACTAGAGCATATTTTCTGGGGGAAACATTTAGACTTGTAGGCTTAGCTGCTGTGAGGAATGTGGGGATTTAAAGTTGCTATACAACTCTTGTGTAACTCTTTTCTAGAAAGGGAACGTGCAGCCAGTCAGTGTGAAGGTTGGAGAGAAAGTACTCCTACCAGAGTACGGTGGAACTAAAGTCAGTCTGGACGACAAGGTGCAGTACGGTTTTCTTTTTTCAACTGAATCAGATAAGATTTGTTTTCTTTTGTGCCTTCCTGGGTTAATGTCTTGTTTTCCTATTCCATCCTCTAGGACTACTTCCTGTTCCGTGATGGAGATATCCTCGGTAAATACGTCGAGTGAGTCCTCATAGTTTTGTTGCTGTAGATCATGTCAAGTCCCCGTCATCATCCCCAGAGAGAAGAAATTAAGTTGCCTCTTTCATGTCTGTTTTTCTTTTTTCTATGTTATTGCAATTGTAAATAATTCCAATCACATTTTGTTACAATAATAAAGGTGAACTGTTGACTTTTTGTCTCATGATTTCTTACTGTTCCTGAAAACAGTCAGTATACTTGTGATTAAATATTAAGGTTCACTGACCTGCTTTTTCTGTGGCTTTTGACTGTATCTCACGACCATCTTCGGTGAATGGTGCTTAGGTATACTGGTATACTACTGTTAGTATACTTAATTCTGGGGGTTTAGTGCAAGATAAACCCACTTGATCTCACTTAATCTTTCTAATTTTAAACTGTATCTTAGGGTTGACATAAATCCAAGCTATATTTGGACTATGAGATATGGTGCAATCAAATTTTGTGAGGAATGTTAATGCTGAATGGCAGATTATATTCTAGTACTCCATTACAATTAAAGCTCATTAAAAGTTTTATTTTAAATGAAAGAATCAGAAACGGGTTAACTGCCAAGTTGGTTGTCACATAACGGTAAAAATAAACAAAGTAAAATAAAATAAAACAAGTACTGTAAAGGTCTGGAGTGATAAATAGAAATTTACAATTAAAATATCTAAACTATATATATTGTGAAATGAGATTTACAGAGTTTAAAATGAAGGGGATGGAAATGTTCACAGTGCAAAGAAAAAATAATATATACGAAGAAAAAGAAACCTAGAGATTTGCAACAATTTGCACACAAAACATGAAGTTTATAAAAAATGACGCTTTGTTATAAATTCAGTTTTATTTATATAGCGCCATATCATAACAAAGTTATCTCAGGGCACTTTTTCGAGTAGAGCAGGTCTAGACCGACTCTTAATATTTACAGAGACCCAACAGTTTCCACCATGAGCAGCACTAGGCAACAGTGGCAAGGAAAAACTCCCTTTTAACAGGTAGAAACCTCGAGCAGAACCAGAACCAGGCTAGGCCAGGTAGTAATACTAATAATAAGAACAATAACAGTAATAGCAACAGTGGACGTAGAGCAGGAACACAGGGGCAGCAGGTGCAACCATAGATCCAGACCCTACAGCTCCGGAGGCAGAAACACCTGCAGAAAGCAACAGAAGGAGAGAGAAAGGGGAGAGAAAGCACACAACTACAGGAAGAAGTTGAATTAGTAACAAGCATTGATGGGATATGAGGGCGTACAGAGGGAGAGGAAGAGGAGGAGAGAGGAGCTCAGTGCATCATAGGAAGTCTCCCGGCAGTCTAGGCCTATAGCAGCATAACTAAGGGGGCCTAGGGTTTCAGCCCTGGCTCCCATTCTACTTTTAGAGACTCTAGGAACCACAAGGAACCCTGCATTCTGGGAGCGCAATGCTCTAGTGGAGTAATAGGGTACTATGAGCTTTTTAAGATATGATGGTGCCTGACCATTTAGGGCTTTGAAGGTGAGGAGAAGGATTTTAAATTCTATTCTGGATTTTACAGGGAGCCAGTGTAGAGAAGCTAGTATTGGAGAAATATGATCTCTTTTCCTGGTTCTTGTCAGTAAACGTGCCGCAGCATTCTGAATCAGCTGGAGAGTCTTAAGGGACTTATTGGGGCAGACTGATAATAGAGAGTTGCAATAATCCAGACTTAACAAATGCATGGACTAGCTTTTCAGCATCTTTTTGAGACAGGATGTGCCTGATTTTTGCAATGTTACGTAAGTGAAAAAAGGCAGTTCTTGAGGTTTGTTTTATGTGGGAGTTAAAGGACATATCCTGATCAAAGATAACTCCAAGATTCCTTACGGTGTCGCTGGAGGCCAGGGCAATGCCATCTAGAGAAACTATATCTTTAGATAATGTGTTTGGAAGGTGTTCGGGGCCAAGTACAATAACTTCGGTTTTGTCTGAGTTTAACATCAGAAAATTGCAGGTCATCCAGGTTTTTATGTCCTTAAGGCATGCTTGAAGTTTAGCTAATTTAAATTAAACTACCCAACAACTGAAATGATTGATTAATTGATTAGTTGATTGACAGATAATTAATTGGCAACTATTTTGATAATTGTTTTTTCCTGTTTTTACTTACATACTTTTAAGTAACATTTTCAATGCAGGACTTTTACTTGTATTTTTTTTTACAGTGTAGTATTAGTATCCTACTTTGGATCTGAATACTTCCTCCACCAAGTTTAAATGAGCTTAAATAGAAATACTCAAGTAAAGTACAAGTACCTCAAATTTGTAGTAAAGTACAGCACAGGAGTATGAGTGAATGTGTACTTAGTTAAACTTAAATAAACACTCCTGAGGTAAAATAAAACGTGAGTCTGCCGCTTCGTGTTCAGGTCATATCCGAGTCCGCCGCTACAACACAGCGGCTGACGAACATCCGGGTATTCTGTCGAGATGGTCATGGCGGAGGGTACTGCAGTTCTCAGGAGGAATCGGCCTGGAACCAAGGCAAAGGTGCGTTTACCCCCAGCGGGAAAACCTTAACATTACTGCAAATAAGTCCCCACGACTCTGGGATGCTGTCTGATTTGAGTGCTGTTGTTTTACTGCACGTATTTTGTCGATAACTTGGTCGCAGACAACATATAGGAAGGGCCTGACCTGGAAATGGCCAGCTAGCTAACGTTAGCTGTTGCGCCGTCTAGTTCCTGGAGCAACGTTAACTTAAATGACTGTGGGTTTTTTTTGCGCTACATTTCGGAGCGTGACAATAGTTATTGCTAAAATAATCATAAAGCCAATTTGGTGAATGGAGTTCACGCACTATTCACAAACACACAGCCGTGGCTAACTTTATCACCTAGCCTAGCGTAAATGCTCTCTAGGTTAGTTAGCTTTGCAGGAAGCAGTCGCACCCCGAGTTGACGTTATCTAAATAGCTAGCGTCAGGTTAGCTTCGTAGCTGTGAGTAATGTAGAAAAACGTATGGCTGCTAACTTTGACAATAACGTGTTCTCTCAGCAAAACACGCACATCAGAGCTTTGCTTGTAGCCAAACTTCCGTTAGCCAACGTTAGCTTCTTTTGCATCATTTTGTCATTATGTGTTGTAACGACAGCGTTTCCTGAATCCTGTCAGTCAACGTCAGATGACAGCTATGTAGCATTGTTCATGCTACAAGGCTAGCTTTGTCTACTTTGAGTGTAGACTAAAATTATCCTCCCTCCTCCCTCTGTGTATGTATAGGATTTCTACAACTGGCCAGATGAATCATTTGAGGAGATGGACAGCACCCTGGCTGTCCAACAGGTGTGTTAACGTGTGTGTGTGTGTGTGTGTGTCAGTCAGTGTTACCCACCCATTTAGCCTCTTTAGACTGTTTGAACTACATGGTGTTACAGTCTTATCATTTGAGTGGAGGTAAGAGCTCGGCAAAATTGCTGAAATTACATATTAATGAACCAATTCCTTCATAATCATTAATTTGTTGTGACTTAAAAGTTCTTTTACACAATATTTAATCTAATCAATGGGTGGGTGATATTATCTGAGTATAAACAGTCATTAGTATTGTGTTATACGATGGCCAAGCTGGTGGAGGCATTTTCAGGTGTGTCCTATCAAAATATTCACGTGCTGATGTGTACACTGAGAGAACTGGAGGAATGTTTGCTGTAATCATTCCTCCTGTTCATACTTGCCATGAAGAGACCCCGTCCTAACACTAACACATCTGCAGTCCTCATTCAGTGAGAAAACTTATTCCTAAGGTCAGCTGAGGTTTATACTAGGCTTCACATCAAGTGAGTATCTTCCAAAGTTACTTAGTCTTTTTATTGCGACATTTTCTCTTAGTGTTAATATCGCTCCGCTGCAGGTGTTCAGGGAAACTCTGTAACTTTTGGAAGATACCCACTGACTTGAGAGACGTCTCATGTCTGGTCTGCGAGCTGTTAGCAGCCTTTTTTGTTTCTCTCTTTCTCTACTCAAGACTTTAAGTAGTATTAACATAATGGTTTTTTTTTTGGTCAGGTAAAGAAATAGCTAAATATTCTTTTTTTATAGTGTGTTTGGTGCAAAAAATACTTTGCTGGTTGATGCTGCACCGTGGTTGACATTACTTAAAGTGCAGTTGATGTTGTAGAAGCTAACATTTACAGTATATTACCCCTTTAAAACCAGGTGAAACAGACTGTAAAATTTATTCCTCTGGGGAAAAAAACAGAAAACATAAACCTCGTGTTGTTTGTATCAGTGTTTGACTTGAGTGAATTACATGTGTCTAAACTCATGCTGCTTTCTAAATGCATACATAAAATACAGAAATTAAAAAACATATTTTCCAGTATTTTCTAACTCCCTCCTTCTCGGGATAAAAAGGTAACGGTACGGTTACTACAAATACAACAAGCTAATCTTTAACAGCACATTAGCTGACTAACATTTAATGTCAGGATTAAGTTGGATCCTCCTCAGTCTGTCCTCACCTTTTATAATGTTAGTTACAAACATCTTAATAAAAGACTTGAGATGGAGTTATATCTGCCCAGTAATACAAGAACATTTCACTCTTTGTGTGGTGTCGTTGGATTTTTATTTCACTTGTAGCAGATTTTTGACACAGAAGATCCTGTTCCTCCTCTCAAGCCTCGTTGTAGCTTCAACTGAACTTGGACTGTGGATTTTGTCTCCCATCTTTCACGCTGGAGTCGCGTTAGGATCTCTTCAGACAGTACAGAGAAGCAGAATGATTACAGCAACTAATAACGCTTTCAGTGTACATGTGGTTTTGTGAGAACTGCATTAAAATGGACTTGAAAATATATGAACATATCCTTTAACTGTAGTGGGCCTTTAAACAACAGGAAATTACATTTATTTGAATTCACATTTATCTTCCACCGGCTGTATAGCCTTCATGATGGAGTGTTTTGAAACTTGATCTTTATTTTCCCCTGCCAGTAGAGTAATTACAGCTAACATCGGCATACGGGCATAGGTTACCTGTGCATTGTGGCCATATAAAGGTGATGAAGATCACGTTGAGTGAGGGTCTCTGCTAAAGTGTGTTTGATGGTTCTGTTTCAGTACATTCAGCAGAACATTAGATCCGATTGCTCCAATATCGACAAAATCCTGGAGCCTCCGGAGGGCCAGGACGAGGGGGTGTGGAAGTATGAGCACCTCAGGTATGTTTAAAAAAAACAAAACAAAACAAAAAAGTTTGACCCAAAATGTTTTGGGCACATTTTTTCATATGTTCTTGGAGTTTCAGGGGTTTTGGATTTCTTTTTATTTATTCTTTTTCACAATTCAACAAAACACAGTGTTAACAGTACAAACGACAGCAACGACGAAAGAAAGAAAGATACAATTAGACAACTGCAGAGCTCCCGTGTTGAGAGTAACATAAAGTTCATTCATATATTTTAATGACAGAAGAAGCCTGTCTTAGTGCAGTGGACCGTTTATATCATAAATATGTGGGTATAGGAGTGTACCGCAAAGATTAGAGGATCAAGGCAAAAATAAATAACATTCAAATAAAGATGAAACCAACAACAATATAATAAAAGAAAAATATGCCTGTTATTAGTGCTCAAAATAAATTATAATAAAGGTCAGAAATGTTGACTTATGAATGACTTTAACAAGATGCTGGAGAGGATAGATTCTCCACATTATCAATGAAGGGAAAACAGATTCTACTATATTTTTTAAGTGATCCGTTTAAAGTGAATCTTAATTTGAAGACACATGATGGCCTCTTTGATCCACTGTGTAAAAGATGGAGGGCAGGCAGCCTTCCACCTGAAGTAATAATGAAGTAAATGTTCAATATTCAAAGCATTCAACTGATATGCTCTGTTGAAGGTTCACCAAACATTACATATAAATGGGTTTGGGTCTATTGTTTTGTTACAGATAAATGAGAACAATTCAATGTCCAGGGTTTGTGGATTTCAGGTGCTGCTGTCAAACATATGGTCACAATATGAGGAGATTTTAGGGTTTTATGGAAGGGATGGATGAATGCTCTCAGCCCTCAACTAACCTGTAACCCCTTCCCAATAAATGTGTTTAAATCTTATTAAAAAAGTGATCACAAAGTTTGGCCAGAAGCAGAAATCGTAGTAAGATCTACTCACTCGTGTTTTTCTAACTGTGCTCCTGTTCTGTCCTGTTCTGTAGGCAGTTCTGCCTGGAGCTCAATGGGCTAGCTGTAAAACTGCAGGTAAGTGATCGAAGATATACTCCAGATACACAGACTTTATTTTAACGTTTTCTCATTTGAGGATGCTCAGATTTAAGGAGTTTGTCTCGATCGCGTGTCAGCACCAAAAGCAAAGATCTGAATGAGATGCAGTTGAAGATTTTAAAGAGAAAAGAGCTGTAGTGACGCTCGTCTCTCCTCCTTCAGAGCGAGTGCCATCCAGACACCTGCACCCAGATGACGGCCACAGAGCAGTGGATCTTTTTATGTGCTGCCCACAAGACACCCAAAGAGGTGAGTCAAGACTGCGGTTCACTCGAAGCTCACTTTCACATGTATGAATCCCTAAGTGTGATTTATTTGTCTGAGGTAAAATAAATATATTTTGTGCTGCTGCATCCACAGTGCCCTGCCATTGATTACACCAGGCACACGCTGGACGGAGCTGCCTGTCTTCTCAATAGCAACAAATACTTCCCCAGCAGGTCAGTCATCTTCCCTAAACCTGCCATCACTGACTTGTTTTGGCCACTTGGGGGCAGCGGAAACACGTCGTCAACACAACATTTGACACATCATCAGCTTTTAAGTTGATATGGTGAACTTTATTTCCACATCTAGCAGTTACAGAGCAACATGATCATTAATTTAGTGTCGTGTTGAATGTAAGTCCAGTACTTCCTCTCTATTAGTTCTGTTTTTGGTCTCCACCAGCTCCTGAGGGAAACCTCTGTCTCTTTAGCTGCTGAATGCTTCACTGTGTTCACCAGCTACTTGCTAACTGTGTCTGTCTGCTGTTTGTTGCTGAGCAGGTAGTGGACAGTCGGCTTTTTGAACCCCCAACGAAACGTACAAATGTAAATAATGTTTCACTCTTGGAGGAATTCGTGCCGTTGCACTCGGAAGGAGCTGCGTTAAAATAAAAAAGATCCATTATACTGTTGCAGAAGAAGAAAGAGGGAGCTACAAGATGAGTTTAAAGAGCTCCAGGCAAACTTCAAATGGTGGAAAAAAATGTAGAAAACACGATGTGGAAATGTGGCTTTTATGTTTGTTTCATGTATAAATTTGAGGAAGGTTACAGCCTCCTCATCGCCCTGCAGAAGCTTCAGCGGAAGTCACGTCACACGCTTCATGTACATCATGATTTATTTGCTGAATCTGTTTCCGTTGCGCTTTGTTGCATTTTCTTTTAATCAATACACCAACTTTTCCACCTCCCCCAAGCATAAAAGCTTTTTTGCAACTTTTTTTCTGGATGGAAACCCACCTGTTGTCCGATTTGTGTTTCTAGGGTGAGCATCAAGGAGTCATCAGTGGCCAAACTGGGCTCTGTCTGTCGTCGCATCTATAGGATATTCTCTCATGCCTACTTCCACCACCGCCAGATATTTGACAAGTATGAGGTACGTTTCACTTCAACCAGTTACCTAAAAAGCTCTTATTTTGGTGTGTATTCCTTTGCCATTGCTGACTGGAATGTTCTTTTTAGATACTCTCTTAAATTCAAACTTTATAACAATATAGTGCTGCAGGGATGACGTGTTTTTGTAGTCCAACCCTGAAGTTAGCATCGCCCTGGTTCCCTCCACAAAAAGCCAATGAGATTTTTCCATTGGATTCTGGATTATTGCAGAAAATAACAGTTTATGATACTTACACGTTTTGTTCAGCAAGATAATCTTCACAAATGAACACCACTTATATGATGTTTGAAGTGTAAAGTCAATCTGCAGAAGTAAAAAGCTAACGTTAGGCTATAAACCAGCTACACCACGGTCACATGACTTCAGCGTCTCCACCACTGAGCTTCCAGCGCTGACCTCGTCTAGAAAAGCCTTTGGGAAAGTTTGAGTTAGAACAGTTTGCAGTATAAACCCAACGAGGCTGTAAAGGCGGACGAGTGAGTAGATGAGTTTCTGTGTTCGGCGTGATGACGTTTAATGTCCCCGACAACCTCTGTAGTCTCATTTAGACACTTGTAAAAGCTTTATAAAGTTAACGAGTGGGGTATTTACTGACGTATTTTACATCGTAGAACAAAACGTGAAAATCTCTTAAGACTTTATTTCAGGCATCTAACTAGAAACCCATTGACTTCGAGACAAGGGAACTGGGAAGAGCAACATGCTAACTCATTTCCAGGTTTTAGGACTCATTCCTGCAGCTCTATAATAATGATAATATAATCTTCATGCCCCACATCAGCGCTGACTCTAAACCAGATCATTATGTAACTTTTGCGTAACTCTGCTGATCAGTTTGTGGCGTCAGAGGAAGGTTGAAACAAAGCTGCTCTGTTAAAATGACAGACTGCAGAGTCTCATTGTTGTGACGTTTGTTTTTCGCGTGCACAGAATGAGACGTTCCTGTGTCACCGGTTCACGCGCTTCGTCATGAAGTACAACCTGATGTCCAAGGACAACCTGATCGTGCCCATTCTGGAGGAGGAAGTGCAGAACACCTCATCAGCTGGGGAGAGCGAGGCCTGAGACGCAGCTGCTGCCACCACGAGGGAGACACATGTAAAAACACAACTTTACACGTTAGAGGACACACGCACACATAAATATATACACACACACACACACACACTACAGTGTATTAAGGCTCCTGTCTAGTAACACTGTCCATGTCCCTCCTCCCTTGTCACCTGTGTCTGTCTCAAAGGAAGTAAGGGTACAGAGAGTCGAGCCACGCCTCTGTCCGCTCAGTCACACAGGTCTGCTCTCACACTACTCCTTTTAGGGAAACCCCTTTTCCTTTTAATCTTCTTTAAGCAGCTGGATTTGCAAAAAAAAAACCCTATGTAATCATGGTGACCTGTATTGTTGACAAAGGCACACACTGACAGCCTCCCCACCTCTGTATATACCCCCCCCCCCTAATTCACTATCATGTTTTCTGATGGTGCTTCACCTTTTTTTGTGTCTGCTTCTGTTCTCTATTTGCTTGTGTTGCCTAACCAGCCTGTTTTCTGTTTTGTTTTGTTTTTTGGGGGGTGTCCCATTAAAACGGATCACTAAAATTTTAGCCTGCTGACTTAAATAATGCTATTAAAACACAATGTTAGGTGACTGTGTGGCTTGTGTGGTAGTAGAACAAAGACAAACTTAATCTCTAGCTTTGTAAGTGCGCTAGCCAGTCAGACGTTCTCTCTCTCTCTGATGTTTCGGAGGATTTAGGAGGGCTCGTTGGCTAACTCTGATCCTGCTTTGTGACATGCCCCCATTTTAATACTGTGTCAAATGTGCCTGATATTCCCCTTTCCTTGACATAATAGCTGAAACCATGACTGTGCTGCTCTAAGCCAGTTATTTTTTTATTTTAATCTGCTTTAAGCATTTGATGAGTAAACACAAGGAAGGATGAAATATCGGCTACATTTAAAGTATCTGAGCACAACCTCCCTTCTTTCCCCCTCATTAAGTTATTTTGTGGGAGGAGTCTTGTCAATCCAACCCACTTTTTTTTTTTTAATGGACTAAAAAATTTTGTTACTGTTGACATTTTCATGATGTCTGTTAATAAAAAAGACCTATTATTCAGGTGGTCGTGTGGACATTTTTAATGTTGTTCCGTGTTGCAGCAGCGTTTCTAAGCAAACCGCGGTGTGAAACTTAACACTTCAGTGCATGTCAGGATTAAAGGGACTCCAGTATTTTTAAACCTGGGCCCTATTTTTACATATTTTGGGGTCTAAATGAGTCCCAAAAGTCTTGGAACTGGTCCAGTAGATCGCCTCCGCCAGCATCCACAAAACGGGCTGCAACGTAATCCATGCAGGCAACGGCACCTGTGAAAAGTCCGTCTACTAAAAGTGCTTGTTTTTACCGCTGACAAGCTCAGACTGTTATTCTAAGTGTCTGACAACATTATGGAAAGGATCCCTACAGAGACAGACCATCTGTTAAAGAGTAAGATCCTTTTTGTTTAACCAGAAACAGAAAGTCTGGCTCTGAAATCTCAGTTGTTGCAGGAAGACGGAACAATCTTACTTTAACTTGTCTCTGTAGGGATCCTTTCCATAATGTTGTCAGACATTTAGAATAACAGTCTGAACCAGAGTCAGCAGCAAAAACAAGCACTTTTAGTGGACGCACTTTTCACAGGTGCAGTTGCCCACCAGGATTACGTTGCAGCCATTGCAATGTAATCCGTTAGCAGATGCTGGCAGAGGCGATCTACTGGACCCATTCCAACACTTTTTGTAAGTATTAGACATTTAGATACCAAAATTGTGAAGCTCGGCTAATTTGAAAAAAAATAGAAATTGTGATTTGATAATATATCAACACATTTGTGTTTAGGAGAAAAATCAACATACAAGTAGAATTACAAATGCTGATCTTTATAGTTATTGTCACAATAACTTACCAGCTGTGGTGGTCTGACTGCACAACACCTGCCTCAGTTTCCCACCAACCTGAGTCAGCTGGAAGCTGATTAATGCAGAAAGACTAGTTGGAAAAAAAGACAACAAAAAGCTAAAAGTAAACCACCAGTTTCTGGCAGCAGTACAAATGCAAACTTGGCCAAAACTGCTAAAAAATACCATTGAAAACACCATAAAGTATCTCTTCTATCAGAGGGATCTGATGAAGGGGGACTCATCTGATGGGGCTGTGGGGGATCATCGGACAAAAAAGGTTGGGAACCACTGATGTTGAAGATGCTGATAATGTAGGACATGACTCGCAAACCATGGGAAATAAGTGTTTAATACAATAAAAAAAAACATGTAAAATGTACAACTCTCCAAGAAAAAAGGAAAGGCTGGAATGTTAATACTGACATTTAATAAACCCTGATGGGGGGTTTGTGGAGCTAAATGCATCCATTTAAAACATGTATGACTCAGAGCTGGACATCACTGGAATACCTGAACTATAGTTTCGGTCATTTGATCTTAACCCGGGAACCAGACGAATCTGCGAGCTCAGGTTTTATTTGCTCTGGCAGATGCGTCTGGTCCCCCTCCCATTCAGACAGATCTCCAGCCGGCCAATCACAACCATTTATCTAACATGGGGCGGGTTTGATACGATGACTGTACAGTGGAGCGGCGCTGAGGCATTTTCGTAAACAACCAAAATGGCTGCCGCTGATGTGGAACGCTCTGAAAAAAACAAACAAACAACTGCACTTAAAGCTTTTGTGTTTGTCGTACTTCTGACAGGATTCGCTCGGCGCTACGTCACGTGTTTCTTTACTCTGATTGGTTGTAGGTCTGTCCAATTGCGTCCAGAGGCATTCTGGTCTGCGCCCGTTGATCACGCCCCTTTTGGAAATCGAACATGAGCGGAGAGGTTCCAGATGTCACGCTCCATTTGATCCCTTTCAAAGCAAAATAACATTACGCATCACAATTAGTTGAAACCCAAATTTGCAATAATGAATACTAACATCTAAGATATATAACAGGATTGTGTCCTCTTTAAAAAGCAATTATATCCCTTTCATAGCATTAAAACAGCACTCCACCGATTTAGCATTTGCACTCCTACAACACTGACTCACGATGGACAGTAAAAAAAGAAAGAAAAAAACAGTTTAAACATCTGATGTAGCTGAACCAAAGATAGTCTTTTTTTCTTCCAAACATTCTTCTAACTTGTCAAAACCCGCTGCCTACATTACCCACAATGCAACTCAGCCGCTGACAGTTCACTCAGAGATTTGTGGATGTGTCATGCTAGTAGCGGCTAACGTAGCCTGGAGCCTCTCGCCTGCAGCAGAGGTCTGGTCAGCTCACTTCTTTCTAACTCCACCCCCTCAGATTTCTGTCATTTTCAAACTTGTAGTCTTCAGACTTCCTGCAGCTCCCTCTTTATGCAACCTTTTCCACATATGCAGTAGTACTTCCCAAGACTCTGATGTGTACAAAAAAATCAGAGTTCCTCTTTAAAAAAAAATATCGTCATTGTTTCAATATAACGTGTTTGTCTCTGAAGAACTTATACAGAGAAAGTGTCGGGTGTATTGCCAGTACCATAATACGCTGAAAAGCAGTAAGCAGCAATTTGTACTTTTGACTGAAGAAAATAACACTTACACCGATACCATCACATATTAAATAATACTTTTAAACGTATGCACAATAAGCTGTGACCATTTCCAGGATGACTATGAAATGGCACCAGTCAGACTAAACTTTAGGAGGGTTTTTTTTTTCCTTTTCTTTATGATATGTCTCCAAGTTTACAACAGTGAGAAGTGACTCATAGCACCTTGCTGCGAATCCACAGAACTCTAAACATCCTCCAGACCCTCCTCAGAGAAACGTATCCGTTTCAGGCAGCAAGCACCTTCACGGAGGCCGGCGGGGTTAACGTACAGTATCAGATGTCAGACGTACGCAGGAAACTCTTGACAGCCGCCCTAAAAAATATTCACATCCTGCCTCAGTTTGTAAGAGAGGAGAGGAGCTGCGAGGACCTGAAGGTGATGTGAAGGTGATGAAACATCCTGGGAGGGAGAGGAAGAAGGTGTGAAGCTGTGAAATCATAATTGTGAGACGTGTGAGCTGGGTCAAAAAGAAAGTAGAGCCCATTTTTCCCTCATTTCACCACCAGTGTTTCCAAAAGTGTTTGTGCTTTATAGTACAGTTGTAACTGTTTTCCATGAGCACCTGAACTGATCAGAGTTTGGAAAAATCCCCTAAAAAATTTGGATTTAAATATGTGTAAAGTGTCTCCTCGTGGACTAGTTTCTCCCCCCGACAAATCTGTATAAAAGTTTGGACATAGATCTACTTCTAAATAACACCTCATTCTCATTATGGCTTCATTAAAAACATTTTAAAAAGTGCTGAGTTCTTCTACATTAAAGTCTCTGTTAAAAGGATGAATAGTCTTTTCCCCGAGTTCATGTAGTTTTCCTCGGATCATCTCTTCAGTAATCCAGCAACGTTTAAATCCTTTAAAACTTCACTCCGGGAAGGAAGCTGCATCACATACAGGTGACTTCAGCTTTCCCCTCTTCCTGCTCAAAGCCACCTTCCTCCAGGTGGGACAGGGCGCTGGGATACCCCCCTCCGAACACCGGGAAGCCCCCGATGCCTCCGGCAGTTGGGGACAGCTCCTCCGGAGGGACGGGGCTGCTGACCGCACGACTCACTGAGCGACTGGACACGTCGCTGTGCACCGACAGAGCCTGGAGACGGGGGGGGACACGGAGACGGGCGTTAGATCCGGTTCAGATACAAACCATTAAGGCTATACCTTTTGGAGGATGTCCCCAAAATGTCCAGATGTCTCAATAATCAATCTTCACTGAGCCACACCTTCAGTCTGAGTGCAACTGCAACTCTGGCCACCAGGGTGCAGTGTTGCCACATAAATATCCTTTTCCCTGCAGCTCCAGACTTCAGGGATTCAGTAAAAAGATCCATCTGTCAGTCAGTGATGCTGAATAAATAAATAATTACCTTGTTTTTTTCACCAAATACCACAAAGCTAATTATGTGACAGTCTTTTGCTGCTTCCAGGAACCAGTTGATCCAAAATATTTACGCAGTATGAAAGATTTTTGAGTAATAATTAGTATAAATGTGAATATGATGACGAAAAAGGTACAGGCTTTTATTCTCACACTGATATCGTGATCTATATTTCAGCTCCACTGATAGGTTGGCAGGCTAATGTTGGCTTGTTCCAGGTAAGTCAGGTGTATATGTTGGCAGATATATTTGGTCTCCACCAGCTCCTGAGGGAAATATCTGGCTCTTTAGCTGCTAAATGCTCTACTTTGTTCACCAGCTGGTCTCTAACTGTGTCTGTCTGCTGTTTGCTGCTGAGCAGGTAGCGGACAGTGGCTTTTTAAAGGTAAAATTCAAGCACTTTCAAGGTACCTAAACCAAAAACTTCCAGACTCTTGAAGCCTTTATCATCACGTCTAAATTGTTACTATAAATGCAACTGCGAAAAATAAAGTTTACAGAATTTCTTTATACCCACAGCAATCAATGTATATAGTCTTTATTAACTTTGATTGTATGTTTTGACTATTTAAAGCTTCCTAATTTCCAGAGTTAGGGATCAACAGAGGACTCATCTAGCTCTGAATGACGAGTGAACACAAGAAAAGAACTTTCTCTTTTAGATCATGTTGAAAATCAAGCATTTTTCAAGGAGTATATATTCGAATTCAAGCAACCTTGAAAACATAACGGTTAAAATTAAACATTTTCCAAACTTTCAAGACTTTTTTAGGAACCCTGGAGAGTGAACCAAAACAGTAAAGTTGTAGTCGGACAGATAAACAATGAGCTGAAAGTCACTTTAAAGCTCTGTAAAGCCGAGAGGATCTGCAGATTCAGGTGATAATTCTCCGAAGCTTCATCACTACGAGCGACACCTTTCACATTGTTATAATAAAAATATAGATTATAGGCGCTTTAAGTGTAATCTTTAATAGTAAAGTTCATGTTGAACTGTATAATATCCTAATATCCTAAATGTGAGGCATGGTGGCAAAACATGTTGGTGTAAAATAATGTGTCTCACCTGGTTCCTGGTTTGTCCTGCTGCCTGACCTCTGACCGGCCTCTGGAGAAACACAACCTGCTTCGTGGCCAGATTCCCATCACTACACACACACACACACACGAGGAGGGTTAGCTTATATATAAAGGGTGCAGAGCAGACAAACTTTATTCTGGATACAGAGTGTTTTATATCTACCTGTCGTGCCGGATGATGGGAGTGGGCAGCACACATGTGAGCAGCCAACCAAACTCAGCCAGTGTGTGAAGGAGGGGCCCGTAGTCTGTCTTCACATTGGAGCCCTGAGTGTAAACACAGCAACATATAAGAGCCACTTACAGATACCTCAGCTGTTGGAAAAGATGCCAACATGTCTGGATTATAAATCTAGATGAAGAAGGAAACAAAGTGCAGTTGGGTTCCATGTTTTGGTGGGGAGCCTTTAGAAGTGTCCCCCAAAACAACGCAGGGCCAGCAATTAAGTTGAACCTGATTCCACTTTTGCTGCGACGCAATATGACGTCATTTGGCAATAGCGCTGCGTTGGCCAATCACACACATGCAAACGCACATTCCTGGTGGATTACTTTGTTATTACGCCGTATTTCTACAGTTTACCGCGCGATCGTTGTGACGAAAGATAAAATAGGTGCCGCTGTGAAGAGAGCTGTAAAATCCTGTCTGAGAGTATTATAAACCATCTTTGCGTCTCATGAACCTTTAATGTGTTACTCAAACTGGACTTCCTGGATTGTATTTCATGTCTCACAGGTACCTTAAACAACACGTCCCCACCATCGCAGCCCCCGGCACTGTTTTTCAGGCTGAATCCCCATTTAGCCGTACTAGCATGTAGCCGTGCAGGTAAGATTGTTTGGGGAGGTTTTGAGATGTGTCACCACCCCACGACATATTAGAGGTGAATGAAAGTTGCTTGTGGTGTGAAAGAGCAATAAAAACCTCTAGCTGCTGCGTGGATAAACACACGTATCTTTTGTGTGATTTGGTTGAAATAAGCCTTTACGTTCAGTATGAAAACCTGGCTTCCAACCATGGAAATGCTACCGCCTCCGTCTCTAGTTTCCCTTTGCTGAATTAAAAAAACAAATCTAATCATTAAAGGGTAATTTCAGCACATAAAACCAAAATATATTGTCTGCACAGCCACTGTGAACTGACTCACACTGTCTGCCTGATTCTTCATTTTCATGTCACGTTGCTTTTGTCAGAATGAGGTCATGCACGATCATTATAAGGCATTCACACACACACACACACACACACACACACACACAGAGTCATGTATCCATCACTTCAGAGGACATTACATTGACTTACATTAATTTCCTGGAGACTTAAACCAAGCATTCCCCCTAAAATGTAATGATTTTCGTTATGGGGACTCTGTGTTTTGTCCCAAAAAGGAAGGCGAGTCCCCACAAGTCATAAGACAGATTTATGTCCCCACAACATGATATATATATATATACACACACACACACACACACACTGACCTCGATGACGGTCCACTGCTCTACGACGATGGTGTCGTTGGCCGGAGGAGAGGTGCTTCTCTCTTCATACACAAACAAGCCCTCCAGCGATCTGGGCACCGGCTCGCCTGAAACAAAAATGTGTAAAATAAATGTTTATTATGTCGCGTTTTTATCAATATATGATTCACAGGAAAGAATACAGGATATTAACACTGTCAGGTAGCAAATGAACGATGAACAGAAAGTCTTTTTAGTGCGACTTTGGGTTGATAATGACCCAGTTAGTAGAAATAGGTTAAGTTCCCATGTGTTCATGTGAGAGGAGGAGTTCTGGTTCCCGCCTGTGTATCATTTGCATTTATTAGAGGCCTCGGAGGTCTACAGATGATGTGGACGTCTGCTACTCCCGCAGAGGAACAGGAAGTGAGGTCGCCGAGGTTGGAAGGACAGCGCCAAATATAGACGCAGTGGGAGAGAGGAGGGAGGGGCCACAGCCAAAACAGGAAGTGACTGATTCTGTGTGAATCACCGTTTTATGTAAAAAGATAATAATGCAAAGGGTAGAGGAGGAAGGAGAGCACCAACGTTTTTTACAGGGTTAAAATGCCCAAATAAAAACAAAAAAATACAGTGAAATACAACACACATTGTTTCACATTAACTGTGTCATAATTCAATAAAAAAACAATGTTAAAAATGTTTTCTTTAAAACTGAATTCATAGTTTTTCACTGTAACATGAGTTTTCCATGACACATTCATCATTATATGGTTAAATGGTTAAAAAACTATTCATTCAGTTATTAAAGACAAAAAGCTAATTGTCCTTTTAACATGTTTTTTTCATTTAATTATGACGCAATAGATGCATACATAAAAAGGAAATACATATAACAATGTGTATTGTATTTTACTTTATTTCTTTGATTTGTTTTTATTCAGGCATTTTAAATCTTCCATACATGGCAGTACATGTCTTAGCTGGGCACGTCATGCAGTATTATTTTCAGGATGTCACAACATGTTCTGGGACATTTCATGGCAATCCATCCAACAGTTGTCGAAATATTTCACCAGAAACCACAAAAGGAAAAGTCACCAAAGTCATTACATCCTCTGGGAACCACGACTGTCTTGACAAGAACAACTGTAACCCGCTTTTCCACCGCAGGAACTTTCTCCAGGGACGGGGAACCTTTGGACGAACTCACATTTCCACTTCAGGGACCAGGGTCTAAATTAAGTTCTGGGGACATTATTTTACCCCCAAAAAAGTCCCTGCTCGGGGGGGAAGTTCTTTCCAAATGTACAGGAACTTTGGGGGTGGGGCTTGCAGCACTGAACATTTCTGATTGGTCGAGTACTCGCAGCATTTTATTTCAGCCACCATTTTTAAAAATCTGCAGCCGCAAACCAGTTTGTTTTCTGTTCATTGTGATTCGACATGATGGCGTTACAGAAGAAAGCGTACGACAGACGGACCGACGACCAAGTCCGGACCTTATTGAGGATTACTGAGCTCCTCTACGCTTACTGTTGTTGCAGCGCCGCACAAATAATGATGCCTGTCCGTCGCTTTATATTGGGTCATCATTGTTGATGACGTGTAAAAACAGCCGTCGCGTTTTCATACGTCAGCGGACTGATTTGCATAATCTTCACAGGTCTTTAGACCGTGGTGGAAACGTAGACAATGGGCCGGAGGAACCTTTTAGTTCCTGGGACTAAAAGTTCCAGGTACTTTGGGTCAAAACGCAGCTATAGTCCTTGTGATATTCCAGTCTGGTGGCTGACCGACCGACATGCCGCTAGCATGGCTAAAAATACTGTAATCTGAGACTATTGCAGCACAAACTGATACAGGGTCTGAGCTGGATCAACAGTGATCTGGTTCATCAGGGGACAGGACACATGATGCCCCCTTACATCCACACTGCTGGTTGTACAGGTTGGTAACAATCAATCCAACATCAAACCCACCTTTAGGTGTGTCCCAGTAGACGAACGAGTCCACCAACGACCAGCCTTTGCGGTAGTAGGCAGCAGTCAGCTCCAGCCAATCAGCCTCCAGGGAGCTGACCACCTGGCCCTTCCTGGAAACGCGCATGGAGAGCGCCCCCTGGTGGTACTGACAGGCCAGGGAGTCCAGAGGAGCACAGCCCGGAGCCCAGGAGTGGAAGAAGACTAGCAACCTCAAGTCTGGAGGGATGGAGGAGGAAAGAGGGAGAGGATTTATTATCGGTTTAAGTTCAGGGACATGAACAGAGTATAGCTTTTGCAGGAAAGAAAGAAAGAAAGAAAGGTTTTAATCTCAGGATAGAAAATGTGAGTGGTTAAGGAGGCAGCAGGTCCACTGAGGCCCGAGTCAAAGCCTCACGACAACGTGACAGAATTCAGCACGGTGACATTTTACAACTTCTCCCCGCCGGCAAAATCAGCCAAGAGTGTGATGAGAAGAGCAGCGAGTATCTCACCAGGACTGTAGGTGTTTTCCTCCAGCTCTCTGTCTCCAGGCGGAGTACCAGGAGGGGTGCGCGGAGGCGAGCGGCAGCCCCTCTTCGGACTGTGCACCCTGTCATTGGTGATCCCGCTCACCTGCTGGAGGACCGAGCCAACGAATCGAACGCCTCCCCGAGCACTGCTGTTCACCTGCCAGGAGGACAAACCCAGAGTCAGCCACGCTGTAAACGTCCAGCTCACCATCACATTAAATCACTGCTGAAGACTTTATTACTTTCTAAACACCACACAAACCAGGAAAAATGGAATGTGTAAAAATTCACAAGTGAACAGAATTTATTGGCATCGTCAATGAGAACATGTGCGATGAAATGCTAAACTAAATATCTCAATTTCCCAGGAAACAAAGAGCGTAAACAAGCACTGCTAATGTGCCAGTTTGTGTGTTTCACAAAGCTCAGATGGGATACATGAATGATTTATTAACTGAAATTATCACAGATACCAGATTTACAACTTTAATCTGATGGTTAAAATCACCATGTTTACCGAGATATGATTCAGGTCATGAATGGGTTTTATAGCCCCATAATGTACCCGCAATTCAGTTATTGTGATATACAGTGTATCTTCCATATCAATCCTGTGATCTATCAAACTTCACACTTTGTCAGTGTGTACAGAGAATTATTATCCACAAATCATATAAGTGATTTACTGATTAAGTCAAAGTCATATTAGCATAAAAATGCACAACCTTGAATTTCATCCCTGAAGTCCTGGAGAGGTTAAAGTATCCAATATTTCAATTATATAATATATTATTTTAGAGTCTTGTGTCTAATAAAAACGTATTTTAGGGATTTTTAGAGTCCTGAAAAGGTAAAAATATCCTGTATTTGACTTTTTTCAGGATTTTAGAGTCCTACAAAGGTTAAAGTATTTAGTATTTCACTTATTTTCAGCTTCTTTTAAGCATCTTAGAGTCCTAAAAAGATGAGCATATCCAGTATTTGATATATTTTATAGACTTTAAAGGCCTTAAAAATGTGAAAATATCCAATATTTCTGTTTTTCAAGAATTTTAGAGGCTTGAAAAGGTGTATCCAGAATTTGTTCTTTATTGCCCCAGGCTGGGCACCGCTGGACTGGAGTTAACATTTGGAAAGCAGCTCCCTCATTCATTCATTTAATTGTGGGGCTACGGAGTTGCAGTAAACATCACTGACCCTGTCGATGAGCGCTCGGACCGTGTCACCTGTCAGAGAGTCTCCAGGTAACGGCCACTCCTCCACCTTCAGCATCGGCACACTGTGACACATGGTCGCCATCTGCTTACTGAGAACACACAGACGGACAAAAACATCTATTAGACATAAACAGTGTTTGACGTTAAAGCTTCTCTGTTCAGGTCAGCGGACATATTCTGGGTTTGTGGCACCAAACGTATACCGCATTTCCACTGCATGGTACGGCACGGCACGGCTCGACTGGACTCGCTTGGAACTGGTTCTTTTTTGGTTTTCCATTGGCAAAAGTTGTGGATAGCACCTGGTACTTTTTTTTGGTATCACCTTGGTTGAGGTTCCAAGCGAAATGAGCCGATACTGAAAGGTGGAGTTAAACACTGCAGAGCACTGATTGGTCAGAGTGAATCGTCGCTTGGGTGACACGGGACATCCTGCACAAACCTGCCATTTTTGCGTTGCATTAAAGATGTCACAGCAGTTTCACGTGGCATCGCTATGACGATCAGCTAAGAATCTCGCCTACATTGAGGGGTACTATCTGCAGCGGAAAACAAAATCAAGAAAAGTACCAAAAGCGAGCAGAGCAGAGCCGGGGCATACCATGCAGTGGAAATGAGGCTCTACTGAACCCGTCCAGCTGGAGGATTCAAGGTTCACTTGTAATTGTCACAGAGCTGCAGACACCAACACATAAATCATTTACAGGCTCAGCAGGAGATGGCTACCACCTACCGCCTAAGCAATTACACAAAAGGTAAACAACAATTTAGGCAGTTGAAGTGATGACACTTCAACCACATCATACTGCTTTTTCAACATGAAAGTGAGTTTTTGTAAAATAAGAAAACACGGTCACATACAGTATTTCCTTTTTGTTAAATTTTGAATAAAAATACCATCATTAACATCATCACTTCCCCTCTACTACTGCTACAGTAAATAAAAATCATCATCATAGTTACAGTATCCCAAACCAATCAAACCTCAGATATCAGAGATACTTCATCTCCATTGGCTGCTGTGGGACCCCTGTTGTCGGGTAGATTTCTAGCCAATAGAAATCATGGTAGACACAAGGAGCAAGTGAAACCCCCTCCTCAAGGCAGGCCAGTCTGACCTCCTACCACGACTCTGCATTAAATATGCAGCTGACTTCATCTTTCATTCATCTATTTACTAGACTGTATGGAGGTGAACATGTGGGCACAGTGGGAAGGCATGTGTGTCACACACAGCTTGTATACAGTAATCTTTATTGACCCCTCGAAAGCACCAATTATCACTTCTAGACTTCACAGACTTGCCTTATGGTACATGGTTCAAAATCAAACTAGGAAAGGCTGAAGTGTCCAATATTTCAGTTATTTTAAGGACTTTAGAGACCGAGTTCCAATCATCACTTCTTAATCATAGACTTGTTTTGTGGTACATGGTTCAAAATCAAACTAGGAAAGGTTGAAGTACCCAATATTTCCCTTATTTTAGGGATTTTATATATATATCTGAAAAGGTTAAAAATATCCAATGTTTTACTTTTTTTAAGGATTTCGAGCGGTGTACCTGGGTCTGGGACGGGCCAGGATGGCGCGGTAGAGCAGGCTGAAGGGCAGTGAGCGGGTTCGGCCCACGGACAGGATGATGGGGTGCAAGGCGGACAGGACGTAGCCTTGTGTGTAGTAGGGCTGCAGGGCCTGGGGCAGCTCGGACAGCGAAGCCACATACTGCACCGTAGGACGGCTGCCTGCAGGGATCGAGACATGATTGGTAGGAAACAAGTCAGTAAAATGCATTCTGGTTGTGCACTTCAGGCAATGCCCCATAAATAAAGTATATTTATGACATGATCTTGGCTCATGAATGCTACCTGCTGCATGGAAACACTCACTAATGCAGTACCATTGTTAGAGCTAAAACGATTTTGATAATCAGTTAATTGTTTTCAGTCACTTTTCAAGCAAAAGTCCCAAAGTTTCACTACGTGCAGATTCTGAAATGTGAGGATTTGCTGCTGGTCTTTGTCATATATGATGGTAAACTGAATCTCTCTGAGTTTTGGACTGTTGGTCAGACAAAACAATCAATTTGAAGATATAACTTTGGACTGAAAATAATCCTTAGATACAGCTCCAATCTCTGTTGCTATGCTTGTAAAACCATCCTACAGCATAATTATTAAGGAATGTAAATAATAACACCTGTATCATGTGATCAGCTATCAGCTTGTGGCTACACTATACAAAAACACATTTATCCTATATAGAAATTATTTTGGCAGCCTGCAAAGTAAGTCTTTTTGGTGTCTGTGTGTTTATTTATTTCAGCAGTCGGCTTGGGAGCTCAGTTAAAAGTGCAGATTAGTTGTAAAGTACGGCAGTGTGGCATGATGTGTTCATGGAAAAGCTTTAGATGGCTTCAGAGTTCGTTGGCCTTTTGCAGCAGACACTTGATGCTCCGTCCTGTTTTTCCAACCTCCACCCATCCTTCATCCTCCATCCCAACAGCCCAAAACCCAAAGATATTCAGTGGACTATTGTATGTGACAAAGAAACGCACTTTGCATGACAAATTATCTATTGGTGGAAAACAGACATTATCACATACATCAGGACCATCTTCCCCGTTCCCACACTACGACACAAGACCAGTGTTTTCAAATGCATCCACACCGGAGAAGGTTTTTGAAAAGCTCAGTTTTCAGCAGCAGAAAATGCCGAAGTAGCATCGACAAAGGGCCAAAAAGATGTTTTCAAGATGTGTCTGTATTAGTGTAAACATGGACACCGTCTGGAAAAGTTTAATTTTCCTTCCAGTATTATGACTTTAACACACACACACACACACACACACACACACACACACACACACACACACACACACACACACACACAGGTCTGACAGGTAGAAATGCAGATGATGATGATGGAGCGTACCATTTATTTTAGCAGGTAAACTGTCACCCCGACATCAGAGATGGTGCTATTTTTAGTGTTTTTATTTAGACCCCAGCTACATATTTTAACATATATGGTCAATACAAATCCTACGTTGTGTGAAATTGAAATGTCACCACCAGCTCCGTTATATCAAGCCTCTTATGCAACATGAATATGAAGATACTGCTGATGAGGAAACTATAAATGTCTGCTGCTGTTTGGTCTGAGAGTCCAGCTGTGTCCGGCTGATGTAAGGTCTGTCTGTGCTGAGGCGGCCATAACAACAACACACCCAGGCATGTTGAGGGAAACACCACATCCCTACGCTCTTACTAAAGGTTATATATGCATACACACACACACACACACACACACACACAGAAACTATATACATATTTCAAGTGCTGCTCCTCCAGCTGTGATGCCTGATGTGGTGAGACTCCGTTCTGAAAGGTGCGACTCTGAGACTAATGATTATTTTCATTATCCATTACTCTCTCAATTACTGTTTCGATTAATTGTCTATAATGATTATCAGGCTATAAAATGTAAGAAAATAGAAAAAAAATGCCCAATAGTTTATTTTAATTTCTTGTTTCGTATGACCAACAGTCAAAACAAGTATTTAATAAATAGAAATAAAAGAGAATAGCTAGCAAATATTTGGAACAATTAATCAGTTATCAAAATGGTTGTCAATTAATTTCCAGTTAACTGACTATGCAATTCAGCACTAGATTAATGTGTTTTCAGTTTGTTTGTCTGTTAGTTAGCAGAACACAGTTTTTGGTATAGACAGCGCCACCATATGGCCATTTCAGGAAAGTTGGAAAGACAAATCTATCAGGGTTAACCAGGTCGTCCACCATGTTAAATATTTCGTTTTCAAATCTCCAGCACGTGTTACACAAAATATTTGGAGCCCAAAGGACGACAATAATATGCTGAATAATACTGGATCCTTCGCTGATGAGGGCCGTGTGATACAGCTGAAAGCTCTGGCAAAAGCTAGTAAGTGAACCATTAAGCTTAGGCTGCTATTTCCAAGGTGACCATTTGAACTTTTTAAGCCAACACAGACGAGAAGTCCTAAAAGTGCAACGGACGACATCATAACAGCTAACTGAGCTCACATGTCAACAGATCCAACTGAGCAAACTCTATCTGCTGATGAAGACTGTGTGATGTGGTCGAAAGCTCCGGAGAGAGCTGGTGAGGACCTTGAGATTGTCTTGGTATTCATTTTTACATCGCTTTCCTTCCACTGGCTGCCGAAGTCTTTGAAGTTTGGCCTGTTTGACATAAACTAACTGCAACAACATTTAAAAGGAAACAAACTAATTCAAAGTGATTCTGCAACATGTGATGGCGCTTCACCTACAGGTGGCGCTACAACATGATGAATTCAAATGGCCATAACTTGGAGGTCATGAGTCTGGCGCACTTTAAATTTTGAAGAGGGTGTAATTATACGCACATTTTTAAGATTTTAAGATGCTTTTTGTACAACATTTTAAGCTTCCCCTTCTTCTAGCTTATAACTGTGTTTTCTGTCTTGTTGAAATTTTGATGTATTGCCTTTATACTTCTACACTGAGATCTATGGGTGTGGTATCCATTTTTAAGCAATGTTACCTGACGAAGACCCGACTTGCATCAAAAACGTTGTCTTTTTGAGTAAATGTTGTAGCTTGGAGTCGGTGTACAGGCGTCACCTGAAATTTTGCACAATTCATCATTGTGCAACGCTGTAATCTGTGATCTTGACAGGATTTAGAGATTCTCTAAAAATCAGCATGACTGTATCACTGTGCGTATTTTGGATCTAGATGCATATTACACCTTTAGAGGATCGTGCAGCCTTGACGGTCTCTCTAAAAAAAGACCACAGGTTGGCAATTTTGTCTTCTAGTCCACCCGTCTCTCATTTCTGTCCAAATGTTCTCCATTTCCTCACCAGTCAGACGTAAAACGAAGAGCACAGTGAGCGCTGAGTTGCTGTTTGTGCGTTGGTTCAGTCTTGTGTTGTTTTTCTTGAAAACTCTGGCTGGAAATCCTTGTGACCATCACCACACTTCCTGTGTCCACAAAGAGTGGCTGTTCACAGAGGGGCTTGGCTATGTGCCCTCCATGCACAAACACACACACACACACACACACACACACACACACACATAAAGAAAGTCCATTTAGTGCATTTCAAGTTTTAAACACTCAATTGTGAATTTTGGATGCAGCACGATTAAGAGAAAGAAAAATTGGGAAAGAGAGAAAGTGTGAGTGACTGTGTGTGTGTGTGTGTGTGTGTGTGTGTGTGTGTGTGCGTGTGAAAGAGAGAGAGAGCATTCCTCACTACAACCCCCCACATTCTCACGAACAAACACCCCAGAGATCGGGGAGACCAGTCCACAGCTGAGATCACTGCAGCCTCTGAATGGGCTGTCTGGCCGGCTCCACAATGAGACCAAAGACCACCAGAAACCTCAATGAGACCAGTAAAGCAGGGGCCACAGTTTACTGGCATTCCTGTGGGTTTAAACCCCACTCCAAAACACTTGAAATTTAAATTTAACACACGGCCTCTCACATGTTGACGCTTCACTGTGGACATGCAACTTTTAGGACGACTTCCCCTTCTTCCTTTAGAGGACAAACCAGAGCCTGTCAAGTCAAATGTGGATCACTGGCAGCGTCTGGAGGGTCACGCCAAAATAACAGGCTACCACGCTGCAGTTAATGGCTCCCAGGAGGACCATGATGTCATGCATACACACCTCTAACCAGGCTTTTGTTGCAGCCTTTTGCTCTTCTCCTCCCCTCACACCCCCTCCCATCCTTGCTGCCACTCGCCCTGTCAACCCGCACACTGAGGCCTCTGTTCAGGCTGTGTGGGAGAAAAAAAGAGGAGGAGGAGGCGAGGAAGAAGAGAGGACTAGCTAGCAAAGAGGGTAAAAAAAAGGGGGGAAAAGAAGCATCAAGAGGTGGGAACTGGCAGGATGAAGGGAGGGGGTTTGGGGGCTCAAGAGGAGTTGAGCAACAGCTGAGGGCACAGAGAGGGGCGACAGAGCTGAGAAAATGTGAAGCGAAGGAGGGAGGAAGGAGCCAAACAAGAGGGGTTACAAGATGAGTTTTGTGAGCCCACGAGTGAACGGGAGAGCTGGAGAAGGTGTGAGAAGGAGAAAGCTGCCTGGCAACACGGAGCAAAGAGCAGCAGGACAAACAAGCGGCTCTGTGAGGCTGCGCTCAGGCTCCATCCACACTAATACGTTTCTGTTTTAAAACGCAGAGCTTTAGCTGTGTTTACACCTGGCGTCCTCACTACTCCAGCGTTTTATAAACCCTAAAACTGAGACCTTTTAAAATGATGACGCAGACACCCACGTTCGCTTCCTGATTGGGTCTTATCAGCCACAACGTGTCCTTCCCTGATTCGTCACGCCCCTATCACGTGACCCTTATCAGCCTCGACTCCCAGCGGTTAATTCAACATGGAGAACGAATCACAACACTTCCTGTCAGTATCAGTTCCACCTGGTTGTCGGTCCAAGCAGAGAAATCTCTGCTCTGACTTTTCTCCGTCGCTGTTCTTCGTTCGTAGTTTTTCCTGCAACTAACTAATCAACCAACCACAGAGCAGACAAACTGCTTCCTGTTTGTCGGTGTCACGAAAATGATGCTACAAGAGCGCTGAGAGGGAACCAGAACAGTAAAGCTGTGGGTCGGACAGATAAACAATGAGCTGAAACTTTAGTCTATACAATTAAAAGAAACCAATGGGCATTTTATTACATTTTATAGCCTCATAATCATTGTAGAAACAATCGATGCTTCTTTTGTCCGACCAACAGTCCAAAACCCAAAAACTCTTCATTTACTGTCAGAAACGACAAAGAAAAGCAGCAAATCCTCACATTTAAGAAGCTGGAAGCAGCAAATGTTTCACATTTTTGCTTGAAAATTGACTAAAATGATTAACTGATTATCAAAACTAGTTGGCAATTAATCTTCTTTCGATCGACTAATCGATGCAGCTCTATTGTTATAATAAAAATATTGATTCTAACTGCTTTAAGGGATCCGCAAAGTTATTACAATTCATCCTGAAGTCTGAACCAAATTTCATGGCAATCGATTGATCGACCGACCAACCAGAGATGATCAGAGATTATCAGAGATGATCAGATCAGATCATTAGCTCAACAATAGACCCATTATGCCAATCAAGACTCCTCTGAAGAAAGGCACAGACTGAAATCCAGGATAATTGATTAGTGAGTGTGAGTTGCCAGGTTTGTGCTGCCTCGCACTGCCCTTCAACTCTCCTCTAAAATTTAATAAATCACAATACTGACTTTAATCTGAAATAATCCATCATGGTGACCATTAGATTCCCAGATTAGACAAGAGATTACAGAAAACTGCACTCATCCATGGAAATAACGAAGAGTACTGGCAGGCGGACAGATACTCTTTCACAATCAGGACAGTCAACTTGCAGTTCATCCCACATTTTCTTCCAACCATCATTTCATTCATCCATCAGTTCATCCAGCCAGCGATGGTTAATCCATCTCTCCACCCGCAAATCCCTCTGTATCCTCCCATTTATTCATCTAGTCCTGACCTGCCGTCACTCTGCATCCTCCACTTCATCCTTTTATTATCCTCTAATCCCTTCATAGTCCACTTCCAAGTATCTGCATGGCACTGGTCCATGTGCAGGAGAGTACAGGCCAGGACTGTCTTTCTGTCAGGGCGGCCTCTCGCCTCAGGCTGGCTTCATACAGTCAGTCATTTATCCCAGGAGGAAACACAGGATTTAGTTTTTACAGGAGCGTGCTGTTTTTCTTCAGAGAAATTTCACTTTTTAGGATAAAATGAGACAGAACTTTATTTATCCTGAAGGAATTTGTTGTGCAGCAGAAGCAAGATATACATGATGGCAAAAATATAAACAAGGCTAACTGAAGAGATACATGATGTGCAAACTCACGCACTGAGCAGGTGAATTTTTAAAAAGGCCTTGATGTATGAAGAGTCTGCAGGCACACTCTGTAATCAATCAATCAATCAATCAATTCAAAGTGCTTTACAAGCGACTGACAAAACATAGGATGTTAAAAATTGATTTAGAGACTAATGCTCACCAACCAACC
Organism: Macquaria ambigua; assembly: GCA_008360985.2. Classification (NCBI taxonomy): domain Eukaryota; kingdom Metazoa; phylum Chordata; class Actinopteri; order Centrarchiformes; family Percichthyidae; genus Macquaria; species Macquaria ambigua. Next base: position 138,565 of record VMKM01000836.1, on the reverse strand, counting down.
AAACTCACAACCAAAAGAAAAGCATAAAACATAATACAAGCAATAAAAATAACAATAACAAATAAAATCATGAAATACTACACAAAATAAAATAGAATAAAATAAATAATAATGATGATAGTTAATAAAATAAGCATAAATAATAAAACCATAAAATTATAAAACACTAAGTAAGGCGCAGTGATGCTTTGAGCTAAATGCTAACATGAGCATGCTAACATGTTCACAATGACAACACTATCATGCTGATGCTAAGCAGGTGTAATATTAACCACGTTCACCATCTTACTTCAGCGTGTTAGCATGCTAACATTTGCTAATTAGCTCTAAGCACAACGTACAGCTGAGGCTGATGGGAATGTCATAAACATCTGACTTGATGATGGCGCCAGATGAAAAGTTAAGGTGTCACCAGAGTTATAATTCATCCTGACGGGATCGTGAATGTGTGAACCAAACAATCCATCCAGTAGCTGTTGAGACATTTCACTCAAAACCACAAATGTCAACCTCATGGTGGCGCTAGAGGAAAAGTCAGGGGGTCACCAGAGTCAGTAGGATTCATCATCTGGGGAGCATGAATGTCTGCACAAAATTTCATGGCAATCGTTCCAACAGATATTTAGTCTGGACCAAAGTGGTGGACAGACCGACCAACGCTGCTGTCCCTGGAGCCTGGCTGCTAGCATGGCTAAAACTCTGCATCCACACTGAAAGAAACACAGCTACATCTCATCACCTACACTGTGTTTTAATACGGCCAAACTCTTGACTACGTCGTTCTCATATACAGATTTTTCAGTTTGTATCGTCAAACAACTGAATGTGCAGGTCAGAAAAGCTGAGATCAAATCATTATTCTAATATATACAAAAAACAAATTTAAAAAAAACCCAAAAGACACAAAAACACAAATACAGCTTAATGACGACACCTGTATTGTGTGTCAACGTGTTTTGACACTTAAAATAAGTGACCATAGAGTGAGTTAGAGGTGAAAAAGCTTCCTAACTTCACTGCCACACAGTCTCCAATCAGGCGTTCATCAAAGTTAGTTTTCACTGCCCACATTTAAAAACACACCTGGTGTTTTTAAGATTCATCCAATCTTGTCCTACACCACCCGCATTTTTTCCCACCCGAAAATTGAGCTTCTCGAGAACACAAAACCAAAATGAAAGGAAAAAGATGTGGACGTATACTCTGAGTATACTCTGACTTCTTCAACTCAGCGAACACAGAGGCTGTTTACTGCACTGAGCTTTAAAAGTAAAGGGAACAATGAGCAGTTTGCAATGAAAAGATCAATACCTGTTATAAAGAGCCCTTCAGACTCAACATGATGTGCCCAGCTATCAGTAATGAGCTCGAGGAAGAAGAAGAAGAAGTATTAGCCATTAGGAGCTCTGATGTGCTGCCTCTGGCTCCAGGCCCAACGTCCAATCTCTCAGTCGGAGTAAAACGAGGCCAAGCTGAGTGGGAGCGCTGCTGCTACTGGGCACCGCACTGGGAGATACATGAAGGGGGGGATACACTTCTACATTGAAGTGTGTGTGAGAGGAAGGGAGGCGATTAAAAATGAGACTTGAGTGTGTGACAGTAGCTCTGTGTGTCCCAGAAACGCTTCATCGTTTCAAGGAGAAGCGAGGCCAGAGACGGGTGGAGATGGTTTCCTGTGATGGCATCGAGGCTCTTTTTCTACACTGATCAGCGTCTTTGTAGGGATATAAAATCAATTTCTTGCCAGCCTAATTCTTTAAATAAATCTGGGTATTCTCTGGTGAAAATTAGGGCTGAACAATATGTAAAAAAAAATGATATTATTTTGACAGATACTGCAATATGAGTCAGGATTTTAGTGGGAATATTTGCATTTCATTTTCATTAAAAAATATCTATAACTGATGATGATGTGATTTTTGCTGGGGCCTGTACCAAACAAACATGCCCCGTTCACTTCATATCATACAGACTGTGATTACGAAGTCTCTAGATTTGTCACTAGTTGCCCAAATTTAGCGAGGAAGTTGCTAAATTGTCCACACTGAGTCTTCTTCATCCTTACATTCGCTGGCACATTGCTAAGTTTCCTGGCACACTACCGCCTCTAACTGTTCATTAGTGGGACTGCGTGAAACCTTCAGCAGGGGTGGGTGTCAGATCGCCTGCATCGCATGCTCGTTTGCGTGAGTGACGTACAAACAAAACGTGGACCCACTTACTGCTATTCGTGGTCAAAAGCTCCACAGGGTGTCTTTAGTGATGAAGCTCGGCGTGCCAACAGGAGCACTTACTGCGTTTGTGCAACAAACAGGGCTGCAGGTGCTGGAACTTGCCCGAACAAAAAGCATTACAGGAAAGCAGTTCAACAAGATATGCAACACGGAGATATACAGGCCTCTCCACGCTGCAAGGCATCTGTTGGCCAGGTGCTCGTCAGGAAAGGAATGTACTGACAGATGTGTTATTAATGCTCCAAAACATTACAAGACTACCGACTCTTCACACCTCCTCCTTTAACAAACTCGACACTGTGCGACTTTATTAATCGGTTTTGTAAAGTTTATTCAAACAACATGGCTGCGTCCTCAATGTTGACAAAAAGTAGAAGATGGCAGCATTACTATTATGAATGGAAAGCAAGAAAAAATGAAAAATATGCAGCGGCTGATGGCTGAAGAGGCAGATAATATGCAGTGGCCATTCTCGAGTCTGTTGGGGCCCTATAGGCAAACATTCACAGGGGGCCCTCCAACCAGCGTTCATGCAAATGTAAATTTCAAATGCAAATTGTCCATTGGTTGTTTGGGGGGGAAAGGTATTAGAAGCTATGCGTCTAATAATATGGTGTCTGTTCAGTTTTAAAAGACCGTTTTGGCCACAACATGTGAAGTACGACTCCAGTCATATTAAAACAAGCTCACTCCAGTTTGTAACAGATCTTTGGACAGCAGCCATGTTGGGAAATCAGACCGTGGAACTGCTCAAACTGAAAGACAGCCGACCAAGATTTCTGGCCAGAAATCCAAATGATTGTCCCAAGAGCCACATCGTTGATCGTTCAGTAAAATTAATCAGACGTCATGACCTCAAACTGCACGTCAAACGACAACCGATCTGGCTGCAATTCAGCCATTAGCTGTGGGCGACCAAATTCCATACGGTGTCTGCCCGGTTTAAGATGGAGTAACAATAAATGTCTTGATACAAAATAAATAGCTTTTAACCACACTGCTCTGTCAACAAGGTGCTGTGGCAATCAAGATACCAGTCTAGTCATGCTTAGACATTTAATCACACTTTACACCAACTGAGTGAATCGTTTTACAAATCCTGTTTTCCTTTTTTAACACTGAATAATTTCAGGAAACTTCAGCACCTTTCTTGTTCAGTATTTTTATTTTTCCCCTGGCTTGGCTCCTTCGTCTGGGAGGTGAGAACACCTCGAGTGAATTTGGGAGCACATCAAAAATCCTCTCTGTCATGGCGAACCCTGCAGAGACTCATTTAAAGTGAGAATGCCGTCTGGTTTAAATCTGGTTTACAGCCAGGAAAACACACATTTAGTGGCACAGATTGGCTTTTTAAAAAAAAACAAATCATAAAATGAGGTGATGAATATAGGTCTTACTGAAGTAAACAATTTATAGTCTTGCAAAAGAAAGAAAGAAATGCCTCTGAGGATGGCAGCCATCACCAGACTGCACATGACTACTAGAGATTGGAATCACTCCGGTTTATCTTTAGCTGTGCCAATTATGGATCCTTCACATTTTGAGAGAGATGCATGTTCATCATCACACAAATCCAGGAATTTACTCACATGGAAAAAATGCATTTAGTGTGTTGGATTTCTCTTTTTGGGTGATCCAATCATATAACATACAGCTGTATACTGAGACTGTATTAGGCTTCAATGGCTCAAACCACATTTGGGGATGCAAGTGATCACATTTAGGCCAGTGAGTGAGCGCTGTTGTGATCATTTGCAGGTGAAAAAGTCTTACATTTGTAGAGCGTGTCTGGCACAGGACAACTCTCCTAAACACAGCTGGATACAGTTGATCTGCCAAACAACTCGGACCTCAGATTTTCAAGTTCATATCCAAACTGAATTACAAAACAGCCGCTGCAATCCTGCTCTGTATCTGTGCGACTCAGCACAAACGTACATTTCTTCTGTTCAGCAGCAGTCACACTTTCCAACACAGATACAAATCTAACGCGAGTGTGGAAGCAATGTTTGATCGCAGCTTACTGGAATAAACTGCAGTTTGTTGAAGGAGGATCTAGACTCAATCTGTGACTCACACACACACACACCCTGAAGTTGAAGTACTGTATTTATAAGTCTGTCTGAGAGCAGAACCCATGATTCCCTGCTGATGACCGGCACAGAGAATCAGAGCGCTTTAGAGAAACTCTCCAGAACACAGGAGTGTTCACTAACGTCCACGGGTCACGAACCGTTTGCTGTTGGCCGACAGAGAAAACCTTCCTGTCATTCAACAAGGAAGCTTTCAGTGGGAAGACTAAACGTGACAAATCCACGTGTCACACTCACTGTTGTACACCGACATGCACTTTAAAAAGGGTTCACAGGACGTTCTCAGTGATCTAGAGATTAGGGATGTCGGGATCAACGTCTTTTTAGCCTTGATCCGATGTCCTTTAACAGTGTCTGTCTGAGGGGCAAATAAAAAGCTGCATGTGGTGGGACACCAGAACGCAGAAAGCTTCTCCACTTGAAGGTCCCTTTATCCCGTTTTATCTACCAATAGGGGCATCCAAGAGGGCACTTTTGTCTTTTTGGCACCTTTGTAATTTTAACCAACACTGTTGCTGCTGACAGTTGGCAGCAGACATATTCATGGTATGTGATATGTAAAGAGTCTAATCTTAAGTCTTCAGATCCAGTCGCTGCCAGACTCATTAAGATTTTCTTAAACATGTTTGATATTTGCGACTGACGCATCGGTGGCCGAGGGGGACATACTGGTAAATAAACAGCTTCACCTCAAGTTAGCTTAGTTTTAAGTTTTAAGATCTCACCCAAAATCTGCATCATTTGCCCTCCTTTTTTTGGCCTTTTCAGCACAAATGTCACTGCATATTACCGGTGCAAGCTTCTGGTTGCCGTCCATGTTTGACGCTACTGCCAGAGCTCCTGTCGTTACTGACCAGTGGCTCAGTGTGTTGTCTAAGTGTATTCACTCAGCAGTAAAGTTTATGCATTTTATTGTACTTAATTCTTGATTGTTGGTGATGTTGCTGTGTTGCACTCTGCTGTTCTGTTTGATGTCTGTCTTTAACTGCTTCTGTTGTGGTTGTATTTGTCTGACAGTTGCCACAGACACAAAGGGAATTTTCACCAAAGGACAATAAACTAAACTAACATCATTCTCCTTCCTGACCGTCAAAGACTAAAAACACATGTGCAAGTTGGTGGAAAGAATATTTATGGGATGTTGTGTTTGTCCAGTTTTCAGCTCATTTCTGTGACAGTAAATGAAATATCTTTGGGTTTGGGACTTTTGTATCGGACAAAACAAGACATCTGAAGACGCCACCTTGGGTTAAATAGTCGGTGGATTCGTCTATAATGAAAATAATGAACTTCTTTGAAGTGAGTCTGATCTTGCGTAGGCAGGACTGGATCCATGCTGAATGCTGGACAATCCTGAAGTCATTAGAAGGCGGGATACGTACTTTACTTCCCTGAACCCCCACCTAATTTGGAAAGCAGCACTTTCCTCCATGATTCATTATCGTGGCGGCCTGCTGTTTACGTGCTCGGCTCCCATTCAGAACTTAATCACCATTTCCTTCCAAATAGGTCACAGTCAAAACAGCCAGTCTGAGGACCAGATGAAGGGATTATCCCAGAAAAATGGCAACCCTCGGCCATCTGAGATTACCACACATGTTCAAATTTGATTCCATACCACAGCAGGCGGGTTTTTCCTCTGGGAGGGTTTTGCATTTTGCTGCATGCCTACCACATGGGAAGGGGTGTGTGTGTCCGTGTGTGTGCTGAGGGAAGAAGAAGCTACTAGCGAAGGCAGGAAAAAAACATTGTGTGACCTATTTCTAGATAGGCTGAGCCAACAGCCCTGTTGCTAGGAAAAGTCCAGAGTTAGATGCTGCAACATTAGTAACATTTAAAAACATTAACAGGCCATGCCCAAATTTAAAACTGTCGGGCTGCACAGTTATTTCACTTTACAAGCTTCACAGGAAAGTTCAGCCCCTGTGTGAATAATAGAGTGATGCTATGTTCAAATAAAACTACCATAAACACAGGGTTTGCTATTTAGGACCATTTTAAGGCTGAAGAAACAAAGAGGAATGTTTTAGTCCAAAGACAGAACAAGCAGAAGCACTTTTAGGCCTTTTTAAAATGATAAATACCATAATAATGAAGGGCTTACGTCCTTATTCTAGTGTGTTTAGCTCCATTAAGATTACATTAGTGACAATAGTTTCCTTTAAGACAAATGGAAATGATCATTTTCACTATTGATTTATCATTAGTCCATAAAATGTCAATCACAATGTCCCAAAGTCCAAGGCGACATCTCTAAATGTCGTTTTGTCCGACCAACAGCCCCAACCCCAACGATATTGAACAAACAATGATGTAATGGTCATAATATTTGCCGATTAATTTTCAAATGACATATTGAATCGTTTCAGGTCAAATAAAATGTCAGAAAAGTTCCCATCACAAGTTTCCAGAGCCAAATGTGACGTCATCAACTTTTGTCCGACCAACACTTGAAACCCAAAGGTATTAAAATTTACTATCTTATAAGGTCAATAAAAGCATCAAATCCTCACATCTGAAACCTGGAACCAGAAAATATTTGGTATTTTTGTTTGAAAAGTGACTGAAATGAATAATCAATTTTCAAAATACTTGCTGTTGATCCATTAATCAACTAATGATTTCAGCAACAGTCTGTTTACAAAGATATAAACACAGAAAAGCAGCTAGAACTAGATAATAAGGGATTTTCGTCCTTGTATTAATTCAATCTGGAAAAACAAAAAAATGGGAAAACAGAATATAATTTTTTGTTGTTGTTGTTTGTAGGCATCAAAAAAAGTAAAAAATAACTTTCTCCTGTTTTCATCTCAAAGTCAGTAATCTAATAAGTAAAATAAAAAAAACAAACAAAAAGAAACTTTACTTTCCTACATTTTTTTAATTTCTTAACATTGCATTTCAGGCTGCGCATGCGCACGGCGGAGAATACAAAAACACAAAATAACAGAAATAAGACTTTTTGTTTTGTTTTTTTGTTGTTTATTTTATTATAATTTCAAGATGAAAACAGGACGCCAACAAAAAAAAACTAAACTCAGATTCGTTTGTTTTCCAGATTAAATGATATAATTGAATGAACAGGTGATAAACGGACCAATTTTTGCTTAAATGAGTGACTTAAATGATTAATAGATTATCAAAACTGTTGCCCATTAATGTCATGTCCATTGACTGATCAATTAATCGACTTGTTTTGCATCTGGGCTCCAGGTAGGTTCTGGTATTGGTTTTGGATTTCTCTTGGTAAAAATGACAGCTGCGTATAAAGGACTTTGGTTTTATCTGTATACATGTAAATATATTTAATTGATTTTCGTCTAAATGTGTTGGTTATCTCAGCCTACCTTCCAAGCTGAAGTCGAGCAGCACGTACTCGTACACAGTCTCCGTTTTGCTCTCCACTTGTGGTCTCTTCAAGGTGGAGTAGATTTTCCCGGGGCTGCTGTCCTCCGGGTCTTCCAGTTTCCGCAAGCCGCAGCCCATGGTCTCTGAGGCGGGGACAGCCGCTTGCTCAGCGCGGTGGGAGCACCGGAGGAGCCGCTCTGCCTGCCGCCGCCGACAGATTCAGCTTCTCTTGAACTTTAACGGGACCGCTCCATCCCTCCGCCGTCCTCCCGGTTAATCCCTCCGAGTGCTCACAGATAATCGGCGGCAACGCTGGAACAGAAAACCCGCCAGTTACCGGAGAGAAGATGATTTCATGAAGCGGCTGTTTCTTGACAAAGTGTCCCGCTGATGTGGCTGCAGGTCTGAAGCGTGGAGAGGAGGAGCGCGCGCTCCCTGGAAAAAAGTTTCTCCACCACAATCAAGCTAGCAAGGATAAACCCACTTCCGGTCGAAGTTTCAAAATAAGATAATAAATAAACTCAGTTTTAGTATTCACTCCATATTAAATGTTAATGATTCAACCAGTGCTGGAGGAAATATTCAGATCCTTTACTTAAGTAAAAGTACTAATACCACACTACAAAATACTCTGTTACAAGTTACAAGTGTTCCTTATGTAAGTATAATCTGGAAAATTAAAAGTAAAAGTAGTCAATGCAGAAAAATGTCCCTTGTGACTGTTATACTATTATATATTATATCATTAGATTATTACTCATGCATTAATGTAAAAGAAGGATTTTACTGTTTATTTGGAGCTCATTTTTTAACTATTTTGTATACAACTGCAACTAATAATTATTTTCATTATGGATTAATCTGCGAAATATCTTTCGATTAATCAATTGATTGTTTGGTTTGTAAAAATTCAGAAAATAGTGAGAAATGGTTTCACAATGACCCAGAGCCCAAAGAGACACCTTCACAACGCTTTGTTCTGTCCAACCTAAAATAATTAAAAGGAAAAGCAGGAAATCCTCACATTTGTGAAGCTGGAAAAACAAAGCAAGCAATTAGAATATGTCAGCTGAGGTTTTATTTAAATGGGCAGGTTCACTATTTCCTGACATTTTATAGATTGATTATGAAAAACAACTGTCAGATTAAGTAAAACTGAAAATATTCATTAGTTGCAGCCCTATGATATTTAGCTATTGTAAAAATGTGTTAAAAGTGTGTTCACATCATTACTTCTTCTGAGTTGTCACATTACGTTGACATTTTATGCTTTTAACAATTTCCTCACTTATATATTCCCCATTTGTACGATATTTTGACATTCATTCGTACTTGCAATCTTTGTATGACTTGTAATGTGTACATGTTAAGTAAACTAACTTTTGCATTTTTTAATCAGTAGCTATTCCATTTTTGTTTGCTCTATCGAATTAAATTTGGCTGCAGAACTACTGACATTTTCATCCAATAATATTTAATATTAGGACTGGAAATAATAATCGTTTTAATTATAGATTGTTGTAATTCTCACACGACATAATCTCAAGTTACCAGAGTCCAGGATATTTTATGAGCCACAATCCAAAACTGGTAGCCCACATGAAACAGACTAAAGCAGTAAATCCTCTGACTGAGAGACTGGATATTGTTGGGTATTTTTACTTGATGAACGACAATTAATCAATTAAGAATGTTGTCTTCAGTTGAGGAATTGATTAATAGGCTAATCTTGTCAACTGTACCTGACGCCCATAATCCAAACCATTCCCGCCTGATTTACACTTTTATTCTGAAGTTATATCCGTATAACGTCCGGTCTCACGTCGAGTAACGGCCGTTCACTGGATGTGAAGTTTTCGGGAAGAAAAGTTACAAGACACAAACATATCACACAATAACAGAATCCCTCATGTTCGGGTATTTATTTACTTATTGACTACTAAATTAGTTAACAGAGGAGATCAGTGATGAAAATGGCGCCTAAAAACTTCAAATATAGATTTCAAAATCCAGCAGACAGAAGGTGTGAAAGGCAGGACAGTGGTGGCAGGAGGAACAAGGGAGGAACATCCACATGGACAATTTGGAAACATGTTGCTGCCACCATGACTACCTCATAGGTAGCTAGCAGCATGGCTCTATAGACAATGTTCCTGCATCAACTCGCACCCATTAGTGCACTGCATCACGGTTTCTCCACTGGAAGGGCAGCCTAGAGGGCCCTGTATCATGTTAGGGCAGCCTAGAGGGCACTGCATCACGGTTTCTCCACTGGAAGGGCAGCCTAGAGGGCCCTGTATCATGTTAGGGCAGCCTAGAAGGCACTGCATCACGGTTTCTCCACTGGAAGGGCAGCCTAGAGGGCCCTGTATCATGTTAGGGCAGCCTAGAGGGCCCTGTATCATGTTAGGGCAGCCTAGAGGGCCCTGTATCATGTTAGGGCAGCCTAGAGGGCACTGCATCACGGTTTCTCCACTGGAAGGGCAGCCTAGAGGGCCCTGTATCATGTTAGGGCAGCCTAGAGGGCACTGCATCGTTTCTCCACTGGAAGAGCAGCCTAGAGGGGCCCTGATCATGTTAGGGCAGCCTAGAGGGCCCTGTATCATGTTAGCAGCCTAGGAGGGCACTGCGCACGCTATTCCACTGGAAGGGCAGCCTAGAGGGCCCCTGTATCATGTTAGGGCAGCCTAGGGGAGGGCACTGCATCAGGTTTCTCCACTGGAAGGGCAGCCTAGAGGGCCCTGTATCATGTTAGGGCAGCCTAGAGGGCACTGCATCACGGTTTCTCCACTGGAAGGGCAGCCTAGAGGGCACCTGTATCATGTTAGGGCAGCCTAGAGGGCACTGCATCACGGTTTCTCCACTGGAAGGGCAGCCTAGAGGGCCCTGTATCATGTTAGGGCAGCCTAGAGGGCACTGCATCGCGTTTTCGTGCACATTAGGCCACCATAGAGGGCATTTTATCACGTTTTGAAACTGTTCAGTTATATTTTTGTACAGTTTACCTCCCTCCATGTTGGTCTAAATGCTGTTTCAGAGCTTTCTCCACATATAATTTCGGTGGACAAACACATAATTCCTTCATTTTGTTTTAATTATTATCACTAAAGAGTCATATTTATGGACCGTGGTGCTAAAAATATAACAGTCAGCTTTGAAAAAACAACATGTGTGAGCTATGTGGCCCTGCACATATCTTTATTTAGTCTTTTTTTTTACTCCTTGACCTACAGTTTAAGTTTCAGTGAGTAGTTTTTTGTAGTCGTAATTCTTAATTTCCTATACTGTTCCCTGTACTGCTGTCAGCCATCTGCCCCCTCTTCTCTTTATCAACATAATTACCAGTGAGTAATCCAATCAGTGACCATTTATCACTGTTGTCACGCTACACTGTGAGGATTTACTTTCCTGATTTGTGGTCTTTGTAACTCAAACCCTGAGATAACATAAGAACAGTCAAGGCAGCAGGCCTTGACTGTTCTTATGTTATCTAATGAATCTGTAACGACATCCGGACCAGTGCCAAGGGGTGAGGTCTGGCCAGTGACCCCGCACACACACACCTTAATGCTGCTGACCTCCGACCTCTGTCACTCACTGATTTTCACTTAAGTCCATTAAGCGTACAGAGTTGCACAGCAGGCGTCCGAGCACACACTCCATCTGAAGTCCCTCATTAGTGATGGAGAGATACACTTAAAACTGTTCTCACTCATAAAAGTGTTGCCGCCTCATGTTTAACAGCGAGACCAGGTCTCCCACACCAGACTTTCTGTTTCCTGCAGGTTTACTTTGCATTGTTTTCATCAAAACAAGAACTTTATATCCTGAATGGCTGCTATATGAAGTGCAAAATGTTAGTTCAAGACACATTTCATCATCTGTGAGAATAAACGTTGCATGAGGCCAAATAACGCACTCACAAACCATCCATCCACACACACACGCACACACACACACACACACACACACACACATGCACCCACAGTGATAGGGGAACTAAAGTCAGAGTGGCAGCTGAGGCTCTGGGCCAGTAACACCAGCTGCATACCCTCATGCAAAAACTACTGCCAGGTGGTGCCTGTCAAACACCCACCCACACACACACCCACACACACACACACACCCACACACACACACACACACACACACACACACATGCCGTGCAGCACTTGGATCCATGTCAGTTCTCTGCTAATTGCTCATCTGGTCCTATTGTCGAGGTCTTCAGAGCTGTAATTGTTCTTGAATCGTTCCTTTCACTGTTTCGGAGAACGTGACACAGACCTTCACACCACATGGTGTTATTTTATGTACAAGACGTTAATTAATGTAGATATGGATAATTATAAAATTATATTAGAGAGGCCTTTGGTTAATAATAAACCTCATAATTCTGGTGTGATTGACTTAATTAATTGACAGCGCTGTGTGTGTGTGTGTGTGTTTTCAGCCACCTTAACTTTGGTCTGAATGAATGAGAGGAAGCAGCTGGCTGGATGAGAGGCATTATCAGAGGAAAGGAGGAAAGAAGTGGAAATCCTAAAAACAATATTTACTGTGCATAAACTGTGTATATATATATATATATCTTTGTTACACATGTCCACCTGGACGACTGCTTCAGCACAAACACCTGCAGGTCTGTTTTATCCAGTTCACTTTAAGTTAGCATTTATAAGCAGTACATAAACAGTTAATAAATGGTTTATAACACACTATATATGTAGTTGTAAGCAGATATGTGTGTTTATTAATGGGTTTGTTAACAACTGTAACTCCTCCAGTGGGCACCCATAAGTGGAGGTTTGTGTATAAACAGATAATGAATGACAATAGACTAAAACACAGTTGTAATAATATAAAACATGTCTTCATAGAAGAAGTTATTACTGTTGACAAATACTGTACATTAATAAACACTTTAAAAAGTCCTTATAGCTGCTTACAACTACATTACAGTGAGTTATAGCTAATTAGGGGACTTAAAGTAAAGTGTAACTTAAGTACAATTTTGAGATACTTGTACTTTACTTGAGTATTTCCATTTTATGCTACTTTATAGTTCTACTCCACTACATTTATTTGACAACTTTAGTTACTAGTTACATTGCAGATTAAAATTATTAATACAAAATATAATCTACTAATAAATGATGATGTATTATTATAGGTTAAGCTACGCAGCAGTATATAAAGTAGTTGAAATTAGCTCCACCTTTATCAGCTGAAACATTAATCCAGCAATATAATATAGATTAACAGGCCCTTCTGCATAATGAGTACTTTTACTTTAAGTATATTTTGGTGCTAATACTTTTGTACTTTTACTTGAATTAACTGGATGTTGAATGCAGGGCAGCGAGCCGTGGCCTGGCAGTGCACGTACGTACACGTGGGGGCGGAGTATTTTTACAGTGTAGTATTTCTACTTTTACTAAAGTAGAAGTGCTGAGTACTTCTTCCACCACTGCCTACATGTACAATAACAAACAGAGAGAAGTTGAGAGGCTGAATGTTGTTACACACACACACACACACACACACACACACACACACACACACACACACACTTTGGGATGAAAGCAATGCTTCAAAAATAACTCACAAATGGTTTTAAACTTGACTCCAGCAGGAAACCACTGTCATTCAGGAGCTCCACCCGGCCAAGACGCGCTGGGAAGGAAACCCGCGGCCCTCCTTCACTAAACACAGACCTCAGTGTGGGAAAGAACTGGCCAGTTTATTCAGCACTACATTAAACACTTATGATGACCTCTGACCATCCGCTGTCTCCCCTCAGCTTTAATTTATGACGTCATATGTATGTAACATCCTTTTCTTTTAAAATTTCATTTTAGCTGCATTTTTATTATATAATAATGTATGTTTTGTTCAAATTGTTTACAGATTTATATATTATATTGATATATTAGACAAACCATCTGTTGTCACGGTAGGAAAAGCACAGGACATGTATAATAAATATAAAATTAATAATGGCTAAATTCCATTTAGCTGCTTCAGTTTAAGGTGTTGGTATACAAAGTCAGTACTAAGTCAAAATGTCTGCTGTGAAAAAGACTAATTGTTTCAGCTGTATTTGAACATTTTCATGTGTTCTGTGTGGAAAAACCTTAATTTGTAAAGTAACTGCAGCTGTCAGATAAATGTAGTGAAGTAAAAAGTACAATACTCCCCTCTGAGATGTGGAGGAGTAAAAGAAGAAAGTGACATGAAAATAAAAGACTCAAGTAATGTACAAATACCTCAAATATGTACTTGAATAAATGTACTTAGTTACATTCCACCACTGGCAATATATATGTGCAGAAGTTGCAATAAGTTAACTTCTACTTACATTTACTTCTATTTATCTTGTTTAGTATTTTATAATTGTATTTTTATTGTTATATCTTTTGCTTGTATTATCTTTTATTATGTTTGTTTTTTTTTGGTTGTTTTGGTGTGCATTAATCTCTAAATCCATTTTTAACATTTTTCACTTGGAAAGCACTTTGAATTTGTTTGATTGATTGATTGATCAAATGCTCTTATGCAGTCTCTACACTCAGACAGTGTGTATTAATAAATTAATTATGGATATGTACAGTATACAGCATCACAGATGAACAGGGGATGCTCTTGTTGACTGTGTGGGCTCGTCTGGTTCGTCTGTGTTGGTTTGTTTGCTGATGGCGCCATCTAGTGTTGACCACAGTCCTTCCTGGTTGAGGAAGGAGGAAGTTGAACATGTTCAGTTTTAAGTCTTTGGGCTGTTTTCTCACAAATGTTTCTAACATATTTTCCGGCTTTGGCCGCCAGTTGATGAACCCTGACCCACAGAGTATAGTTAAATTAGTTTTACCACAACAGTTAATTGCTATTTACACAATAATGCATCAATCTAATAATACATAACAGCATAAAACTCACAGGGACTATTTTCTTTACTTTTAAAGTATATTTTGCTAATAATACGTACATACTTTTCTTAAGCAACATTTTTAATACAGGACATTTACTTGTAATGGAGTATTTTTATTAGTATTTGTAAAGAATCTGAATACTTCCTCCAGTGAGACACATTTAAATAAACTTAAAATAAAGTAAATGGCCTCAAGCATTTAACATTTATGATCATATGATGTTAGTCTGCCGTGAATTTAGGGTCCCGTTATCTTTTCATCATGTAAAATATGACACAGTGAATCCTCTGGAAGCGATCAGTACGTCTGAATTAGTGACACTAGTTGTCCTCATTCTGATCTTTGTTCAAAGTAGCGGTACAACATGGCCGCCGCATGAACCCGTCTGTAAGCCTTTGGTGTCACCGTGACCTTAAAATGAATGGGAAGCAGGGAAATATTGTCTAAAATAAGCTGTGGACAAAACACTGAAAGATTTGTGCTTCATCCTGTGCGCCGTGGAAAGACCAGTTTAGTGAACAGGGAGTGCTTCAGAGTGCAGGTGTGAGATGCTGCTGCTGTCACTTTGACCCAGAGAGTTACAAAACACTGTGGGATATGTATAAGATCGGTACACAACACCTGTTCTCCTTTACATGCAAATATTCCCCACGGAGCATCCTGAACAGTTTGACACACAGATAACCCCCCCACACACACCTTGCTGGCACACACACACACACACACACACACAGGAACAGTGGGTGTAAGTGTGTGATGATCTGCATGGAGACAACTGCAAGCAGACAGAAAAATATCCTCCATCTCCAGACACGTTTGCTAGAAACTTCAGAGGAAGAATTTGCTGTGAAAAAACAACAGCGTGGACGTTGTTGATAATCAGTCGCGTGCTGATTTATAACCCTAACAATGTAATGATTGCACGGCTTAACGTTCACTCAGCTGCTGTAGATGTTTGATGAAACAAAGGGATAAAGAGGTTGATTAGCCACCCAGGTAGCGGATTACTGCGGCCTAATGTTTTCTATAGCTGTCTACATGAGTAATGGTGGAGTAAACAAAGGGAAAGTAGCTACCCCTTAATGTTTAATATGTTCCAATAGAAACAGCAAAGTAAACAGAGGCGTAGGGAGAGTATAATGCATCTGAAGACGATGTTTACATGACACAGAGGAGTTTGCAGAATAGGATGACCTGTTCCTCCACTTTTTTTCCCTCCCAAGGTCCTGAGGAGACGAGCAGACAAACCCAGCTGAGAACAGCATGCACCTGTCTACTGATCATACTGAAGATTTTACACATTTGCACACACACGTACGCACACATGCACACGCGCGTGCACGGCATTGGACCTCCAAAAGGCCTTTGCTGTGACTTTCTCACACCACGGTGGCAGCGTAGCACGAAGGCACGAGTTTCAGCAGAGAGACACATTCCTCTTTCACCCTTTGCCGACTTTCCGCCTGGGATCAAAAAAAACAAACAGTCTTATTTTGTTCAACTTTACGCAGCTCTTTTATTTAACTGTCACCTTCATCTCGAAACCTTTTGTCCTTTTTCGCTGCAAGGCCGAGTGAACTGGCATTTAAATGTCAACGATAAGCCCGGAATAAAACTCACATTCTTTAAGACGTAAACAGGAAGCTGAATGTGTCTCCATATCGAATAGAAGCAACTTCAACTCCATTATCATGACCCTGAAGGGAATCTGAAATTTAAAAGCAATATAAATGATGTATCCACCTTATTCATAGCTACATGATACCTCGTGTGGATTATGGGTGCGACTTCTAGTTATTTCACTAAACCGGCATCTGTGAGAGTTAGCGCTATGCTTCAGGTGTCTTCCCTTTTCTCAGAGATTTTGGGGAAAGAAATGATGTGGGAAAACAGTCTGTCACCTTTAACAGGATAATGTGATCATACCTCTGCCTCCTACTAGCGACCTGCAGAAGTGGCCTCGGATAACATATGTTAGCATATTTAGCTCATTTGTTGTCAAACTGTTGTCTGAATGGTGCAGAGCATCATGACTCGAACACACAGCACCACAAAATCTGCAGCCAGAGGCAGATAGTGTGGTGTTTTTATTTAATTTGTGCAATGATGAGAAGAAATAATAATAAAACATGTTGAAGAAGCCGTTTATTTATATGACCACATCAATCTGATGCTATTTCAGCTGTAATTCTACTGTATCTCACGTCATAAATGGTCTCAAAATAAAGTAAAATGTGATACAACAGCGTTTGCACTCTTTTGCTAAAAAGAAAGTTGAAAAAGGAGGCAATGAGCCGCTGTAATCTGTCTGATGTGTGTGGTTATTTTTTATTTTATCTGTTACTTGCTTTCTTGCTGAGAGTTAGATGAGAAGATCGACACCACTTTCATATCTGTACGCTAAATATAAAGCCACCGCCAGCAGCCAGTTAGCTTAGCTTAGCACAAAGCCCTGAAACAGAGGGGAAACAGCTAGCCTGACTCTGTCCGAGGATAACAAAATCCACCTTCTAGCTCACTAATTAACACGTTATGTCTCACCTGTTTAATCCGTACAAAAACAATGTGTAAAACTGACAAATCGGCGTTATACAGCGTATAAAACACGTGTTCATTAGTGAGCTTTAGAGGTGATATTTTTACCTTTAGAAAGAGCCAGGCTACCTGTTTCCAATCTGTGCTAAGCTAAGCTAAGCTTCATATTTACGGTACAGACATAACAGCGGTATTGATCTTCTCATCTCGGCAAGAAAGCAAATTTCGTATTTCCCAAAATGTATAATATCTCCTTTAAGGAGTTCTCACATAATTTATTTCCCCCAAAAATCTCTAAGAAAAGGTAAGACACCTGTTAGCATACCGCTAACTCTCGCAGATGCCGGTTCAGTGAAAGGAATAACTGATTAATTCTTGAAGGTATCATGCAGCTAGGAATAAGGTGGATTTAAAACAAAATACTGAATAAAAATAGAATAATACAAAATAAATAAAAATACAAAAAAAGCATTTACTGTACAGTCTGTGTGTAATGCAACAAGTGGTAAGAACTGTTGTTTTGGCGCAGAGTCTTCATGTTCTATTCTCGGCTTTTCTGTCTTAGTGAGAAAACACAAACATGGCAAATTCTTTCTTTCAGCGAATGAACACTGGTTCAACACATACTAACAGTGAGGTGCGGCTGGTGAGCTTCATGCACTAATAGGCCTCACCAGCTGACCACATTCCACAGCTGTGTGGCTCAAGGTCCACACACACACACACACACACACACATTCATACCACCCTCGTATCTGCTCGGTCAGGAACACAAAAAATAATTCAGGGGATTCAGTGAGTTTAAGTCTCAACTATCTTCAAAGTGTTTCCACTATATGAAAAGGGCGCTCAGAGTTCATCTGGGATTTACGCCATTCGCCTTTTTAGACACGTAGCAGCCTTCAGCTCGGCCTTCTGGGATAAAAGTCTATTATTTCAAACGGGGGTAACAAGTATTTCTGCAGGACTTTGATTTTACACTTTAATATGTTCTGCATGATGGTGTATTACAGCAGTGATGAGCATCATGCTCCACACGTGTTGGCTTTAAACAGGACGCTCTTCATTATATTAAAGTGGATATTGTTGAGTTATTTTTAGCCATGCTAGCAGCGTTGCTTGAGGGATGACAATGTCTTTCGTTCGTCCAAATAAACTGAACTATTGGATGGATTGACGTAAAATTTTGTAAAGACTTTTCTTGTCCCACCTGACTTTTCATATAGCGCCACCATGAGGTTCACAATTGCGGTTTTGAGTGAAATATCCCTACAACTACGGGATGGATAGCCATGAAATTTGGTTCAGATATTCATGTTCCCCTCAGGATGAATTGTAACCCCTTTACTTTTCATCTAGCGCCATCAGCAGGTCAGAATTTCAATGGAAAACATTATACCTGCTTAGCATCAACATGTTAGCACAGTCATTGTGAGCATGTTAGCATGCTGACGTTAGCATTTAGCTCACAGTACAGCCTCACAGAGCTGCTAGCATGGCTGTAGGCTCTTAGTCTTATTTCATACGAGATGTAGAGATGCGGAAATTGTTGATGTTTCCAGTAGGTTTTATAAACCACTTTGAAAATATTCACAAAACTTTTTTATAGCTTCTTCTTAGCTTTTTAGCTTCTCTGCTCTTGTGCGAACTTGTTTTAATGAACTCTCAATCGCAGCAAGTGGTTTTAGTTTCTCAGGCTGTAAAATCACCCATTTTAGCTAATAGTTTATTGGTTATTATGAAAGAAATATAGTAAAGGTCAGCCTTGCGCCAATTTGTAATCCTGTTTGTGTGTTTATTCTCCTTCTAAACACATATATGTGATGTATATACATTTTTACCAAATCATAATTAATGTTTTTTCAATAGAGCTTCTCTGCGTTCTCCCTAGCAACTGTAGAAGGAGGCCTACCACCTGATTGGGAGTTGTATTAGAGAGCCTGTACGTTATCAAGACAACCAGGGTTCAAGTGTCTGTGTGTGCAACAACTGACCCTGCTGATGTGTCCTTGAGCAAAACACTAAATCCCTGCCAGTTCCAGGGGTGCTGCCGTCTCCCCGACCCTGAACTCTGACCTCCCTGGAAGGGGCCCAAGAGAGAAAAGGCAATTTTGCCACAGCGATGAATAATTTATCACACTTTTATTATACCTCTACGCGGCCTACCAATCTCTACCGGTCTGCCTGTCACTCTGAATCAACTCCAACTGGACAATGAGGAAAGGTCAGAGGTCAGGTGAGCACCTCAGACATCTAAATTCACATGGATCCCGAGGATATAAAGACAGTCTCCCAACAAAGAAGAATAATTTAAAGCCACACTGTTCTTGAAAAGTTTGATGCTTTGTGTAACTCAGAAATCCAGTGCATTTTGAATGATTAGCCAATAAAAGTAGCTCCCATGATGTTTTGCTTGTTTGTTTATTTAAAGAGTAACACCCCCTGAAACTCTTGTCTCTGCTGACCTCTAGTGGTTTAACTTCTCACCTCGCTGCGGTGATGTAGAAGTGTACTTCAGGACCTGGTCACATCACTGTTGGCTGTGGTTACAGGTGCAACAAAGCACATTTCTGACTACAACACCTGCTTAATTTTATGTCCATCGATGCTCTGCTTCACATACTTTCTATTTTCACCTACTTGTATGAACATAATAGTTCTATGTTTAGTTTTTTAGCTGCATGTCTATTTCTATCTTTGTGTAAATTGTTCTGTAACACTGAAAGCAACTTAAAACTGTTAAATTCCTTGTATGTGTACACGTTCTGATATCATGTTTAAGACATAATGATAAAAACAGCAAACACAACTTTGGACTCACTTGCGTAAAAATCTCAATCACCCATCTACTCCCCATGGTCCCTGAGGTTCATACTGTGTCTGCCCCCTCCAGTGCTCCCAGTGCTGCCAGGGCCTGGTCCATGGAGTGATAAGGAGGCTCTCTCGGTCCCTGGCTGGGACTCGACACTTCACCTATCAGCGCCTCTGACTGCTTCCAAATCTCCCAGCGGCCGAGCGCATTGGCCTCCCCGCGCGTCAATCACGATTTCGGGGCGGCGTGTGGGAGGAGCTCGGTGGAAGGATGAAGGGAGGGGTGGCGGGCGAGAGGCGGTGCGACTGTCAATTGTGTTCCTATATTCTCGTCAAAAGTCGGCTGTTGTTGCTGTGAGTACAACCAAGACGACCGTAGTAGCTGTGTTTAGTCAGAGCAATGCGCGCCGCGGTGACAGATGAGCGGATCTTCTCTCCACTTGACGCCAACCGCAGCGCAAGTTCGCTCCTTTCTGCACTTTGACATCGATGTGTTTTGGGGAGAGAGAGAGAGAGAGAGAAAGGAGTAGGGTTTCGGGTCGCCTTGCAGCCAACGCTGGATTGTTTTCAAACATTTTTTCACACCAACACCACCTCGCGTTCATCATTTCTCGTCACGCACGGAGGCTTTGAGCGTTTTTTTTTATGCACAAACTGAACCTCGGCCGCCTCGAGGACAAGCAAGACTGGGCACGGTGAAGACTTGTTGCGCGCATCCGGGGGAGCGCACCAGTCCAGTTTTCATCCAAGCCGATACTGTACCTGCGTGTGATGCTTTGATTTCAACAGTGAGTCATTTAGTGGAGCGGGAATGTACTGTGGAGAGCAGCTCACACTCCTAGCCTGAAGTCAGCAGGGCTCGGCGCTCAGTGACTATGAGAATCTGTTCATAATTAACGAAATTGGGGTGATTAGTTTCCTCCAGTCTGTCAGGGCTGCTGCTGAACTGCTGATCGGCTGATGCTGTAGGAAAACAAGAACCCGTTTCTCCTTTAAATGGCATCAGCGCACAGCCAAGTCAAACTTTATTCGGGTCAGATCCGACGAGTTGATTAATTTCCACCCTTCTCCCGGTGTTTCAAATCGAGCCCTCCTCCTCATCGACATGTCTGAGCGTGATGGATATGGAGACGGGCTGTGCAGCGACGGAGCGCCGGAGTGCATCCCGCCGAGAGCGTCCCGCGGCCGGCGGAGCGGTGTCATCCTCCCCGGTGGCGGCCAGGACACCGACACCATCCTCCTGGATTCGGTGAAGGCAGCACCTCGCCGGAGCAGTATCATTAAGGTAAAGAAACCACAACCTAACATGGTGGTGTGTTTTTTACCAGTTGTTTTGTCTCCATTTTACCTGTGAAAATAATAAGCTTACTGGATCCATTTTGTTCAAGATGGCCAAATAATGGTGTAAAATAGCACCTGGGCGAGACACTGCCAAAATATTCAGGCCTATGGCAATGTTTTAAAATGTTTCAACAAGTGAAATCCATAAATAAGTGAAGTAACAGAAAATGGAGAAATAATCAGAAATGTTCGCGCAACAACATGTCAGCTTTAATTCTGCCTGTCCAAACCTCACGGCCACGGTTCACAGACCGGGTCCACACACCTCACCTGCGTCCTCCAAGGCCAGCCTGGGGGGTTTGACGCGCGCATATGACAGCAGCGCGTCACACGTGCGTAATTTCAAATTCCACCATCTCCGTCTTTGTCACTTTGACTGGGTTTCAAAGTAGCCATACCACATTCTCAGATGATGGGATAGCTGTGCGAGGTGAAACAAAACCTTTGACTTGTGCGCCTCCTGTGTGTGACACTAAACGCTGCTGCACGTGGACTCATAGTAACGTGCAATTAAAAGCTCCTGAAGGATTAGTTTCCCGAGCTTTAATACATGTTTTAAGGATTAAATATCATGGCAAGAAAGCCTCTATAGGAGCAATGATTCAGTGGGAATATAATGGTGACAAACGCACCACACAAGCTCACACTGTAGATTAATTTAGTTTATTCTTATCTTTTAAATATAACTAGCGTTGGTCTAGGCTGGAAAGCAGTGGTGGAAGAAGTACTCAGAACCTTTAATTAAGTAAAAGTAGCAGTATACACAATATAAATAAAAGTAAGTACTCATTCTGGATAAAAATGACTGATATATTACCATATATGACATTATTAGTTTGTTAATACTGATGGTTGGGACCCCGCAAAGGGTCACCAGATAAATCTGAGGGGTCGAGATGATTAATGGGAGAGGAAAGAAGAAAAAGCACAAGTTCAGCTAACATTTATATCTATTTTCTGCTGTTATTTGTGAAATATTGGATCATTTTACCTCTCTGTGCTTCAGACAGTTGTTTAAATTACACCATCTGAGAAGTTTAGAGGGGAAATGTCTCTCGTAGACATCTGAGAAGTTATCAAAGGGCCTCAAATACACTCTGAATTTATATAAGGGGTCACAAGCCAATAAAGTCGGGAACCACTGGTTTTATTTTTAACTGTGTGTTGAATTTATCAAGTTATCGCATGTTGTTTTAGGTAAAATCTTCATCTGAAGAGTGATTCCAGCTGTCATGAGTAAAAAATACAATATTTCTCTCTGGAATTTAGTGGAGTAGTAGTAAATAGTACTTAAGTACAGTACTTTGTTCAATGTACTTTCCACCGCTGCTAGAAAGACCCCTCACCTACTGACCGACCGACTGACGTCATGGTGAAATTTGCTTTTCCGCCCTCACCTGTGCTCGAGTTGCAGGTCACCGAACCCCCTCGAAGGAGTGCGTTGGGGAAGTGAGGATCATGTTTTGGGATCATTACCTGTAATGTCTAACATATCCGCTCACCTCTCCACCTCAGGTTGTGCGTCACCTGTGTTGTGAGGTCATTCATCTGAGGAGGATTTCTGACTGAAGGAGGAGTAGATTGAGCCTTCAGTCGCCACTGAAGTTTATGACCTTGTGAGCCCGTTTCACATCTGATGCTAACATCACGCTCCATATTTCATGTCAGCGGTCAAGTCACGGGGGGGAGCTGATGATTTTTGCTCTCGTCTGAACTGTAGACGGGCCGTGAGTCAGCCCAGCGAGCCCCATCTGGAAGACCCAGCTGAACAGAGAGTCCTTTGACTGCTGCTGGGGAGGAAGTGGATGAGAGGATGGACAGATGAGAGGAGTGATGTCAGTGACAGGCACGAGCAGCTGTGACAGCGAGGGCTCAATACCGTTCAGAATCAACCCAAATATGTCAGAATATCAATAACTGGCAAGGACGGGAAATTGGCACCCAATTCCTTGGTCAGATTCTTAGTTAAAGTCGCAACGATTAGTCGATTAACCGGGAACTATTTTGATAATTGGGTAATCGTTTCAGTCATTTTTAAGCAAAAATTCCAAACTTTTTCAGGTTCCAGCTTCAAAAATGTGAGAATATAATGTTTATTGTTGGTTTATATGATTGTAAACTGAATATCTTTGGTTTTTGGGCTGTTGGTCGGATAAAACAACCAATCTGAAGACCATCGTTTAAGCTCTTTGATTTTATAAAGGACATTTTTCACAATTTTATGACATTTTGTGGACAAAACATTATCTTGATTCACTGAGAAAATAATTGATCTAGTTAAAGTCAAACTGAAATTTGAATTCTCCTCACTTTCTGTGTAGGGAAATATCCTATATATAACTGTACTGATACTGCAGCTATTGTGCCATACATTTCCATGTTTCAAAATAAGTGTTTTTGGATGTTTTTGTGGGAACGGCGTCTTAGCTTCAAGAAGTTGGCTGACGTCTGAGAGCTGGCGCGTCATACTATTTAGCCTATGAACGCTGGTAGAAGACAGTTTTTTCCCCTTTTACAACAAGCACACATGATGTTGGTTATGTACCGATTTAATACATTTGTCCCATTACAACATTGAACATTTGGGAGGACCCATCGTGTTGTTAAAGTCAAACGAGAGCATCTTTAGCTTCTGGTAATGTGACGTATTTCTGTTGGTAGATCAAGAGAAGGAGGGTAAGTGTGAAATGAATCAACATGAGTAACGTACGGAGAAACGTACGGAGAGATGTACAGAGAGACATACGGATTAACGTAAGTAGTCCTTGATGAGACCCATCGTGTTGTTAAAGTCAAACGAGAGCATCTTTAGCTTCTGGTAATGTGACGTATTTCTGTTGGTAGATCAGGAGAAGGAGGGTAAGTGTGAAATGAATCAACATGGAGTAACGTACGGAGTAACGTGTACGGAGTAACGTACGGAGTAACGTGTACGGAGTAACGTGTACGGAGTAACGTACGGAGTAACGTGTACGGAGTAACATACGGAGTCCTTGATGGGACGAATGCTGGCCCCTATAGCTGGTTAACTGCATGTGTGTCTGTTGAAATTTAAGTGATGCACCATATAAATACTGATTTCCTAGCAAAAATGAATTTAAATAAATACTGATCCCTTGAAACATGAAGTGGTTCGGAGCTCGAGAAGAAGGAGTGAAACCAGCAGCCTGCTTCATTTAAGGGAACCTTTTTTTTTTTTTAGGTTACCAGTTGAAAGGAAGGGAAAGGGCGAGGCTAGCTCCTGCACGACTCACATTACTACAACAACAACAACACGTCTGAAACTCCAACACATACCATTTTACCTTCTGCACACACACACACACACACACACACACACCCCTGTTTGTTCAGCTCACCCCATCAAAACACACATACATGCAGGCAATTAAGGCAGTCTTTGTTTTGATCCACAAGCTCTGAACTGTTGCATGGATGCAGTCATTTCATCCTCAGCTCAAGAGCCTACATGTAATGGTTAAGATCATCCACATCATCATCATCATCATCATCATCACCACCATCATCACCATCAGCAGCACCATCAGCAGCGGCAGCAGTGAGACCCTTTATGTACATTACTACTCTGAACATTAAGCAGCTTTTAAGGTTGTTAAAATCATCATATTCCACACTGTCTCAGAGTATCACGTTGACAAAATAAACCGCAGATTAATCAATAATGAAATTAATTGTTAGTTGCAGCCCTAGTGGTGATTTTGAATATGGGCTGAGAAAATTCTCACGAAGCTAAAAAACTGATTTAAGCCATCGATTGTATTAAACAGACCTTTAAACCTGGTGTTTGGATGTTTCTCACCACAAAGCTCCTTTGGAGTCGTGGTTAACTTTATTACACGATCTTGTATCTTGTACCTTTTTATCTTTTGACTTTTTATTGAAGATTTTTTGCTCGTCTTTTGCACTGATGATTCATCCGGGTGAGTTTCATGTCCATCCAGCCCTTGAAAAGGCTCCAACAGCCTCAGTCACCTCTTGACCCCTGATGCCAGAAATAACTCTTCCTTCTTCTCAAGTTTAATAAGAAAATAATTGCATGTGCTTGGCTCCAGAGAAAAGCATTCTGGTACTCCTTAAGGATGTTGAGCTGGAGTTAAAGTAAAGCAAAACAAAGGACCAGCTTATCATAACTTCAAACCATCATTTTCTCTACAAATTGAGTTGTTAAAATGGGTGAAACCTAGAGCAACTTTCTAATAGAGTAGCAGCAGAAAGACAAAGACATTTCACCCAGAAATACGCCAAAACTAAATAAAAAAATCTGTCTGACAATTCCTCCCCCATCATTCAGGCTCGTTTTCACTCATTCATGCTTTGTTATTCAGGCCGATGAGCTGCTGCCGCTGCTGCTGCCAGAGCGCCGCTTTAATCGCGTATGAAGAGTGAGTTAAAGGGACGTTAATCTCAATCAAGTTAAACACATTAGGCTCAGGCTGTTGTATTAATTTTCCCCAGCAAACCATCAGCAATTAGCTTTACAGCATTACTGTGTAACGGGCCAGAAGGCAAACACGGCACTCTGCGGGCAGACACGCCAGTCAGGCCTGGGAGGGTGAAGCGGGATTAACAGTCGAGCCTGTGAATGAAAACACACACAGACACACACACAGGTTTTCCAGGATGAGGCTCAGGGGACGGCATGGTTGGACGTCTCTCTGACAGGCCTGTGTGTTGCCTGACTGCTCGCTGTTACAGCGCTGAAGGACGCCGTCTCTCTTGCTGTTGTGTTTGGAGAGCAGAGCCTTGATGTCTCCGCCAGGCTGTGTTCGGTATCAGTGCACGGTTTCCAGTCATCGTGCAAGATTCTTGAGAATTTAAATGGGCAATCTGTGACGATCTAAACCCTTCTCATGAGTCACCTGACAGGAATATAGTAACAAGGCTGTGTCCAGTGGCACCCTCACGTTCACTCATCCACACTTATTAATCACCATCATCTTCCCTGACAGGTGTAGTGTCATACAAAGGTAATTCTTGCATCTATAAAATGCTACGCTTTAAATCGTGGGATTGTTAGCAGAATGGAACAAAACAAGTAGTGTCCATGGCATGTACGCTACTTGTTTTGTTCCGTTATGGGAAGTTTTGAGGGCACTTAATATTAAATGAACTTCACAGAATTCGGACACTCAAATGAAATAGTGGAGGGTAAATAAAATAGAGCCTATAGCCATGCTCGCTGCTCTGCAATGATGCTTTGAGCTAAATGCTAACGTCATTGGGGGCATCTAATGCTAACTTGCTGATGTTTACCAGGTTGGTGTATTAGCACGCTAACATTTGCTAATTAGCACAAAACATAAAGTGCAGCTGATGCTGATGTGAATGTCATTATTTTTCCAGGAATATGGTTACAAACCAAAGTATTGGATAAAGTCAAATTTTGGCCTGATGGTGGCGCTACATGAAAAGTCAGGGGGATCACCAAAGTTATTGCAATTCATCCTGAGAGGGACGGGAATGTCTAAACCACATTTAATGGATATTCCTCCTACAGTTTTCGAGATATTCCATCTTTCAGTATTTTTTAAATAATCATTTCATATTAAGGATTCAAATCAAACAACTTAAATAACACTGGGGACCGTTTAACAATATACTGTATGTCTCCCCTTAATTCAGTTCAGTTTGATGCCAATCCATGTAGCTAATGCTGAGATATTTCAATGGATGAAGGAAAACTTTCACGTGCTAGTGGTGCTACATGAAAAGTCAGGGGGTTACCAAAATCATCAGGGTTCATCCTTTGGGGACCATAAATGTCTGTACAAAAGTTCATTGGAATCCATCCAATAGTTTCAGTCAGACTGAACCAACGTGCTGGACTGACGGACCGACTGACATTAGCTTGGCGAATTTTACATCTGCTGGTTTTCAGTAAAACAGGTCGGTTATCTCTTTATGAATCATCTTGAGCTGAGAAACAGCCTAACAAACCATAAAAGTTTAAACATTAAAAGTGCACAGACATGCCTCCAGTCCATTATGGAAAGTCATGGAAAAGTCATGGAATTTCTTATGAAGGCCACGGTGGGAGCCCTGTTTATGTTTGACGCGAGGAGCTGAGTTTATTTTTGTCCCTTCTCAGACAGAGTGCCATGTGGGTTTGTGATCCCACTCCGCCTCCTTCTCCTCTCCCATCTGCGCTTCGGGCTCTGCGTCTGAAACTCTGCATTGTGTTTTCCTTTTGTCTTTCTCCTTTCCAATCCCTCTTTCATTCAGTAGCACTTTGGTGTTTTCACGTTGTTTTTCTTGGCATTGTCGTTCTCACTTTGTTCCATTCGCTCTAATTCTCCGTCTCCCTCCTGTTGTGCCGGGACTTGAACAACTATTTGTTTGTAACAACGAACTCCTGGAAACCGGTCAAGAGAAATGACAATGTATTCCCTGTGTGTGTGTGTGTGTGTGTGTGTGTGTGTGCATGCAAAGCAATTAGGGCCACTGAGGGCCCTCTGTCTCCCAGTATCATTCTGCTACTGGTGCCACATCTCTCCGGGAACACACACCACCTCATCACAGCTGCCGGTCAGGAGTTTATGTGTGTGTGACTGCAACAGAGACAAAGCACATGTAGCTCCGAAAACACCTCACGCTATTATACAATTCATTACAAAAACACCACAAAGTGCGGTCAACATAGGAGGCTTCACAAAGGCAGCATTCATGGGGGGGGGGGGTTAGGCTTTTCTGCCCCGTTCAGACGTCCACCTCATTACGTAAATGTTTTGGAAATGTTTACGTCTCGTCTTACCCGTAACTTCATGTGCATTTTATTAATTGCCGATTTAAGACTTGGATTAGTGATATTTAGAGCACCCAGTTGCCAGCTTAAAGTGTTGGTATGAGGCACCAGAGTAAATGGTCACAGAGACGCTGCTTTCTTCTCTGTTAAATTTCAAAGTCAACCCTTTTTTTCAGTCAAAGTGATTTTCAAATGTATTGTTGTTTCTTTTGTTGTTGAAAGGAAGGTAAATATTCTTGGAGATACAGCAGAAAATGTTTCTTTAGCCTGAAAGCCTGTGAGTCGGTGGTCCTTTGTATGTCTTTGCTAACTGTGGCGTACAAGGCGAGCACAGATGACGTTTTATTAACAGTGGTGTTGAAGAATAAAAAGCTATTTAAACTATTAAACTATTAAAACTATTTAGCATTTAAACCGACCAAGTTTGACCGTTGCAGCTAAGTTTTTAGCTTATTAGCAACAATATCTCGCCTGCAAACTGACGTCAGCTGTGCATTTTCTCCGATGGATGTTTGTATGGAAGTTTGTTCAACCAGCTACGGTGCACCTCTTTGAATGTATTTTGTAGGTGGAAACACCGTGACTTCTCGCAGGGCTAGCTGGTGAACTACTGTAATTAGCAAGCTAACATGCTAACAAGCAGGGGAATGTGCTAGCACTAGTCAGTCACAGTTCCTCTCAGAGTTTCGTTCTATCTCCTCTCCGCCATTTTGTCCTCAGGATTGATCATCATTTCATTCAATAAAAAGTTATTAAAGAGGTGAAGAAACTCTTTAATAAACAGGTAAACAGCTAAGGTGCAGCACAAGATGTGTGTCCATGCTTGTAGATCAGAAGAAGCTAGAAAGCTAATGCAGGTTGTTGTTTAAAGTCTGTAGCTTTTTTGCTGTGTGGCAGGCAGCGGTCCACAGCCAGTGACAGAACGGTGACATTACTGCTTGCAAAGATTATAATTTTGAAGTGATTTGATTGATTATAGGCATCATTTGGGTTCTGATTGTTCTCAAAAGCGTACAGAGCGGTAACAGTTTAACCAGATGATTTATGTAAGTATTCCTTGGAGGGTGTAGATACGTAGGAAATGAGTGTGACAGATAAAATGAGAGCGATTACTTAATTAACATGATTTAATACATGTGAGAGAGTGTACATGTCCGTCATTAGAGTTAATGCGAGTGCTGTGGGATTTAAACAAGTGACCTTCACTCCGCAGGCGGCAAGGTTTTCCAGAGCTGGGATTAAAACACCGTGAGCATAAAGTGGATTTCAGATTCGAATAACTGAAAACACAAACTAGTTTAAAGCTGAGTGGCTACCATGGGTGACTGTGGCAAGGACGGAGAGGAGTGCAAGCTGTTTATATCTACAAACCACTCCCTGTTTAAGCCCCCTCTGCCCACCTCTCACCCTGCACTCGCACATAAACACAGCTTGTCTTTGCGCTTCTATCACTGTCGGTCCCTGTTTTTTGAGTTGTCTCCTCAAACATGGAAGGAGAAGGGGATGACATTTCTGGAAGCAGGGAGGCAGCATCTCCACGAGCAGACAGATAAAGAGAAACGCTGGATGTGGTTCGACAGGTTGTAGAAAGTGAAGCGCACAGGACTCAACGTGTGTGTGTGTGTGTGTGTGTGTGTGGGGGGGTGTGCAGAAAAAAGACAGAGTCATCCAGGCAGATGCAGAGATGCAGTGTGTGTGTGTGTGTGTGCATGTGTGTGTGTCAGCTTAGCAGTGCGTGGTGTTAACCTCAGGGTGGATAGATCGGGGTAAAACTCTCGAGACTGCATGTCGGGTTGTTATGCTGTTTTGGGCTTCAGCCAAGAGGGCAACACACACACACATACACACACACACACACACACACACACGTAATGTAACAGATCCCATTTTCACCCGTTGTCTCGATAACCCCAGCGGTCTGCTTTCACACCTCTGTGGTACCTTTGCATGTACCTTTCGTCTACAAATTGCAGGTGTTTACTAATGTGCCAGGAACCATGTTGGTGCCTTTACAGCCTGCTCGCACTGGAAAGTGGCGCAGTGAAGTTTATCCGCACGTCTTTGTGAGATAGGCGGTGTTACAGGCTTGGTAACGCTGTGACTTCTCGCAGGGCTAGCTGGTGAACTGCTGTAATTAGCGAGCTAACATGCTAACACGGTCACAATTCCTCTCTGAGTTTCTTTCTATTTTCTCTATATTGTGCCGTTTACTCCTCCACCCATTTTATCCTCAGGATTGTTCATCGTTTCATTCAGTAGAAAGTTATTGAAGAGGTGAAGTAACTCTCTGAGCTAGCTACAGTAGCTACAATCGCTGGTTGTTCACACAGTTTATCCAGAAAATGTATTTCTACCATCGACTCTTGTCTCATAACTGCTCTTTTGTTTAAACTCAGACAGACGAGGTTAAATCAAACTGGATGTCGCAACAAAGCTAATAAGCTACGATAGCTTCCTCCATTTTGGACCCTCCGGCTCTGTCAGCACCGTCAAGACGGCTTACTGTTGGTCGACGATGCAAACGAACGCAGTGATTCCATTATGTTATTTTAATTATCGATTAATCTGGCAGTTATTTTCTTGATTAATCGATTAATTGTTTGGTCTATGAAACAGTGAAAAATGCCGATCACATTTTGCTCGAGCCCAAGCTGACCAACAGTCCAAAACCCCAAAATATTAAATTTACTACAATGTAAGAACAAGAAAAAGCTGCAAATTCTCACATTTGAGAACCTGGAACCATCAAATATTTCGTATTTTTACTTGAAAAATGACTTAAACGATTAATCGGATTATTAAAACAGTTTCAGATTCATTTTCTTTCGATCGGCTAATCGTTGAAACTCTAGATTCCATTGAAATGAACTGCTTTTGCTGCAAAATTATGACATTTTCAGTGTTGTTGTGACTTGGTCTTTATGTGGATGTGGGGGAAAGAAGTAAAAAACAAATGAGTGTCTTCTACGATCCCCAGAGAGAGAGAACTGTTGTGTATGATGTTGGGCAGGGAGGCATTTTATCTCTCCTCTTTTATTTTGCCAGCAGGGCAGGAATGTCACTCATGATGTTATCACGATGTGCAGACTTGAGCTTTCTTCGTGTGTTAAACTGGACCTGACCTCAGACCAGCTCATTCAGGTGGACTCGTTTAAAAAAGCGTTCGAATGACCACATTCTTATGTGAATCGCTCCTGGATTCAGACTAAACCACCAGTTTGAAAGCAAATGCAGTTTTTCCTGAAGCCTCTCCGTGCTCCTATCTTCGTGTTATTAGTGTGTCCACTCCAGCTGACTTGTCGGTTTATGAAGCCAATGGGTGTGTCCTGATTTACCAGAAAGTTGAGCCTAGTTACCGGTATGTGCGTGTGTGCGTGTGTGTAGTTAAATGAGTGTTTGTTGTTGTAGGTTATTACAATAACATGTGCATGTGTGTTTTTAAGTGTGTGTTTGTTAGTCAGTGAGAGAGAGTGTGTGTGTGTGTGTGTGTGTGTGTGTGTGTGTGAAGGACATGTTTCAGCTCTTTCAGAGCGGAGGAATGCTGTGCGGCTGCCAGAGTTGGCTGCTGTGACTTCACTGGGACCAGCGGAGATCCCTGGCACCGCACACACCTGCTGCCATGGCAACCACATACAGGACCCATGACAACCCCCCCACCCCCCCACCCACCAATCCCAACCCAGCTGCCTCCCCTCCACGCCCCAAAACTGTGTTTATGTTTGAACATCTCTCTGTTCCTTCATGAATTGCTTGTAAAATTAGTATATTGGTGAAAGTCCTGAAGTGGAAATGATTCCCATGTGATTGTGTGTGTGTGTGTGTGTGTGTCTTTTATTCAGGACTGTAATTACTGTTTGTGTGTGATATTAATCAACTTTTTCATCACTCCTGGTTCTTAAACCTGCATTAAGTGTGTTCTTTGGCCACTAGGGGGCAGCAGAAACAGCTGTACACACAACACTCACATATTATCAGCTTTTAAGTTTTAGTTTTTTAAGTTTATTACATTTAAGATAAATGTTGTGGAGTCTGAGATGCAGTGGAGTAGTATAAAGTATAAAGTTGCATAAAATGGAAATACTCAAGTAAAATGCCAAGTACCTTGAAATTGTACCTTAAATGTACTTAGTTACTTCTCAGCACTGACATTTGCACTCACTAAAGTTATCTTAGAGCTCATCTTTAATAAAGGCAAGTAGTTGGATGCATTTTGGATTCAGTAACATAATAATATGGCTGTACAGGTCGTCTGTGCAAGCAGCTTATTACAACACATATTTACGTTTATGCTTAGGTGGCGACCTCCAGTGGCCGTAGTAGTTATGACAGGAGCAAAGGCGTAAACACCCAGGAGGCTGCTGTTCGTGTCCCGTGTGAAACCGAAAGTCAACGTTGACTTATTTTAACTTACGTAACTAACTTAGTTATTTTAATCCTAAACCTAACCAGGTAGTTTTGGTGCCTAAACCTAACCAAACTGCGACTGTTTCATGACGTTAACCACGTTTTTATTATTGTTACCATGACGACGAAGGTCCGGTACGCCCATATATGTCGTTTTGGGAGTTGTGACCTATTCTGTCGTTCAGGGTGGAGGACTTGTTGTAGTATTTATCTTCGCAAGACGAAGGTGAAGTATTTTGTGGAGACTAATGTTAGCGAAGCGGAGCCCTGAACTCCAGCTCCAGCCAGCCAACACACACTGCGGCAGCTAAACAAAACTTCCAGCCAACTCTGGTCGGACGAAGGAAATAACAGCATTGTGGTACTAAGATACTAAGAGAAAGAGGCTTTTATTCCCACCCCTCGAATGTTGAGTCATTAGCCAACGACAGTTTGCACACAAGCAGCAGGGCTTTAAAAGTGACCGCTGTATATTTCCTCACTATTATCCAACTGTTTGCAATACAATTACCTGACTCAACAGCCTTATTAGCCAGAGGCTTCGTGCTTAATAAACACTGTGTGTGTGTGTGTGTGTGTGTGTGTGTGTGTGTGTGTGTGTGTTCACCTGTTGGAACTTCCAGTGCTGCTTGATGTTTTTCAGGTATCAACAGTGTGGCTTTTTTAATGAAGTACTAATAAAATACAGCACACACAGAGCAGCACACCAGAGTAAAATCCCCTCACTCATGATGTGTACTGACGCACACTTGTGTTTCCATGGTTACCAAATGATCATGCATTATAATATGGATTGCTTGGCAGATTGCCTCCTTGACAGCTCCCACTATCAGCACACGGATTGCAGAAATTTAAAGAAACAGTTTTGAACATCTTGTTTTGGGGGAAATACAGATTGTGTTGTCTTGTCGACAGAGACAGGCTAGCTGTTTCCCCCTGTTTACAGTCTTTATGCTAAGCTAAGCTAACTGGCTGTAGCTTCACATATATCGTACGGACATTAAAGTGGTATTAATCTGAACAACTCTTGGCAAGAAAGCAAATAAGCGTGTTTCCCAAAATGTTAAACTATTCCCTTAATTGTAGTAGTAGTTGTAGTACTTTTAGTAGTTAGAATAGCTACTGAATCCATGCTTAAATCACATATCTACTATCATATAATCCTGTATTTGTTTCCTCCACAAACAAAGACAAAGGGGGAAATTATATTAATCCAAAAGTACTGTACTTCATACGAAAGAGGGTCCCATAAAGTCAGATTTAGAGTTTGAATATTAAGAGGGATTGCCTCACTTTTGTTCCAATTAACCTTGTACCTGAACAGACTGCCAAAACAAATAAGTAAACTAGATTAAGAGCTGCTGCTGTGCAGAAGACTCAGCCTGAAATGAACAAAATGTCATCCGTGTACATGTTTGAATCAAACGGGGGACACACTTTCTGACTACTAGTGGTCAAAAACTCGACAGGGTTTCTTAGAAACAAGTTAATTGGCATATTCTGAGGGACAAATGGTCAAATCAAAGCAGTGAACTGGATTAAAATTCACTAAACCATAAATAGTTTCCTTCATCTGTCATGAAAGATGATGTTAACTGTGTGTTTAGAATACAATAAGACCAAAATCACTTTATTTTTATCTTTATGATGAGGCTTTAAGTTGCTTTTGTCTCAAAAGAAGTGCGTTTGTCGGATTTATGAACTCATGTTCTTGAGACGAATCACGCTGTAACTATATCTGTTCTCTCCGTTCACCACATGTGGTCAGATTTTAAATTGAGATTCATATTGTGCATAACATGTGACATCTTACGCAATCTTTTTGTTGTCAGGAATCAAATTTAAGTGCGCTTTACTTTACAATTACATTTAAATATGAATCTAAGAATGTCACAATGTCTTGACGAGTTCTGGTAATGCACTTAAAGCCTGATTTATACTTCTGCGTTGAATCTACATCGTAGCCTGACGTGCACCTGCACACAAATGTTACTACATGTCCGGGACAACTGTGATTGGTCCGCTTGGTATTATCGCATTTCCGTCTGCTCCTTCTGATGCACCCGAAAAAACCGGATGAAACTCAACACAGTGGCATAGAAACCCCACCGCTAACTAGAAGTATAAATCAGCCTGTAGAGTCAATATGTTTTGACAGATAATGTCCTCGTGGAGGTGTCTAGACAGTAAGCTGAGCGAAATGTGATACAGTGAACAGTGAAATGACAGCAGATCAAGAACGTTAACTGAAATAAATGAAGACTTCATATTTGCTGTGGTGGATTATTTTATTATGTGGGAGCTGTACAAAGGAAGAGTGGCAGCAAATGTCTTCTTCTGAAGGAAATTAAGCCCTGATATCTTCATGTGTGCAGACGGTGTAGAGACTTTGTTGGATTTAAATACTCATTTGCATTGATAATGCATGAGAAAGACAAAATACATATATATGTGCATCTATTAATTTGAAATTATACATTCTTCACAGCTCCGTAAACCTGAATTAACACCTCAGGTAAGATGTATATCCAACGTTTTATCATTTCACCCAGAAAGTTTGACATTTATAAGCAGTGCTCTCTCTTATTTCATCGTTACGGTCGGGCCTCTCCCTCACCAGCCTTGCTCGGCCCTGCAGAGCGAGTTGTTGGGAGAGCGAGCGAGACAAAATAGGAAGATGATAATGACGTGGAGGGGTGGTGGATTCAGAGTGTGTGAGACACAGGCGGAGAAGGGCTGTCAGGTGTTTTTGAAGGCACAAATCGCTGTGAATCATCATGTGGAAGTAGCAAATATAAAGAGGGGCAAGAGCAGAAGACATGGAGCAAAAGGTAGACTGGAAATAGACAAACGGAAGAAGCACTTGTGCATCCTCCCACAGCAATATATTGACAATATATTGTATTCCAATATGAAATAACAGTCTGTTGCTGCTGAAGGGCAGTTCTTACCCAAAATAATAACATTTCCTCTTTGGTATCTTTATTTTTTCACGTGTTGCTGTTTCCCACAGTTGATCCCTGTTATTTTTCTCTCTCTACAATCCAGTACGCATTTTATAAACTCCTCATGCCTCTGTGTTATTCTAGTTTCAGTCTTGTTTCTACCTCGTGCACCAGATTTACTGCCACCGTTTCATTTGATTTCAGATTCTCAGTGTGAAATACTGCCCTGAAATGGAAA
Source organism: Macquaria ambigua (assembly GCA_008360985.2). Classification (NCBI taxonomy): domain Eukaryota; kingdom Metazoa; phylum Chordata; class Actinopteri; order Centrarchiformes; family Percichthyidae; genus Macquaria; species Macquaria ambigua. The sequence goes on along the minus strand of VMKM01000836.1, from coordinate 102,924 downwards.
ATATCAGTAGCACATACTCCTACTTTTTGCTTAAAGTCCAACAATGCAATGCTTCACCTTTGATAGATGTGAGTGTTACAGTTATGTGACGCTGCGCCTGGCAGAAAATGATGATGATTCATTCAAGTCCAAAATCTCACTTTGCTGCTCTCTGAACAGCAAAGCACTGAGCGTTTATTATGTCGAGTGAAATGAGAGAGAGACTTTGAACGCAGCATCAGTCTGTCTGACATGTGTGGACTTAATGAGGAACCACACACACACACACACACACATTTGTAGTAGAGGCGTTCAGTACATGTTCGAATGAATCTTTAACAATTAATCTTCAAAGTGAACTGACAATAATGAATCACCATTGTAACTGACTGAATCAGTAGCTTTTAGCAGTGGAGCTCCACTCACTGCTGACTGAGAGCGCTGCTGTCGGCTCAGCTGTGATTCACAGCACGTTACTTCCTCGTTAAAAGCGCATTAACCCGACCCGGGACTATATTACACCCTGTCTAATTCAATCATGCTGTTCAATTAAGCACTTAACTCTCTGGCACTCCTCAAACTATTTGTTTTTAACAGTGTGCTGGTGTCAGTAGGTGGGTTTCCATCCACCTGTTTTCATGCACATTTTCAATTTGCGCTTACAAAAACCTAGCTGGAAACGCCGAAATATCGCAGGTTTTTACACTTGGCCGAGGTGGAAAAGTTGGTCTATTGATGAAAGCACAAAGTAAACAAATACACAGCTCGCACACTGCAGGGCTCCACCATTATTACACCATGGTGATATTTCGAGCACAACTGCTCTTCATGATGAAGACAATAAAGAGCAGTTTATTTGTTTACTTTGTGATTTGCTCTATTTCGTGCCCTTTTTTGGTCTGGATGTGTGTGCATGCTCCTACTTGTATCGATAAAAGCAAAAATGTGACTTAAAACGTCCACTGAAGCTTCCGCTCCACCGAAAAGACGAAAAATAGTGTCTTGTGTGGAGCGATGAGGAGGCTGTAACCTTCATCATATTAACACATGAAACAAACAGAAATGCCATATTTCCATCGTGTTTTCTTTGTTTTTCCGTTTGAGCTTTGGCTGGTGCTCTTTCAATCACGTCATCTTGTTGCGCCCTCTTCTTCTGCAATTGTTTAATGGCACCCGACTGGAGAATTGGCGCCACCTGCTGTTTATCTCGATGTACCAACTCCAAATAATTGCATTACCGCAGTAGATGGAGACGAGCATTTATTCGCATTTTCTTCTGCCGATTTTCTCTAAATGTCATGTCAAAAATGATAAAAAACATAGTTTTTTAATGTTTTTCTCTAAAACGTTTATAGAGTCGCTAGAGACCAGAGGTACGCAAGAGTTGGTGGATGCAGGTGATGGCAGGTAATGTTGTGTTTTCCTGTTTGGCCTCATGATGGCGCTCTACGATGAAAACATTATTTTATACCAGCTTACTGTCACAGCAACATGTATGAAATAACTTCAGAAAATGAAATCATAAATTTGTGAGCTGTTTGTAAAGATTTACGTCTTCAGTGGGAACAAATAGACTCGGGGCTGAGTGCCACACACTGGGTAGGGAAGTTGGAAAGTATTAAGAGACAGACTAATGCATTGTTGGTTTTGATCTTTTCATGGGATTTACTGACAATCTGAAAAATGCAGAACCACAGCAGTCTTATCCTTTAAGCCCAAAGTAAAGCTTGATCCTGAGGGAACCAGCTTTCTGTCCACAGATGGGAGGTGAGCAGGTTTTAGATGGCACATACTCAATAAGGGCATTTGTTTTCAAACCCAGTACTGCACTGAGGTGGCCCAAGCTGTCACAAACAATGACCTCCTGCTTATTACAGCCAAAACCCAGGAACTCATTATTGACTTCCGATGCATGTCGAATCCCAAAACACCCATACAAATAAACAGCGACCCCATCACCATCACTGACTCCTTTTAAATTCCTGGGCATACACATAAGCAATAACCTGAGGCGGAAAACTAACACTGAGCACATCATTGCAAAAACTCAACAACGACTTTATTTCTGTAGACCAGTGATTCCCAACCAGGGATACTTCTGCACTAACAGGGGGTATGTGGAAAAATTGTGAAGCCACATATTTGTGTTTTAGAGTAAAATTCACACACAAGTAAGATTATAAATGTGTGTGATGCTGATCTGTGTAGTTATTGGTACTATGGTGGTCTGACTGCATAACACCTGCCTCAGTTTCCCACCAACCTGAGTCAGCTGGAAGTTGATTCAGACTGCAGAAAGACTAAAAGACAACAAAAAGCTCAAAGTAAAGATGCTGTAAATGGTTGAAACCACCAGTTTCTGGCAGCAGTACAAATGCAAACTTGGCCAAAACATAAAAAATACCATTGAACAACACCATAAAGCATCCCTTCTATCAGAGGGATCTGATGAAGGGGGACTGAGGGCCATCTGATGGGGCTGTGGGGGTACATCAGACAAAAAAGGTTGGGAACCACTGGATTAGACAACTTAAAAAAAACACCGGATCAAGCATCAACTTCTCGTTCTGTTCTACTCAGCCATCATCGAGTCCATCATCAAACAATCAGAGCCACAATATGCAACTAAGGGCTGAAACGCTAACAAAATGCCTGCAGCAGCTAAAAACATTAGACTTCAGCAGGTCAGAGGATTATTTTAGCTCCCTCTGTCTACCAGAGAGGACAAACTCAATACTGTGGGTCTGTCTCAGCGTCCCTTCTCAAGCTAAGCTACTGTAGTTAGCTAGGCCACTTAGCATAATACAGCATAGCTTTCTGATTTAGCCACATTCTACTACACAAGTCGCATACTGTCAAAATACTTTAGCTTAACTTACAGCAGTATAGTCAGCCTAAAACTGACATTTGGAGATTTGACTTGCTGCACACACACTGAGTGTCAGGATCCCACAGAGTTCCCGTTCTTCCAGCTGATGCCTCACGTCTGGATCCACTTTTGTCTTCTTAAAGGTTCAGTTTTTGGGTTCGGCAGCTTATAAAAACTTAGTTCAGGGTTCTTTACCCTGTTGGTAGTGCATCCCACCACACAATACAATACAATACAAAGTCAATGGAGAGCCATGACTTGTTTTCCCCTCCGGTGTGGGCGGGACTTAAATGCGCTCTGTCTCTATACTACTGACATGCATTACCGTGCACCTGCTGTATATGGTGGCGTGTGCTACGTTGACTGTATCCGTGTATTGTGTCGTGATAACATGTGGATTGTCTGCTGTTGTCCATATCCACGTGTTTGAGTATAACACACTGTACCTCCAGCCTTGGTCGTGTGGCTAATACACAATCTTTATCTATTATAAAATGCATTTAGTTTGATCCGGTGTTTTGTAGATTTGATAGGTGACGTGTGATACGAGTTGTTAGGCTGTGGGATGTTCTGCCGTTCTCCACTCATGACATCCCGTACAAGAATTTGCCATTTTCAGCCTCAGCTTATGTTGCATGATTTATCATTTCTATATAAAACCTCCAACCAAAACCTCCTCTGAGTTCTTCATAAAAAAAAAAAAACCTTTTCACATGGTATGCAGCCGGGTGACATCATGAACAGTAATGTGGAAAGTTCACACACAGCCAAGCCTTTTTGTTTCCCTTACGAGTGCAGTATGGAGAAAGGTGGCAGCATGAGTGCGAAGAGGCCGGCTTCTGTATCACAAACAAGTCAAATTTTACCCAGAATGCCTCTGTGTTGGGGGGGTCATGTGAACAGATTGTGGCAAAGTTAATGTGAAGTTTCTCTCCTCTTGACCTAAATGAAATTCCTGAGAGTTTTCCTTTGTGAAAGTTTAAACAACATCTGTAAGAGTAAAGCGGGTCAGACACTCTGAGGAGGTCTTACTCATTCAGATTAGAGAGATTAACATTAGAAAAGAAGCCTTTTTCTCACTGCCTGATGCTGGATGGACTCAGTAAGGAAGGAAGGAAGAAAGAGAGTAAGTATCCCGCTGGAGGACGAGATGAATGAACATGTTAAAAATAGTGGAGAAAACACAAGAGCTCCCACCTGCTTCTTTTCTTCAACAATAACAAACCCCGTTTCCTGCTTGTGTGCCAAAAAATTCAGCGCGAGGCACCAAATCGGCCACGTTAGGAGCATCATGTCGGATAGTTGCCAGCAGTGAGAGGAGAGCAGGGTCAGAGGTCGGCCGCGCACAAATCACAAAAATATTTTCTTTATCACGGCGGTGTCCATCTAAGGCAAGGCAGCATAGTTTATACATACTGTATATACGAGGCAGTTCTGTACATTATTTTAAAGTTTAAAGGGAATTGAAACAAACTTTAAAAGCAGAAATAAGAGAACGCGTGAACAAGTGTTCAAATTCAGAGGCAATAAAGACATAAAAACAGAATAAAAGTGATTAGAGGGCAGCAGAGAATAATGGAGGTTTGAACCTGAACACACCATGCCCTGCAGATGTTTTCTTTGGAAGCCGCCATTTGAAAACTCGACAGCAACGTCTCTTTTTGAGAAAGAATGCCTCAGATGCTCAGAACAAAGCTCAGATCTCGATATGAAGCCTTTTAATTGGGGCTATTACCTCAGCAGAAAATAGTTTTAATGAGAACGGTCCCCAGCGAGGTAACCATGGGACATGATGTTGTGAAGGGGGAGACTCTGTGGTGCTGTGGAGTGTTTTGTTATTTTTATTTTTTTGTCATTTTTGATGCTTTGAGCACCAGAAGCCAAAGGCAGAAGTAATTGTTTAGTCAATGAAATAAAAAAAATAAAAAAATAAATAGTGAAACAAAATGTCCCCCTTTAGCTGCGTTAACATGGACCCTAATATTCCAATAATGGGAATATCAGCCCAATCACAATAAAAATGCCTCATGTAACCACCTCAATGAGAAGAGACTGACCCGATCAGAAGAAGTTTTCAATCAGGTTGAGGGGGGGGTGTAATGATAATCCAATAGGAAAATATTAGCACCTAATAACCATGTAAACGCTGAATCTGATAGTTTCTGGTGGGAATCAATAGATTCTTTCTGCGCATGTTTGCTCCACGTGGGGAAACATCAGGTGATGTGAACGAGTTTCCAGGAGGGACAGAAACATCCAAACTGCTCTGTGGCTGAAACAACTTAAAGATTTAAGGATTATTGAACGCCTCGATGGTCGAAAGGCTCCAAACAACGAGATGTTCAGACAAGTGAAAAAAACGTCTTCTTCTTCTGTTATATTTGCGGCAGATTAGACGCTTCACAGCGGGCGGAGCCACTGTGCGCATGTCAAAAGAGTTATATTCTGATTAAATGCTTCGGGGCATGTAAACACATCTTATCGATCACTTTATTTAGCGTCTGTGTAAACAGTTATGGTGGAATCTCTAATCAGAATGATTTCAGTCGGGCTGAAGAAATATTGTCCGTGTAACGGCAGCTACTGTTTCTCAGATCCCAGAAGTTGACGTCCTTAAATGTCTTGTTTTGTCCGACCAACAGTCCAAAACCCAAAGATATTCAGTTTATAATAATATAAACAGAAGAAAATCCTAACAACGGAGGAGCTGGAACAAGTAAATGTTTGTATTTTTGCTTGATAAATGACTCTAACAGTCAGTTATCAAAATAATTCTGTCTACTTGGTTTTAAGTCTAGACCTTCGTTGTGTGGACAGCAGAAGATGCAGCGACAGATATCTGAAAACATCAGCAAATAAAATCAGAACTCTGCACATGACTTGATACCACAAAGAGTTGAATGAGAACATGTTTTTGTGTGTGTGACTTTTTACAGCTGGGTCGAGTCTGATCTGGATCCGGAAAGGGTCTAAAAAGGACACATTAGGGTGCTTTGTCTGAGCAGAATGACTAGTTCAGTGCTGTAGCGGCATGCACTCGCTGCTGCTCGTATCGCTGTGTGGATTCAGATGTTGAGGTCATGGTGCTCCCAGACATGCTGGGTGGAGTGAACACATCTCACACGAGCCATAAAAACCTCCTCATTAAGACCGTCCAGGCTCTCCTCTCTGTCTCTGTCACACTCTGTTGTATCACTTGAGCTTAAACGGTAAAAAAAAAAAAGTAATATCTCTCCGTCCATCAGCGTCTCCGTCCTCCAGCAGCCGTTTCCTGTACATCACCTGTGACCTGTGACCTTCGATGAGGACATCTTTGGTTGGTTTCCTTGGCTACTGAGAGAGGGGAAAAAAATAATGGCTTCTTCTGACTTCTCCATCTGGCTCTCTGTTTCATGCACACACCCATTTATTTTTTTTCCTCTCAGCAGATTTTTGGAGGGTCTCAGCTGCGTTTATACACAGCACTCTGAGCTGAAACTGTTGAATGTAGGTGGCTGAGGACCTGGGATTCACTTAAGTATCGTAATTCTTTTTAAAACAGTTTTCTTATCCATTTTTTGATTCCTGAATCTATTATTTTATTATACATATATACATATACAGTGTGTATATGTATATATATATATATATATATATTTATTTTTTTAAGGTAATTTTTTCAGCATTTCTGCTTTATTGATAGTCCCAGTAGAGAGAGAGAGAGAGAGAGAGAGAGGATGACATGCAGCAAAGGGCCCGAGCTGGATTCGAACCCCCTTAATACATTGTACACGCTCTACCAAGTGAACTACTGGGACGGCCCTTATTATATATTAATAAAATATATTAATATTATTTTATTTACCCCTTTTAATATGCAGTGTAGCAATGATGCTAATGAAAGACTAACTGACGTGATGTGCATTGTGTGATTTAACTTTTTCCCCATGGTCTAGTGTTACAAAAGCAAACAAAAATCGAGATAAATCGTAATATCAAATCGGCACCCAAGCTACTATCGTGATAGTATTGAATGTGGAGATAGGTACTGCGTCCCAGCCCTACTGAGGACTGCGATGGAGACAACAAGAAGTGTGTTTCCATCCACCTGTTGTTTAGCACATTTTTAGTTTGTGCATAAAAAAAAACAAAAAACGGGAGATGCTGGAAATTCGTAACAAAAAAAACTTGACACAAAGTTTTCACATATGGCCGAGGGGGGAAAGTTAAAGATAAAAACTAAATAAAAACTACGTGTGATGGAAACAGACTTCTGCTCCATGAAAACATCAGATCTGTGTGAAGTGATGAAGAGGCTGAAATTAATACATGAAACAAACATTTTCCATCGTTTGACGTTTGACTGGAGCCGTTTTACTCACAACCTCCGGTTCATTTATGTATTCTGTTTATTTAATGTTTATTTGTCAGGTACACACTTGTCTTACGGTTTAAGGGGATTAATGTGACAGAGTTGTGTTGTTTTTTTCCATCGCAATTAAATAATTCAGGATAGGCTGCAGTTGAGCAGGCTTAATGTTAGCTTTTACTCCCGTGTTTCTAGCCTGTAACAGGACAATCAGCCGTCTAATGGCCTCTATCGTGACAGCAGTTGCAGATTTTACTGTTGTCAACGTTGCCTCGTGATTCAGGGTCAAATTTAAAGTTCTGTATGAACAGAATTTATAGCCTAAGCTAAAGCTAAACTTTTAAAGTACACAAATCTCAACAATAAAATGCGTACAAAACACACGACGATGCGATAACAGGAGCATAAAACTCAATGACGAGCAGCAGATCATTCACCTGGAGTTTAAAATGCTCCCAGTCATGATCCGTGGTTTCGCCTTCTTCTTCTGCAGTGGTTTAATGGCTCCCAACTGGAGAATTGGCGCCACCAACTGTTTACTTCGATGGTCCCACTTGCTAATATTCTCATAACAGTACTGGATTTAATCGCACATAAATTTAGATTTTCTTTTGCAGATTTCTTTTTGCCACATTTGAATGTAAACACCCACAAAAATATCTGCTAACGGCTCCTGTTACTGTTGTTCTCTACATGTTATTTTGTTAACAGTAATCACTCGGATTAGCTCGTGACATTTTTGCAGTGACGGACGGAGACGCCGGCGTGTTTGTTAATGAGCAGGCAGGGAGACGGGGGAAACCCGGCCGGGCATTAAAAGAAAATAATGTTTTGCAAAGCAGTGATTCCACTTGAGGATAGTAAGACACATGGGACACACACACACACACACACACACACACACACAAGAAGAGCCTACATCTGTGCTGCAACTCCAGCTTTGGGCCTCTATTCAGACTTAAAGAAGGGCTAATTAAAATAATTACCGCTCTTCTAGCATGAAGAGATGTTCTCTCTCCCCTCTCTGCTGTTTTGTGTCACTGCTGCAGGAATAGAGGCATCATTAGGAGTCTATTCACTCCCGAAATAGTCCTCTCCTCTCTTTATGAACATCTCTTCCTTTCTTTCTCTTCTTCACTCGTCTGCCAGCTTCTCGTTTCTCACATTAAATCGTATTTGCCAAGATTGTCTTTGTGGTCATTTCTGTGGGTTTTTTTTCGCACAAATTGTCGGTCAGTAGTTTTTCGAGGTGTCAACACTGGATTTGCAGACATTTTTTTTTTGTCTTGAGATTGTTGAGCCTGAGAAAAAGCTTCATTTAAATAAATAGTTTGTTACGTAACTTCAGACAACCTGAATAATCTGAAGTCATCAGACAGCTCCGAAGGTTTTCTGATATCGCAGAAAATTATCTGCACATGACGTTATATGAACATGTGTTTTACCTTTTACTGTGAGATTTTGTATATTTTAGTAAATAATGTAAAATACTGTCAGCATAAAGCTTCATTTTGTTCATATTGTCCACTCCTAGATTCAATATTTAAAGAGTTTAAGTAAAACTTCACTCACACAGTGTTTGAAAAATGAATTTAAATCTTGTGTTGAGATTATCAGTCGATTAGTCAGTTGACAGAAAATTAGTTAGACAATTTTGATAATCAGTTCAATAGTTTAAGCTATTTATCAAGCAAAAATACCAAACATTCTCCAGCTCCAGCCTCTCAAATACGTCTTTTCTCTTTTTATATCTTTGTAAATTGAATATCTTTGTGGTTTGGACCAGCTCTGGAAAACTGTTTTTATTATTTATAAATGTTTAGGCTTTTAATACTAAAGATGTTTGTTGACTAAAGAGTCTACAGCCGTGCTAGCAGCTCTGTGCGGCTGAACTAAATGCTAACATCAACATGCTAACATGCTCACAGTGACAATGTTAACGTGCTGATGTTAATTTGAGTTTAGTGTTTTAGCATGCTAGCATTTGCTACTTAGCTCTAAACACAAAGGACAGAATACAGAAAGTATTTAGTCATGAACCAAGTATTGGACAGATGAAAAGTCAGAGGATCATCAAAGTTATTACAGTTCATCCTCTGGACCTCGTGGAAATCTGTACAAAGTTTCATGGCAATCCGTCCAATAGGTGTTGAGATATTTCTGTCTGGACCACGTCGGTGGACCGACCAACATTTCCATCCCTAGAGCCGCGACGCTAGTGTGGCTAATATAAATCACCTTCATATTAACTGATAAGCAGTTCTGCAGCTCTGTTTGAATTAATCTGCAAAAAACACAGCTATTTATATTTAATAAGCTTGAGGTCACATGTGACTTCATCAGTGAGCCCATAAAGTGCCTCAGACTGTGTACATTTCATTTTGGCCTCGTATTGTATGTGACAGGACGGCCGCGGTACTGCACGGTCCAGGACTGGGTGTAGTTGTCACACACATGCATGCACACACACTCATACAGCTTCCAGGCTTCGTACCAGGCAGCAGATCCAGTCTGTATTTCCTGTGTATTTCTTCTTGCTTCCAGTCTCTTCATCACTCTGTGTGTTGTTGTTCTTATTGATGGTGGTGTGAGACGACACCTGAAGCAACAAAAAGATGGAGCGCCTTCTTTTGTAGCTCACTGTATCGTGTATATATACTGTATATGTATGTATGTGTGTGTGTTTGTGCGTGTTTATGCCTGTGTGACAGATTAATAGACATATGGATTCATTCATCAGTGAAATCCATTTGACATCGTGTCAGACAGAACTGGAAATATTGCGCTGGGCGTTTTGGAACATGAAAGGATTTCAGATACAGACCACTTCAGTGTCACAGGCTCTGTCTTTAGAGCTTCTGTATTAGTGAGTGGTCCTGCTATGTTGGTCTCTCTGTGTGACAGCGGCCTAAACAAAGCAGCAGACCGTGACTTTTCAATCCTATTAAGTCTCCTTTCCCCCTCTGACACCTGAGGAGTAGTAAGCACTTTATTGATGATAATCTGCTGCAGGTAACTCTGACAGGATTACAGGCCGGGTTAAGTTGTGCAGCCGTTCAGTTTGTATACCTGCTTATTCCTATTCAGGGAGTCATTTCTATTTGGGGAATGCATAAATGGGGTGAGAGGTCGACAGTGTATCAGGCAGCCAACACATACAGTAGGTAATGCATGCTTATCGTTATTGCAGACGTTGCAGAGGATGCAGTCGGCTTTTCACCTGGATTTTTTGTTCTCACACATGAAAACAGTTGATGTTTTTCCTGTAAGTGTTAACGACGTCCTCTTGCTCAGAAAATGCCTCCGAGGTGAATTGAGAGAGAGAGAGAGAGAGAGTGCAAAACAAGCAACTGAAATTTTTTTTTTTAATATCAGATTGTCAATACTTTTCTTCTTATATTCAGAATAAACACCTACTGTATGTATTCACCTATGTGTGTGAGGTGAAAGGGAGAAAGGCATGCCGGTGTTCTGAAAACAACAGGAAGGAAGTTATTGGAGTTGTAAAATTTGTGTTACACAACATTATTTTGATTTTTTTTTAACTTTTGTCAACTTTTTTGCCTTTTTTTCTTGTAAAATACGGCATACTTTAACTCTTAACTCCACACACACAGGTGTATTGAAAATAGAGTCTTTATAAAGACGGTGGGAGCCTGATGAAGTCAAAGCCGTCTGTTTAAGCAGATCATGTATGAACATTTTGAGCTTTTGCATTTCTGCTCTTCCCGTGCTTTGATCAAGGTTCAGGGATCCTTTCATTCTTTGCTTCTTTGACTGATTGGGGACATGATGAGACGCTAATTGGGGTTAAATTTAAACACTCATGACACACAGAGTTAAGGTCACTTTTCATAGATTAAACACAACTGCTAGTGACATAATGGCACCAATTAGTAGTAATTAGCCGGCTCCTGTGTGACTGTTCCACCATCATGCTTAAGGACATCGCACTCATGCTGCATCACTTTGTGTCATTGGTCACCCAAACAGTGGCACACACCTGACGCACCAAGTGGTCAAGATATGGTAGATGGGTCGTGCAAATCCAGGGCGTGAACGTTAATGTGCTTGTCTGGAGCGTTAATGTGTGTCAACACATTGACCGTTGGCTAACCACTGTCGCTAGCAGATTTGATCAGCTATAGCTAGCTAGCTTATTAAGCTAATCTTAGGTCCATGAGTTTGTTAAAAATGTTGTCTCTGGCTGACTTTTTAACGTTTCCAGTTGACTTGTATTAAAATGATAACCCTGGAGAAATGTAAGATCATTATTTCGTTCTAGCATGTCTGACTGCTTAGCTAACATTTTAGCGTGTTTTTAAACTTTTAATGCTACAAAAGAAAAGGATTTTAGCATGATGACTAACCAAAAGTTATCTCAAATAATATGAGCTGGGGTTGTTGGCGTGTAAATGTCCCCAAATCCAATAAAGACAGAGCTGCTAACGTTAGCCTAAACACTCTAGCTAACCAAACTAATGTAAGCTAGTTAGCTAATGAAATGCTCCTTGGCCATGGAGGCAACACCCGGTCACTAGCAAGCTAGTTAGCCAGACATGCTAACAATTGGAGGTTATGTTAGAGCAAATAAACACACAGTTAAATCAAGTCCTTACACTTTTGCTCTTGTGTTTTTGGTTTTGAAAGAGCTAAAAAAATACCCCATCATCCAAGCTCTTTACATGCTGAATGGTCATTTATACTGACTGTATTATATATTATATTATATTATACTGTTCGCATCTGCATCAGCGTTGCCAGGTGACTAAATTCAGTAGGCTCGGCTTGGCAGGCAATGACTGATAACTGATCAAAACCAAATGTAATTTAGCAGGTTGAACCTGTTTTTCTTATTCGAATTATTATTCAGTGAAAGCTCTGTGATGAAAGACTTGTTATAGTTTACATTTGTTCATATAAGTGAAGACTTTTAACGTTTAATGTAACATTATCCAAAAGAGAAAAATTAATTAATTGTACTGATATTTAAGCTTATATTCAACTACAGAGAGAGAGGAAGAAGATGGATAAAAAAAAACAACCCTTTCCTGAATGAAAATTAAAAATTAGGCCACTTTTTACAACACTGATTTGCATAGCTGAGAGGTTCCTTAAAGGTCCGTGTGCTTTAAATTCAGCCAGCTGCTCATTCCCGAAATTCGTGACTGTTTGAACTGTATGCGCCCACAAAAGCACCGACTGTACAGAAACATGCATGCATTTTGGAGTTTTTCTGTAGCGTTGACACACATCATCACGTCTTGCCGCTGCCGTTGTGTGGGTTTAGATAGATAATAATAGGCATGGGTGTTTGAACAAGCACCTTTTAGACACACACAAGCTCTTAACTCAGACTGTTCTTTTGTCTGCCTTACCTCTTAAAGATCCACCTACACGCTTTCTTTTTTTAAACTCTTTTTCTGTCTCTCTGATGACAGGTGGGCGGGCAGGCGGGCTTCCCCTCTCTCTCTCTCTCTCTCTCTCTGTATCTATCTCTCTCGCCCCGTCTGTCTCTCCCATTATGCTGCCGTATCGTAAACATTTCAGTCACACTTAGTCGCAGCGCTGGCTGATTTATTTAGCGCTGCTCCATGTCTGCCCGAGCACAAAGCTGTCCTCTCCATCTCTGTCTCTGCCCGTCACTCCCGTTTGCTTAAAGCGCCTTCCAGCACACATGTACACAAACACACACACACACACACACTGTCTTCGCTTCGCTTCCATCTTCACTTCATCACTCTTCCTGTCCGGTTACCATTGTGTCCCACCTCCCTCTTTTAGCCTCAGTGCTTTATCTTATCAGGAGCTCCTGTTTAAATCCACCTCCCTCTTTTCTCTCTCCTGCTCTTCTCTGTCCATCACACTTTCCTCTCAGCTGTTGGGACTCAAGAGTGATGAATAGTTTGCTCTTTACGATGTATTTGATATTCACACATGTTGGTTCTGTTTCTGCCTTTGACGTTGTGTTGTGTCTCACTCTACCTTGCAATTTATGCATTAATTAGTAGCACGAGGAGTTATTTCAGGCATCCAGGGCTCTGGAGGTGAAAGTTAACTTTCTGCATAGACAAATGTTAGTTGTGTGGCAGCTGGAGCACTTAATGGGCATGCAACTCTCTCCACTTGAATCATCAGTGCAGACGACCAACTGTGTTAGAAAATTGCAGGTTCTTCAAAGCATAAAACGTTTGAGTTTGAGCTGCTAACAGTGAGCAGAGGCTAAAGATTACACTTTGTAGAAGTTACTTTTGGCTCCTGGGTCCTCACCTGTGGAAGGCACAACAATGTAGGCTGACACCTTATCTACATCGACCACATAAAGAAAGCAGCACTTAAGCGTAGAAGAAGCAGCACTTCAGTCCTCCGTCAGTGTCTACAGATGATGCGTTCAGGCACAGTACTGCTGTGGGCTCAGATGTGTTTTGACAGCGCTCACGGCTCAGTGCACAATCACTGTAGTTTTACATGTAATCGGAAGAAAGTAGACTTTGTGAAAGCCGAGCCGTTATAAAGATGGTGTGGACAGCTGCAAAGAAACAGGACTTCTGAGAAACAAAGTTGAATTAATTAAAACTGAATTTAAACAACTCTACAACTCAGCATATCTGCCGATACTGAGTACCAATCCAATACCAGGGCTCTTTTTTCCCCAGATTTTAAAAATCTGTATACCTCACTGTGTGGAACCCCTTTGGAATAACCTTTATGTAAGGTTAAATGAGGCCACTAATAACTGAGTTGGCGGCCCACCATGGCTTAATGAACTATCAGGGTGGAAACACCGAGATTTATAACATTGACAAAGAAGCTGTATTTATTGTGGATTGGTAATGTCATGGCTGAAACCTAATCTGTTTAATAGGGCTGAAAAAAAATGAAATATGCAAACTGTAATGAACTATTCAAATTCAAAATGTTTGGTCTATAAGTGCAACAGACCGATTGAAGTAGTTTGCCTTGTGATCCAGTAGAGGGCGCTCTTAAAATTCACTATCAGCTTAAACCAATAGCATGCCCTATTGACGATTAGTAAACTAAACTAATAAATAAAATAAAGAAGGAGGACACTCCTGCCGATCCGAAAATCAAAACACCGAAGCATCTGAGAAGCTCAAATTAATTCGTACGAATTCCGTGTTACTTCGAATGAGTTCGAACTTGACTTTTTGGAAAAAAGTGACAGCCCTACTGCTTTATCAGTTTAGTATTGGTGCCGATACTGATTCAGTCAGGAGAAAATATAAAATCAAAATCAACCAAATGTTTCAAAATATTCTCTCACGACAAATACCTCTTTATGGCAGGATTGATCTGCTAAAATAAAAGCGTTACATGCTTTCAATGTATGTTAATTACATTTTTTTGCTCAATAAATATGCCAAGAATCTGAACCAGGAATTAAATATAAGTAGGAGTCAATCAGGACCCACAATCAGAGTCACAATACTTAACCCTCTCCTCCTTATTGCTCTGTTGTCCTTTATTAACTCTTCTCACTCTTGTCTCAGTCTCCATGTCCTCTGCTTTGTCTGTTCTACATTTTCTCTTTTTGTCTCTCTGGCACCATATTTCCTTCGTTCTTGCTTGAGGATGTCTCGTCTAGACGTCTTATTAAAGTCAATAACATGGACGGACTAGGAGAGACTGTGTAACAGAGATAGCCTGAGGCGAGGTTTTTCCTCTATGAGCTCTTTACATTGTTGGCGTTTGTGTCTGTGTGCACGCAAATGTGTGACTTTATGGATTTATGAATATATGTGTGCATGTGAATTTATTTTGAGCAGTTGCCTTTCCATTGAGAGAAGTCAGGTCTTATCTCAGAGCTGTATTAGAGAGCTACTTTAGTCTTGAGCATGTCAGTGAAGCATGAAACTGGGGTGAATGCAAATACTCTCATTGCACACCTGAGAGCCGCGCGAGGTAGATAGAGTGTGCATGTTTGAGTGCTCGGGTGTGTTGTCAGCAGATGTAATTGAAATTCGGAACGGCATGACCCACAACATTGTCGTCCTAAACCATTAGCTGTGCAGCGGTGCGCGTCAGCCTCATCTTCTCTTCGCCGGCTGCAGTTTACCTCTGCCAAATAGAAACTCCCAACTTTCAGTAAACTGCAAGAACGGATCTTGCTGTCATGATTTCCCCTCGCTCCATTTCTTCTCCTCTCACTTCAAAACTATCTCAACTTTGCACTCCAACCTTCATGTCTGGCGATTTCAAAACCACTGTCTGTCATATGCATGTGATCACTGTGGATTTGTCTTTTTGCCAGCCCTGGCTTTAAGACAAGATACCGGTTTCCTCGATCTTGACGAGGTCACGCCTTACTGAAGACGCTGAGCCATATAGGGGTTTTTACATCACTCTTAGTCTGGCTATTGTGGAGGTATATTAGGCATGTGCAACTGGGAGGAGATCCAGGGACAGGCCCAGAACATATTGGAGGGATTACATATCCCACTTGGCCTGGGAATACCTCGGGATCCTGTTGGGGGAGGAGGATGCCCTACTACTTTACTTAGCTTGCTGCCAACCCAACCTATATAAGTGGCAGACAATTAAGGAATGTATGAATGGATGGATTGTATCCGTCATGTTAAAATCGGGGCATGGTTATCGATTGATCTTCCTCTGTTTAGGTTGGTTATTCCATGAAGTTAATTGGATTTTGATGATCATTAGCCAATTCATGAGCCTGAGGTGAGTTTTTACTGTTACCATATTTAATCTCTTGTTTCTGTCTTAATTTATTTTCTCTTTTGAAGTAAATCCATGCAGAGCTTTTGGGTGAAATTTCAGCTTGGGTGACCTCTTGCATGAATTTGTGCCGCTGACCAACTGCAGACCATCTTGATGGTGCTGACCTTTGATGGATTGAAAAGCCGGAGAGTCCACATGGAAGAAGGGATCGTATCAGCTGCCATCTCATTTACATAACCCTTACTATGCTCCTGCTCTGCCATCGTATGCTCTGCTCCACAAAACAGGCTGGTTTGCTAAAGGGAAACTCTGGTATTTTTAAACCTGGGCTCTATTTTCACAAGTTGCGCCCTTGTTTTTGCCACTGACAGGCTCAGACTGTTATTCTAAGTGTCTGACAACATCATGGAAAGGATCCCTACAGAGACCTTTCATCTTTCTGCAACAACTAAACCTCTTGCGAGAGGGCCCAGGTTTGAACATACTGGAGTTTCCCTTTAACATTTTGAGACAGGAGTGGGTGGTACAAATACTGTACGTGACTGGAGTAAACGTTGTTATATTATTGTCTGGTCAGTGACTCAGCTAGCTGAGTTATCAGCCACACCAAGTCTCCAGCACCACATATTTTCTGGTGTGAGATGGCAGAAAGTGGGGGAGAAAGATTGGGAATGACGTGCAGCAAAGGTCTCTGGTTGGATGTGAATCATGGACGTTGTGGTTCATGCTCAGCGCCTTAACCCCTGTACGCCACCAGGGCATGTATATATTTGGCCTTTAGGACTTGAGGCACACTTGGCCTGTATGTGTGTGAGTGTGTGTCAGCTGTTTATTCATATTACAGTATATATAACATGTAATTTTGACGTATAGAACTTCAGAATTTGTCATTTTTTGACATACATGATGTGTGTATTTTTGTCAGCCCGTCTTGCGATGCACGTTATACCGTATATTTTGGTTTGCCACTCTGTAAGACGATGTCCATATATCTGTATTGGTTGGAAGGGTATTGTTGGCATTTTTTGTCCCCTGAGGCATTAATGTGTTCTTGGGGGTCCAAGCTGCCCCCGTGGAGCAGTGTGCTGACAAACTGTTCAGAGTAGAGATTGTTCAGAATGAATGCATTTGGTGTCTGAGGAGTCAAGAGCACTACATCTCTGTGTGTGTGTGTGTCACCACAGTGGTACTTATTTCCATGGTTACGGTGATCCAGGATGGCCTATGAAAGCGTGCCTCCTGCAGACATCGTTGTGTGCTCTCATTACTGCCCAGTGTGTGTCCTCTCCAGCTGTGAGAGAAGGGAAAGAAAGAGGGACGACAATGCTGAGCTTGTGGGAGAAAAGATGCATGTATGGGAGTAAAAATACAGCGGAAAGTGGAGCACAAGGGAATGAAGAAAGGGGGGATGATGGAGAGAGTGGTTGGAAGAGCGCTGTAGGGCCTCTCATGAGAGATACTCAACACGACAATTGAGACACTGTGATGAAACGACAGCAGAGGCACAGATTGATGCTCGCAAAACGTAACAAAAGACAGCTTAGCTATGATCCTGAGAGTAAGGATGGAAACAGAGCTCTCAAAGCGATTCTTTATTGATTTTTAATGAATTAATTGGATATTATTTTAGTGATTTCTCAATGCTTTTTTTTTTCAGTTTTTATTGTCGGTGATATTCAATATTTCAGGGGTGGAAATCTGTGAGAATTTTATGATTTTATTTTGATTTTGGGGTCATTTTCACGACAAATATGTAACAAGAAAACTGCTTCATTTGGTAGTGTGACTTTGAAGACCTCTTGCTGTAGCTTAACTGCCTACTGTTTCATATTGCGGTGAGTTAAAATCATAACTGAATCCTTCCTGTTATTAGTGTAATACTACACTGTAGTGAGAGCCTGAGAATAACGCCACTAAATGCTGCATATTGCATGAGTCATGTCGAGCTCCCTGGAGATTGTTGAATCCTAAATGCACCCAAATCATTGCCTCCATTGACGATCGGTCTGGTTGAATCAATTTTCCCTCTTCAGCGGCATCGAAATTAGCAGCTACACATGATTACACTGCGTGTTCGTGGCTAAGAGTTCTGTTTCTTTTGTGTTCGATTGTCAGGGAGCAGAAACCAGATCACTGTTATTGCACACAAATTGATTTTTTACATTTTTAGATTAAAATGGTGAGAATAATTAGAACCGGGTCTGTGGCTGAAGGATTTCTTGTGATTTCAAAGTGAAGTTTGAGTGGATGGGCGTGTCAGCGTCTGTGTTTGATTGACAGCAGCTGGCAGGCTGAGCCCCGGCAGTGGACCATGGATGTATTTTAAGACCAGGATACGGCGCCGGCCGCTCAGCCTTGCTTCCAATTTCGCCCAGTGGCCACTCGCGGTATTGCAGTGAAGAATTCCCCTGTGGCCCAAAAAGCATTTTCCCCATAGAGCCCCGTATATGAGACGTCTGTAAAACTGTTGACAGGACACCTCCAACTGCAAACAAAGTTAATTATGACTCTTTCTATTATGCATTTTTGACCACATGTAGCTCGTTCAACAAGTTAAAAGGAGAAGACGTGTTCATGTTTGTAAGTTAGATAAGAAGGAGACTTTAGCATGAAGCTAACGTGGGTTGTTGTTCTTAGTCTGTGGCTCTCGTGTTGTGTAGCAGGCTGCTGTCTGCCTGTGATATCACAGTGATGTTACTGCAACTATAGTTAAAAATGAAGCCATTTGACTGGCTGTATGGAAACAAGTTCTACGTAGAATTGTGTTTCCCGTACACGTATTTGTGAGTACCCAAGATTACGCACAAATCGAAGCTTATTTTTCATTTGTAGATCATGTCATACACATTTGTGACCATTTTGAGTCGAATTTCTCTCCATAACGATCCTGACATTAAGTCTGCTTATTACAGAGGCTGTTTCTGTAAATATGCATGTTCGTGTGTGTGTGTGTGTGTGTGTGTGTGCCGACACATTTCTGTTACATGATAAATATAAATTCAACGCTTTCTGAGTGAGTGGAGGTGGGAGAGAGCTGGAGAGGGTCGTATAGGATTTCCTGTGAGACCAGGCTGCGTTAAAGGAGATGGAACATTATGGTCTATATATAGCATTATCTGTGAGTGAGTGTGTGTGTGTGCATGTTTGTGTGTGTGAGAAAGGGCAGAGGCGAATGTTGGTACATAAAAAAAAAAAAAGAAAGTATGTGTTGCATATGGATGGAAGTGAATGTGTGTGACAGAAAATATGCGCTACGTGCCGCTAATGAGTTTGAGGCTCATAGGAGGTCGTTGCAGTGACAAATAGCACTGATGGCTTATATGTAGGACGCCATGAAAAGTCGTCTGCTTCTTAGACTAATGCTGTGTTCAAGTGCCTGGATACGTGTGTGTGTGTGTGTGTGTGTGTGTGTGAGTGTGTGTTTGGTTGCATGGGGCAAACTGACAAATCAAAGTACACGTCAAATAAAATGTTCCCAAAGATGGTTTCTGTCATTTTAGGTAGTTCTTATCACGCTGATATTTGTTCAAGTGTTCATTTTTCTGATCAGTTTGGTTTTAATTTGTTATTTGATGCTATAAAAAGGGGGTGTGACGTCATGATTGACAGCTGTGATTGTGCTGTGATTGGTTCAGGCGGGTGGGTGGGCGGGACTCGTACCTCGTTTTCTCCAGCAGTTTTGAAAGATTTTTCAACAAAGTGAGACATCATTTGCAAACAATTCACAGTTGATTGAATCTGTTGACGATTAGTTAATTGATTAGTTTCATTTTGTTATATGCTCACTAATAACTTTGTTTTTTTGTCATTAATTACCTCCCATAGTTCCCATGTTGCTCTCCAAGGCACACAAACACACACACACACACACACACACACACACACACACACACAGACATCCGGTGGTCTGATGCTGAACTGGTGGGTCACAACACTGTGTGTGTGTGTGTGTGTGTGTGCAGGCCTGTTGCTTGTTGTGTAAATGACATAAATGAATGAATAAGGGTAAATAAAGTCAATGTTTAGAGAGCACGTTTGTGCTGCACATCCTGAAACAGAGCAGCTGTTTGTCTGTTAGTGTGTTTGTGTGTTTACATCTGCTTTACATGGCTCTGACCTTCGTATCCTGCATTTGTCTCTCATGTGTGTGTGTGTGTGTGTGTGTGTGCGTTTCTATGTGTAGTGACTTCAGTTTGTTACATAAGGAGATTATATTATATAACGTTTTGTTTCTTTTCAAGGAGACACGAAACAAACAGTAGTGTTTTATAGTGTGTGTTGGTGAATGTGTGTGTGTGTGTGTGTGTGTGTGTTAGGGAATGTGTGTGTTAGCATAGCATTGACTGTGTAGCTGGCAAGGCCCCAGCATCCACCTACAACCCCTGGGTGTTTTCTCCATTGCTTGCTTCCGTATCGCTGTTTGCACCCAAGCACACACACACACACACACACACACACACACCATCCTGCAGTTAGCACATGCTGGGAGCAGGGTGAGGCACTCACAGCTGGACACCCTATGCTCCTCTCACTCTTACTTTACTCTCACTTTTTAATGTTTATTTTATCACACACTTTTAAACACACACACACACACACACACACACACACACACACACACACACACACACAGCCTTAAATCCTGCTGTCAATCAACATGCATTCTAGTTCCTGTTTTCAATTATATTTGCATCTCTGCTCACTGAAAACTGTTTTTAACCGTTGACTTGGTTACACTACAGCTCGATGTCGTAGATCCACTTTCACCGACTTCAAATAAACCAAAATAATATTCTTGTTTTCAATGTTCCACTTCAAACACATCCAGAAACTGATAACTTCTTTCAGCAGCAGCACCTGCCTGTAATTACAATCACTGACTACGTTTACATGCCCAAAATATTCCGGTTTTTGCCCTTATTCCGAAAAAAAAAGCTAAAATGAATAAAACTATTCTTTATTGTCAGAAGCGGAACATTTCCATGACTGTAGTCATGGTCTGTTGACATAAGAGCAGTAATGAATCCAACACAACACGCTGACCAGCCTGTCTGCATCTCTCGGGGACGACGCTCCACAGTCTGTCCCAAGTGTGTTTCAGTATTTTACGACACACTTCTGAGCTTGCTGGTCTACTAACCTCCAGCCCACCTCCTCCCGCCTCAGCCACCACCCCCACCCCACCCGCTGTCCTAAATCCTATTCAGGCAATAATAGAATGACATTTATCATAATCAGTTTCTTGCTCGCTGTATCGCTTCCCTCCTCGCTCTCTTGTCTCGGGTTTTGCCACCCATCTATTCTCGGCCGTCAGTTCGGCCCCCCCAATCCATCCATCCATCCCTCCATCATTTCGACTGTTCCCCTGTCAGACGCTGGCTGTGGTGGTTTGAGGTGCAGATCCGTGTGGCTTCTGTCTGGGGAGATTAACTGAAAAGATGATTAACTCAAATCTACTTGATTAGCATCGCCTCCCTCTAATGAAATGGAGCACAGATTGCGCCGTCATGCTTCAAGTCTTGAAAGGAAAAGGCCTACATGGTGTCGCAGACTAAAACTTTAAATAACTGTCAGACATGTACATCTAACTGTACTTGTTTGTGTTGCATTCAAAGACTTGAATACAGTCAGTCCAGGACTTTTATCAGAATAAATATCGATGTGGCTTCTCATTGATTGATGAGAGTCAACAGTTACGCATCTTATTATCATGAAACACTTTACATTTGCTGCTGTCACACATCCGGCTCCTGTCCCTGTAAAACGAGGTGGAACAGTACACCTGAGTGTTTCCTTCTTTCAGAGACTTCATACTTTAACTCAAGTACATTTTCAGGGTTTCAGGTTTCAGCCTCTCCAACCAGGAACAGCTACACCATCGCCGTCGGTTGCTTTCTTTTCCTGACTGTAATCCTTCCTCTGAACGCCGAGTTTTTTTTATCTGGAGCATCAGAAACTTTTCTTGGAGCTTCTCAGGTTTTTCCTCCAGACTCCTGGCTGCTGTAGCTACTCCATCAAACCAGAGCCATGTAGAGAGAACTACCTGAAGTCTACGTCAATCATGTGACCATCGAGCGTTTTGAACTTCTGTTGACGCGACTCTCTCTCTACATGGCTCTGGATTTACTAGCGGTGCGATGTCACCACACACACCAGATTCAAAAACTGCGAAACACTGAGAGATTTACCTGGCGGTGAATCAGCATTGTGTGAACTCCTCTGGACGTTCATTTTTATGTATAAAATACCTTTTCCACTCTTTCCTGTAACTTCAGCGTGATTGACTTGTGTTTGTGTGTGTTAGGTTTAGGGTTTCCTCCTCATGCCAGTCATGCTGGTGAAAAACTTCTCGAAGAAATCCAAGTGAACATGAGCAGCAGTCCAGGCTGTAATTTGCCTGTGGTTCATTGTGTTCTCCTAGGCCTTCCAAGCATGAGGAAATGCTGCCTATTAGATATCAACATTGGACTTGTTGTACTCATAAAAGCTTGTGTTTTACTGTGGGGTCGTGTCCTTTTGTTGGTTGGTTCAGATTCTCTCTTCATTAAGCACCGTTTTTCTTGCAACAAGAACAAAGTCTGCAGTTTCAGGCCTGTCTGTGTTGTTATTAAGCGCCACCTGGCATTGATCTCACCCCCGCAACGGGAACTGAATTAAAGGAGAAATAAAACAAACAGAAAAAAAAAACACACGGGTCTTTGAGTTCAAATAAACTGCTGCAAACACACTTCCTGTCAGTGTGCTCTTACAAGTCAT
This sequence comes from Macquaria ambigua, assembly GCA_008360985.2. Classification (NCBI taxonomy): domain Eukaryota; kingdom Metazoa; phylum Chordata; class Actinopteri; order Centrarchiformes; family Percichthyidae; genus Macquaria; species Macquaria ambigua. The sequence goes on along the minus strand of VMKM01000836.1, from coordinate 80,272 downwards.
CAACAGAGAAAATCCGAGCAGATCTGAAAGCCAGTGTCACGATACGGAAGCTAGATACTCTCGAAATGCTGTTTCATCTCGAGTTTAACATCTCACACGCTAAACTATTAACATTTAAAGACATTTTAACCTGTTTACAGTGTTTGCACGTGCAGTTTTCAGTGTAAACTAACTTAAAAACTGAAAAGCTCATCATTGTGAATACTTTCAAATGTATATATGTTTTAAGATTGACATATTTGTTTCCTCCCGAGGCCTCGATCCCAGTTGTTACTCTTGTTTATCAGTGCAGCTGCTCCCTGTCTCTCTTCGTCTATCTCAAGGCCATTTCCCTGTTTTTTTCTCTCCTCCTCACTATCTCAAAGGGCCGTCCTCCCCTCTCATTTAATCCACTCTTCACCCTCCCATAACTGTAAACTCTTGTTTTGGTGCGTTTAGTTGCTTTTTCTTTGCAGGAAAATAACACTTTGGATTAACACGTTGTTAAAAATTGGGCTTTGGAGGTGTTTCAATAAGAATAATTAAGAAAATCTGTCTCTGTGTCTTCCCCTCTTTACAGTTTGTTTGATACGAGCCCGTACACCAGACACGGGCTTGTGTTCATACCCTTTAATGTCTCAGATGTTAGGAAATCCTGTCATTTAACGTTAGCTTTACTGACTTTGTACATCATTTCTCTCTCCATCTGTCTCACTTGGCTCTCATTCTTTCCCTCTTCATTTTTAAACCCTCACAGGCCTCTGTTTCATGTGGGCTTTGATATAAATAATAAAAAATCGGTGCAGCAAGACGCTCTTGCCTCGTGGGATGCATGAGGCCTTCTCTGAAGCTTAAACCCTAACAATCAGCAGAAATCGTTGTGTTTTTTGCCTTTATTGGCAGAGGAGAATTGTCTTTTTAAAGGCAGTTACAGTTAGTTCGCAGCAGATGTGCAGAGGGCAGCTGGCTCGGTGTTTGACCTTGTGTTTTTTTCTTTTTTTTTACTGGACTCACGTGACCATAAATCCCTGAGCTGTTTGTGTCAGTGTCCTGGTGAACTGCACGCTGCACACCTGGCACCATGATTATTATATAGCTCGGCAATTTAAATCAGATTTTCATTCAGATTTTCAAACACGGTTGGTTAGTTTTATTTTCTGATGTTTTTCTGTTTCAGAGGCATCTCACATTAGCATTTAGCTTGAGGATTTGTTTTAGTGTCCCAAGCTGCTTTCATGTTAAGAAATAAAAATCACCCAAACTGTTGTTGGAAAATTACGTTTCAGAGTATAATCACTGTGACTAAAATGTATTTATAGATAGTCTTAAGATCCCGTCACACCAGCGTATAAAACGGCAATATTTCACGGCAAATTCGAGTCTTCCTGCTCCCTCGTCTGGAAGTCAGTGGGTTTTTGGTTCGAAGCCTGAAATAAGGTCTGTGGTTAACACAAGCTGAAGAGATTTTCACGTTTTGTTCTACAACATAAAACAAGATTATCTCGCTGAACAAAACGTATAATCCAAAATCCAATGAAAAAATCCCATTGGCTTTTTGTCGTGGGAACTGGGGCGATGCTAATTTCCAGGTTGGACTACAGAAATACGTCATCCCTGCAGCGCTCAATGGAATCGCCGCAATCGGATTTGCTCGTTGGGCGAAAGTAAATCAGCGCAAATGCTGTTGAACAACAACAAGCCATCTTGACTGAACTGACCTTTGAGGAAACGGAGAGCTGGAGAGTCCAAAATGGAGGACGCTATCGTAGATTATTAGCACCTTCCACTTTCATTTAACTTCCTCTGTCGAAGCATAAACTGCTCCACAAAAAAGAGCTATGGTTTGTAGACCGTTACGAGACAAGAGTCAATGGCACAACAACATCTTTTGAATCGAATTGTCCCGTTAGCGACCAAGCTAACGAGAAAATAGAAAGAAAACTAGCCGTTAAGACTGACTCACTAAGGCCGTATCCAGACAGAATCAGGCGATTAGTGCAGGGTTGTGCGGCGCTGTGGGAGTGTCACATACTAACCAGCAATCCCAGCTTGAAGACAGATAAAACACCAAATGCCATTGGCCGCCGCAGAGTGACGTCGAGTGCGTTTCTCCAAAAGTTGATTCTGTTTTAACTTTTCGCCGCAGCCTGAACACACAAGACCTGTTCAAATGAATGGAAGAACGGACTCATTACCACACAGAGTGCTGCAGCAGAGGTCAAAGAAACAAGATTTTCTTTTAGGGTGTTGCTCGAAATGCCGACTTTTTCCTCTGGATTTCTGCCCTTTTTGTCTTATAAAGCGTATCAATCAATTGATCAATCAAACCTTATTTGTACAGCACCTTTCATACAGGTTTGTGCAGTTCAAAGTGCTTCACAGATGATAAGACTGAACAACAACAAAAACACAATTTAAGAATTTGACACCAATGCATGCGAGAAAATAAAAATGACGAAAGTGTAATAAAATAGATTTAAAAGCTATAATAATAACATTAATAAAAAAATAGAGTTCAATAAAAGCTAGACTATAAACTAGATACGATAGATTAAAAAGACAAAAACAAAACAATCGATCAATTGATAAAAGCGATGAAACGTAAAGAAATTGAACCTGCAAGCTGCTCCTAAAGTATCTTCATAGACCAATAGACTGATTGCTTTTTGCACAAATTAGTGAAGTTTAAATACACATGTTGGTTTTTGCGGAAATCCTCTGGGCTCGCACAGGAAATGGGTGTGACGCCGGGTTGAGACACACACACACACACACACACACACACACACACACACACGAACGAGTTCCCCTTTCTTCTCCTCTCTTTGTGTTTGTTCAGGATAAAAAAAAAAGAAGATTGAGACTATTATATTTTCATTATCCCACCTAGTGTCCTTCACCTGGGGTTGCTAGGCAGCGGCTGCAATCGTAGTGAAAACAGAACGGTAATAGCAACAGTGTGCATGTAGAGTGATTGTGTGTGTGTGTGTGTGTGTGTGTGTGTGTACACATGTCTGTGTGGGTACGTTGTTTTTTTTGGAGGGTTGGGGGGTGCGGCGTGGGGGTGGGGGTGGGGGGTTTACATAACTGCTGTCTCGGCCAGTTGCTGGGCTCGTCTGACAGACCAGCCGTTTGACTGTCTGCTCCGCACACACACACACACACACACACACACACCGTTAATCATCATACGTGGCCCACATGCACACACTGTATTGTTATTTATTATGTATCAGGATAAACCACCATCTCGTCTCGGTTTAATTTCCTTTTTTATCTCCTTTTATTATTCAGAATGAGCTTTTTCCTCCTCTTCCTCTTCCTCCTCTTCCTCTTCCTCCTCCTCCTCTCTGAAAGATTCATCAAGCCATTTGCTAAACATCTCCTTTTCAGAAGCGTACAGAGCTGCTGTCCAAACCGTCTCCTCTGCCTCTCCTCCTCCTCATCTTTTGTTTTTCACGTCTCCTTCCCACACTGAGAGCAGGAATAGAGCGCTCAGGTGTCGGCCTGGTGTGTTATTTTATTTTTATTTTATTTTATTTGTGGAAGCTGATTGGGCCTACCTGACCTACCTCCTCTCTGCTCCTGCTTCTCTCTCGTCCTCCATTCATTTATTTCTTTCCCTAAAAGGCTCGGCTCGAGTTTCTACGCTAATTTTCTCCACCAGCCGTCTTTTTTCCTCCTTTATCTCTCTACTTTCTCCTTTCTTAATCTCTGTCACTTTGTCCTCTTTCTCTCCTTCCTCTTGATCTCAGTTCCAGCTTAATCTTCCTCCTCTCTCTCTCTCTCTTTTCCTGAGTGTGTGTGTCTGTTTGTGTTTATGCACATTTGCAGATATCAGCCGAGTCAGAGGCCCACCAGAGAAGCCGGGAAGCTTTAAGCTGTTACATAACAAAACGTCCTTTTGACTTGGAAGTGTCTCATTGCTTTGGATAAGGGCCCCTCGTGGCCACTGCCTAAAGACCCCTCCAGGCGTCCCTTGATAGCGCTAATGCTCGGATGGAGGGATGGAGGGATGGGAACAGGAGCGAGGGGATAAAGGGCAAACAATAGAGAGGGAATGGAAGAGACGGAAAAAGGGCAAAGATGGAGGACAGAGGGGCGAGCAACAGGGAGGAAGAAGGTAAAAGTCAGACAAGAAGCAGAGCAGAGGAGGTGCAGCGTTTAGAGGGTCAGAGGGGACAATCACCGGCGGGAGTGAAGAGAAACTGGAGGAAGGGAGGTGGACAGAAAGAGAGAAAAAGGCAGAGGGAGAGAGGTGGAGCTGAGAGATTGTCTAGACATGAAGGAGAGGTTGCTGTCCTGTCTGTCTGGGCGGGTTTGGTTTGTCCTCTGGTGTCACAGTAGTTGAATTTATGTTGCCGTGTGTTGCAGGAGGCGGCGGCCATAATTAACAGCCAAATGTGTCGGCACAGGCTCCTTCAGACATGTAAACGTGATGGCAGCTCAACATGTTTAACATCAATAAGTCTGTGCGTAAAGAAACAATGAGGGTAAAACATTCAGAGAGAGATTAAATGCACGTCTCGTTCTCAGTTTAATAAACTATGAAACAGTAGCTGCGGTCACATGGACAATATTTCTTCAACCAGATTGAAATCATTCTGATTAGAGTTTCCAACTTAACTGTTTACACGGACGCTAAATAAAGTGATCAATAAGATGTGTTTACATGCCCCAAAGCATTTAATCAGAATATAACTCGTGGTTCTGCCCGCTGTGAAGCCTCTAATCTGCTGGGAATATAACAGAAGAAGAAGTTGTTTTCTTCGCCTTCGTTCATCTTCTCAAACACTTGTTTGAATAACTCGTTGGCGTCCAACCATCGAGGCGTTCAACAATCCTTCAATCTTTTAAGTTGTTTCAGCCACAGAGCAGTTTGGTTTCTGTCCCTCCTGGAAACTCGTTCACGTCACCTGACGTTCCCCCACGTGGAGCAAACATGAAGAGAATAGACAGCCGTCCAAAACTTCTAACCAGAAATCCAGCTGATCATCATCATCATGATTATAAAATTGGTCGTGGGCGACCAATTCAGGTCTAAACTCAGGCCTAGTCTGTACAGTGTCTGGTCTGGTTTAAGGAACATTAATGTCACATCTGTCTGACAAAAAGCCGTCACTTTAACAGAGAGATGAAGCAGCAATGTTACATCTGAAAACGCCTCGTTTTCACGCTCACACACTAATTTCAGGTGTTCAAGCACCTCACATGTTTTTTTTTAATCAGTGACATTATTTTTTAGTTGTATGTGTGTGTGTTGTTTGTTTGTGTGTGTGTGTGTGTGTGTGTTGTTTGTTTGTGTGCAGGGAATCAGCTGAGGTGACGCAGAAAGCCTTGCTGGAATCCGTCAGAGATTCTCTTCATTATATGAGAGCAGACAGGCAGAGAACCAGAGAGTAGACAGAGCCTGTTAATGGTGTGTGTGTGTGTGTGTGTGTGTGTGTGTGCAAGCCTGTGGTGCAAAGGGCTTTGATTAAAATGTCCCAATCAACTTTGCTGTCCTTCACAATCATCCACACAGCAGGACGCAGAAGAACCCAGGTTACTGCGAGGAACCAGGTTAATGTCAGAAAATGTGTGTTTCATGCATCGCATCAAACAACCTGGCGAATTTAATATGGAACCCCTAAATCCAATATTTAATAAAGAAAAGACATTATGATATAAATTATCATATGAAGAAATTCTGGAACCCCCCCCTGAATTTTATTGGATATAAGTCTTTCAGCCTTTCACCTTTCAGCCAATCACACGTCCTGCCTCTTAAGCTAGCAAGCTCGACAACCGCTGTGATGCAGTTTAGTTGTTTGCCGACTAAAAAGACGGCAAAGAAGACGAGATCTGTGATCTGTGGACAGTGAGCTCTCTACGAAAGCAGCCTGTAAAATGCTAATGTGCAGCGTTTAAAAATTTAGACAGCTTAACGTCCAGTTCAGACCAAAGATTCACGACAAGACGAGTTGAAACTCTCTATACACCAACGCGACTAGACGAGACGGTGTATCGTTTCCATAGCAACGACTCTCTGTACTTCTGTTCTATCTGACGGCTTTTCAGGCTTTTTTGTATCTGGATATAATTTGTAGCGTCTTAAAATATGAATGAGGATATTGATAGGGAGTTACTTGCTACAGTTGCATTTCTAGTGTTGATGAAACAGAGAAAACATTAAAAACATGTGAGTGTTCGAGATGACCAGCTGACTTCGCTACGAGCTGATTGGCTGTTGAAACAGGTGACGTGCCTTACGTTCTAAAACCAGCCGCTGGCGACTTGACAGGCTGAGTCACAGGCGGCAACTTTTCCAGCGATGGTTTTGTCTCGTCGCGAATCTTTGGTCTGAACTGGCCTTTGGAGTTGAGAATCTAAGGCTCCATCCACACTACTACGTTTTTGTTTTAAAACGCAGAACTTTTGCTGTGTTTACACCTAGCGTCCTCACTACTCCAGTGTTTTATAACCACTAAAACAGAGACCCTTTAAAACGCTGCTGACCCCGTTTTAGTTTGAAAACTCCAGATTGTGTTTTAGTGAGGACATTTTAAAACGGTGACGCAGACACCCACGTTCACTTCCTGATTGGGTCTTATCAGCCACGACGTGTCCTTCCTTGATTCGTCACGCCCCTATCACGTGACCCTCTTCAGCCTTGACTCCCAGCAGTTAATTCAACATTAATAATGAATCACATCACTTCCTGTCAGTAACAGTTCCACCTGGTCGTCGGTCCAAGCAGAGAAATCTCTGCTCTGACTTTTCTCCATCGCTGTTCTTCGTTCGTAGTATTTTCTGCAACTAAGCGACCAACCGCAGAGCAGACGATCTGCTTCCTGTTTACCGGCACATGCACGCCCAGTGCACATGAACGGTCATGTGATATGTGTTTCCAGGCGTGTAGTATGGACGGAGATTATATCTGAAACGGTGATAAAATGCTCGTGTGGACGGAGATCCTTTTAGTTTTAGTAGTAGTGTGGATGTAGCCTAAATCCGAAAGATGCTGTGAAATAAAAACATAAAAAGAAATAAAACTTCTTGTTTATTAGATTACACACTTTAAGAACTCACCATCACTTTCTGTTTTATACCTGAAGAAAACAAGAGTTAAATTTTGAGTCGTATTTTCGTGAGTGAAAGGAATAATTGAACAAATGACCGACAAACACACACACACACACACACACACACACACTCTCACGCCAGTTGAAGCATGGTGATAATGTTCACACCTCGTGAATACACACCCAGACATCGTGACAAACACATTATTCGCAGAGCACTTGAGCTTCAGGTCACTGCGGAGACACGAGGCTTTGTAGAAAGGTTAAGTCCTGCATGTTACAGCTTATTGGACTTGTTGTGATTCTAATTTGTCGGAGAGATAATTGTTGTGTGTTTAAAATGATCCGAAGTGACCCGGCTCTGTTGAATGCAGCGGTTCACTGCACATGTACAGAATCCATACTGTGCAGGACGACGACAGACAACACCACACAGAGAGGTAGAGCAGGAACCAGAGATATAACGCCTTTTATTGGATGACTCAACCGAATACAATCAGTGGGCATGCACTGAAATATCTGCGCACACACACACCCACCCACAGACACTTCCAGATATCAATTAATTATTCTGGTTTCGCACGACTCCCTCAAAGTGTTGATCAGATTTTTATCCTCCACGACTTCATTCGGATACTTCACACCGACTCTCGGCACACTATGTCTGCCTCGTCTTTCATCCAGCTCCGTCGGTGTATCGGTGTGCAATTTAGCAGAAGAGAAGGTAAATCAGGCTGAAAGACACACACACGGACACGGACATGGACTCAGGGCAAAAGGTCAGCAGCATCTTCTAACTGCTCTGACGGACTCTTTTCAGCTTTCGTGGCTCCTCTGTGACGCTGGAGTCGCTGTTGTTGGGCGTCTTGTTTCGTCTTTAAAGCATAAACATACGGTAAATACAGATCAGCCACTTTACTGACATACTGACATACACAATGAGTGATCACAGAGAGTTTGGAAGCAAAAGGTGGCTCACGTCATGATTTGGAATAGCTTTGTTTTCTCATTTTGAAGGTGAAGTCTGGTTTAGTGTGAACGAAAGGCCAAAATTGAGGGAGAATAATGCGTTTTTTTTACTCTTGCAGTAACTGAGGATGCTGTTGAAGCACCTTGTATGATATACAGCACCTACACCAAGCCTTTACCTTTACTCCTCCACCACACTGGTCACCACAGAGGCCCAGACAGGAAGCAAATCTGCGCAAATCTTTCCAAAGCAAGGGAACGGAGAGCTGGAGAATCTAAAACAGACCTAGCATAGCCCATTAGCTGCGTTGCACCATCCACTTTCGTTTAACCTTCATCTGTCAGAGTACAAACCGCTGTCCGATACAGCACAGATACATTTCCACCTCTAGCAACTGTCTCATGTGAGCAAGCAGCGCCGGCTCTTCTGGTCCGGTATTTTGTTTTTTATGCACTAAAATCTATTCAATTACAATGCGTACTTCACACTTGCACAGTGTACTGAGACACTTACTTACTTATGCCGGTCTAAAGGGAAACTTACCATTAAAATAACATAAATAATAAATGTGCATTCCACTATGTGTCTGAGTCACCTGTTGCTCTGTAGTGTCTCCAGTCTGCCTCATAAGTGTGACCATTCTCACAGTAAACACTATTAACATTAATTATGACTGCATTCAGTTCAGCTGTGCCTGGTTACAGTAAGTTCATGTTGGTTGACATGGGTTACTGGGACAGAGCCATTCTTAATGATATTAGTTCCACCTGTGACAAAAGTCAACTTGTCAATTTGTCAAAAGGCGTTTTCGGACCAAACAGTTCTGGGGACTCCCTGAGAACTACGAACCTTCAAGGGCTTTTTTTCTGTTAGCATTCGCAGCCGCCAATAGGAACGCTGAAGTGATGTAAGCCGGCCGGCGGTTGGTATAGCAACGTAACTCACAAAATCTTTAGATTTCACTTTGACGAGTCAAAATGGCGTTGTATTTCCCCCGTCGCATATACGTTGAATAAAGCCTGGACTTCACTGTCGCTCCATTTGTCCGTGTTTTGGCTCATTTTTTAAGGCTGCCGTTACGAGCTGTTACACTGGTTTTTAAAGGTGGTGGTTGCCGGTGCTGCATTGGCTCATGTGTTCGACCAATCACCGCACACTTATGTCACTCGAGGTTCCTCTTGTGATGGGAGAGTACCTCCTCTGAGGTAGGAGCTAAAAAAAGTCCCTCAAAACGGCGTTCTAACAACTACGATCGATCCCGGTTCTTGCAGTGCGAACACATTAAAAAGAGGAGGGGTCCTCTAACTGTTCCTCCGGTCCGAAAAACACCTGAAGTCAGTTTGAGCCTCGTGTTTCTGGAGCCCCAAAAACTGACAAAAAGTAGTCAGACAAGTGAATATATAACTGAATACAACAATAAATATTATTCTTGGTAATAAGAACGAGTTAATAATTAAAATGAAGTGTAAATGTCCGTGTGTGTGTGTGTGTGTGTGTGTGTGAGAGTGTGTGTGTGTGTGTACTGCGATACACAGAGGCCCGTTCTTTGCTGTGGATTAGCGGCTGTAAGACTGTGGATGCGGGCGGCAGCGCTCTAATCTATTGTGCTAATCTTCTGCCAATGTGCTGAGGGATCATTAGCCAGATCATGGGATCAGATTGGGACTGGATTTATGCAACTGCCAGGTGTTGGTCTGGTGTGTTCAGCAGTCTCTGTGTGTGTGTGTGTGTGTGTGTGTGTGTGTGAGAGCATTATGCACAAGTTGTATAAACAAGTTTGTCAATGGATGGAAACATCGAGGCAGGGTGCAGGATTGATGAATGGCCAGCTGTGTGAAGAGTCACACTTGTAAATGGATTTTCGCATTAATGTTCTGTTGCCTCTTTCAGTTCATGTAAGTTTATCCAGAGTCCGTGTTACAGCTGCTGAAGGTCACTGTGCAGGACAGAATAAAGGGTTTACAGCATTGCCACGTGATGGGCTGCGGGGATGAATGAGTGCTGTGAAGTTTTTTCCCTCCATCTTTATTTGTTCTGTACAAAGTTATAAAAAACCATGTAGGATAAAGAAGAGAAAAGTGAAGTTAAAGGGTTACATGGATGTTATATCTAAAAAGAGGTTTTCAAAGCGGGTAAATGGCTTTCTGATTAGTTTGTCCGTGTAGTTCTTCGAAGTCTCGTCTCAGCCTTGAACGAGTTTTCTTTCAGACCATTTGCATTTATGGATATAAACTTTGACATTTAGAATAAAAGCATGACTTCTGTCAATATTAGTTTGTATTTCAGAAAGTCTGGTCCAAAACTGCATCATGTTGTGGGGTGTGATGCTGTATGTTTATTGTTACACAGATGCTATATAGCCAAAAGTATGTGGACACCTCTCTCCACAGACTTTGGTGCACTTTAAATCAGGGGATCTCTCCTGTTTCAGTACAACAACGGCTGAATGGGGGCGAATCCCTGCAGCCAGGTCCCCAAATCTTGTGGAAAGCCTTCCCAGGTCAGATCCTGGAGTTGTGTTGTGCCGACCGGACTCCACCACCACCACCACCTCTTCTTCTTCAGTTTCACAGCCCCTGTTGCTGCTGGTGTTTTTGGCCTCTTGTGTTGCTGTGATGACCGACGTCTGGCCATGAAATGTCTTGTTTTGTGTTTTCTTGCCTCATTGCTCTGCTTTAACCATATTTGTATAATAACATACGTTCGTCCGCGTCACAGCACATTTCTGCCGTGTTGTTTGGCTCTCTTCAGGACAGAGTGACATGCTGAAGGGTTTATGCCGAGTGAAGAGCCAGCTGCTGTAAACACTTCATCTGCTGTCCATGCCCGTTCAATACAATGACCTATTGTTCTGGATCCATTTATTCTAGTTTTGCTCCTCTCTCCTCCTCCCTGCTCCCTGCGTCCCCACTTGTTGCATCTCAATCCTCTTTTCATCTCCCATCTCTCATCTATTCTTTCATTCAGTTTGCTTCTTCTCAAGCCATTTGCTCCGGTTTCCACTTATGGACATCCTTTCATTTTTAACCGATTCTCTTAATTCGTCTCGTCTGTCTCGTCTCTGTTCTTGCGTCTTCTCTCTCTTTTCCCTCCAGCTTTCGGTCCCATTTCTCTTCAGCATCTTTCCCATCTGTGCTGAGATTTTTCCCCCCCTGGCAGCAGCTCAGTGATGGAGAGAGTGATCACATCTGAGCTGAAGAGAGCGCAGAAGTAAAACAAACCGGAGAGAGCGGGAGCTTAAAGCAGGCTGTGGATTATAACTGATAGATGCCCTTTTAGGCCAAACGGAGCGCTGCATTAAAGGCTTTATCAGGACGTGGCCATAGTTTCCTGGATGGCATCATGTGTCGTGCACCGAGATGTCAAAGTGACAGCGGAAACATGCACGTACCCGACGCGCGCGCATGCACACACTGGATTAGCAACAACAGCCACAACAACGTCAATGTTCCCAAATGTCCGCACCGCCCCAGAGCATCGCTAACATCCATGGCCGCCCCCGCCCCGGCTCTCTCCACCTAAATACCCGCTGACCTGCTTTCTCTAAGCTCGTCTGTCCAGCCTCCTCGCTGACCAACTTAATAAAAAAGACATTTTGTGGGGCAGTTATGTGAACAAAGACAAACAAGCAAACAAGCCTTTATTGGAAACTCTGACCTCGCTGTGTGTGTGTGTGTGTGTGTGTGTGTGTGTGTGTGTGTGTGGAATATTGGAATTGGAAATCAATACGTGTTTGTGTAGTGAATGGGACGAGGCAATGATTTTCAGCTCTCTCTCTCCCTCTCTCTGTCTGAGGTGATCACTGTTGTGTGTGTGTGTGTGTGTGTGTGTGTACTGATCTCATCGTTTTCCTCAGCGGTTAATTTCCGAGCTTAAAGAGCATCTTACCCTGTTTTAGCTTGAACACGCTCCATTCAAAAAATGCATTTTTTAGGGTTTAGAGGAGAATTACTGGATTTTCTTACACTGCAGGATCAATTGATAGAGTAATAAAGTGACTGTACATGTAATTTACTGACTTCAAAAAGTGGATGCAGTGTTGAGTTACTCTTCAAGAAGGAACCTTCAAACTCAATTATTTTCTCCTGGATTTAATGTCCCCACACTTTAGTCAAGTTGAATTTATTTATTTATTTATTCATCAGGATGAATCCTTCAAAGGTCCCACCACATCCAAGAGAACAAACATCCAGAAGTTGTTGTGTTTCTTGCCACAAGAAATAATTAGCACCTAGTTAATGTAGTAAACTCATAGTAATCTGCATCGTTGCTTGGTTCAGTGTCGGCAGATAACCACATTCAGGTATTGGAATCGGATTGGAACTGAAAAAAAAATGGATCGGTGCATCTCTAGTTCCCTAACATTAACCACGTGTTAACCAAGGTCCCCTAACATTAGCAAAGAAGTAATTTCAACTCACGATGTTTCTCTAACTTTGACAAAGGCAACAATTACATATTCTTACAGTTCTGATTATGTACAGAACCACGTTTTTTCATATTTTTGAACAACCTGAGCGAAACACAAAAACAGCAGGACTTTACAAATACAATACAAAACAAAAAGGCTACACCACCAGGCTGACATAATTCAAATTGGATATGCTGTAGTCTGTTCCAATGTTGTTAATTAGCTAGAACGAAGTCCAGTCCAGAGGGGTCCACTGAGTCCAGGACTGGTTGCCATATCTTAATAAATCCCTCGACATTGTCATGAAGGGTGTAGGTCAGCTGTTTCAGTATTCTCAGTTTCTCCTTATACCAGTCGTCCAGTGCCGGGGTGTCCGAAGAAATCCAGAATTTAAGAATAGTCATTCTTGCTTTATATAAGAGTTTTCAAATCACTTTAGCGTTGTGGTTGTTCCTTGCACCGTCCACTTTAGCGGCCAAAATACACTGAAGAGGTGACAGCTCCAAGTCACATCCAATCAAGGCGATCACCTCGTCCTCAGAGTCCTTGTGTTTTTGTGCCTAACCCTCACCAAACCTTTACCACAGCGTTGTCAGATCATGCCGATGACAACTAGCCTCTCAGCTAACTCGGGTGCATTTACATTTGTTTGAATGTTGATTAATGTACATTGTCCCCTTTCAAATAAAACAGATTTTTCAGCAGTGATGTCGTCCTGCTGATGGTGGCGCCCGATCAGAAATCGCTTTATGTGTCTTTCTAGCGGGCATGGACTTATTTAATTTGGAGGTTCCCCTCTGTTCTGGTCTTGTCTGACCTGGTCTATCAGAGCCTCAGGAAGCAGAGCCGAGGCCTGCAAGGGCTCAAATCCACCTGCGTGTTTACAGGACTTTGTGACAGCATTTAAAACCTGAGTTTCAGCTCTCTCATGATCGGTTAATCATTAGAGTGTGTTGCAGCTGAAATACTGCACGCTCTGGTTCCTGGGGAGCTCTGACAGGAGGCTTAATAGTCGTGTAATAAAGTCGCACGCAGGAGGTGTTGGATGTTGTTTTGTGATTTAATTAACCAATGAGCAGCGTGGGTTGTCAGTGTGTAGGAAGTAAAGTTGTCAGATTTAAGCGCAGGACAGCGTGGACGTTGTTTATTCATAATGCGTGGACAATAGATCAGCTGTGAGCGGCAGCAGGTTTTCACACAGATCTCCCAGCAGCCACAGCCTGTTAAACAATGAATCACTGTGTATATTTGCCTCATCACATAAAAATGATATTAACTATTGATTAAATGGTCAGGATGTAACCACAGACTGCTGCTGCTGAGGCTGAGCGAGGCGGTAAAACAGATCCGCTGGGAGTCTGTAAACCTGGTTTTCCAGCCCAAGCTCAGGTTGCCCTCTCGGTGCCTTCGCGTTCATTATTGATGATGAAGATGATGTCAGGTTACTGCTGTGTCTGTCTGTCACGCAGCTCTTCACACACTCAGGAGATCCAATCACACAAACACTCTTGCTTTTTACGCACATTTTCAATTTATTTTCTGGAAATGTCGCAACAAAGTTTTTAAGCTTGGCTGAGGTGGAGAAGCTGGCGTATCACTAAAAACAAAATGCAACAAAGTGCATGAGAAACATGAAGCATGTGACTTAAACATCCAGTGAAGAGGAGAAAACATCAGATCTGTGTGGAGCGATGAGGAGGAGGCTGTAACCTTCCTCACATTAACACATGAAACAAACATAAATTCAATTTTTCCATATTTGTTTTCCACCGTTTGAGGTTTGTCTGGAGCTCTTTTAATGATGTCATCTCGTTGCGTCCTCTTCTTCTGCAGTGGTTTAATGGCTCCTGACTGGAGAATTAGCGCCACCTACTGTTTGTCTCAACATGCTCCAACTTCTAGAATTTGCACAACAGTAGTGGATGGAAACCATAGACTGTTTATAAAGATGGACGACATGACAGCTCCCCAAAAGTGAAGCCAGAACATCTGGATCGCCCCCTGGTGGCTGGCTGCAGTATAGGTCATAAGCCCCGCCCCCCTCCATGTTAGCGGATGGGTTAGGGTTACATGTCAAATAAAATGTTCCCAAAGATGGTTGATGATTTCTGTCATTTTAGGTAGTTCTTAGCACGCTGATGTTTGTTCAGGAGTTCGTTTTTCTGATCAGTTTGTTTTTAATTAGTTATTTGATGCTATAAAAAGGGGGTGAGACGTCATAATTGACAGCTGTGAGTGTCCTGTGATTGGTTCAGGTGGGTGTGTGGGCGGGACCTCGTACTCTGACTCCAAATAACATCACCAGCGCAAGATGGTGGCGCCCATATCCGAGAGATATTTTGGCTTCATGTTTGTACAGTGGGAGGAAGTGGAGACGCGTTGGCCATCTTTATATACAGTCTGTGATGAAAACGGACATTCATTTTCTTTGCTGATTTTCTCTAAATTTGGTTCAAATTTGTGCTGCATTTGGATGGAAACCTGACTGCAGACACACGATATTCAGTTTCACACGAGCTCCAACATTTAAACATTCAAAAACTGCAGCTTTTGCAAACTATTTGTAGCTTTTTGACCTATTGTTGTAGCCAGCAGACTAATATTATTTACTACAAAGCATACAGTATGACAGTTACTGACAGTGTAGGAAATAAATGTCGGTATAAGTGTTTTTTACTTGTTTCTACGATGCTGCACAGTAAAGTGTTTTCTGGGTATTAGGACACAAAGCTGAAAAAACAGATGTTCAAAAATCTGGACACATTTTCATCACATATCAGCTCAGTCTGTCTGTCTGTGATTGGTAGTGGAGATTTAGCACCAGGCAGATCCTCTTTGTGCTCCGGAGGATGTGGATTGTTGTCAAACCTGCTCCCACAGGCCAGCGGGAGAATAATGGATCAGATAAGATTTAACTGATTAACAGAAAATATGTCGGAGTTTCAGCTGTGAAACATGTAGTTAAATATAATGGATTTTAATACGCTCTATATCTGTAATCAGGGATGCTAATTTAGATTTGTATTTCTGACCGATAGCGACCCTCGTTAACCGATCATTAACCATTACTGCAGGGTTCATACAAAGTCTTGAAAGTCTGGAAAAGGCTTAATTTTAGCCGTTATGTTTTCAAGGTTAGGAATATGCTTGAATTTGAATATACTTCTTAAAAAATGCTTGATTTTTCAACATAATCTGGTGTTTCATCATCGACACAATCATGTAAACCAGAAATCTTTTAATATTTGAAATGAAACGATCTCATCGTCATATTTGTTTGCTGTGTCCTGACATTTACAGTAACAATTCAGATGTGATGATAAAGGCTTTGAGAGTCTGGAAATTTTTGTTTCAGGTACCTTGAAAGTGCTTGAATGTTACTCTTGAAAAGCTGTAGGAACCCTGTAACAGACAAGATTAAAATGTGCTTTTTAGAACAGACGAATGAGGGGATGCGACAGCCTGGTTCAACGTGGTTCAGTAACGTCAGCTCACCATGTTTACAGGCATCATGTCAGACATCACTACAGCCTCTTCTAGTGAACACCCACGTGATAGTTTGTTGGGAGGACATAGTTCCCCTTTCGTGCAACACTGACGTTGTACTGGAGCTGTATTTTAAGATGGTGTCGCGATATTTACATTGAGCATTGTCCTGTTTTACAGTGTAATGCTCCCATGCTGGTTCATCTGGCCTCACCATTTACTGACCGCTTCTTCCTTTGTTGTTGCGCCAGTATTTTTCCTGAACTGCAAAGGTGAAGTGCGCCCTCTTGTGGTATAAAAGTTAAAGAGGTACTGCACATTTATACGTGTTTTTTTGTGCTGTAAACTCAATGTTATGACTGTACTGTGATGAAACACATCAATGCTGGAGTTAATTTATAAAAATCTGCATTTCATGGGTTGAAAATGTCTCAACGCTGTTTTAAATCAGCCCTGAACCTGCGAGGCCGATGCTCACATAGAGTCGACCGGTTGGATTCTGTCTACGTCATGAAATTTATATAAAAAAAGACTCTAATCAGTGTCAGCCACGCCTCCTACAGGTGTTGTTCCCACACTCCTCTGTTGCTTTTTTAAAATTTGCTGGGAGAGACGGTTCTAGCAGAATCTGAGGGTGAAGTTACACTTTAATGTACGTGAGCTCCAGAGAAACGGTACACAAAACATACATTGTCGGTTTAATCGATTAATCATCAACATCCCCTATCTGTAAATGATCACAGTATTACAGTATATAATAGTATAACAGATGACAGAAGAAGTACAATGTCAACAAAACACAAAACGGGCTAAATCTGAAAAGTAGGACGAGCGAGGGATCGACAACTTCCTGTTTTATTCCACCGCTCACAACAGAGACAAAGATTTCTGTGTTGGTTGCTGTTTTGTGTGTTTTTAACTCTTTTAACTCTGAAGCCAGGAAACAGATCTTTGCTGCGAGTTCGCCTAATTCTGTCCATCAGTACAGAGTATCTGTGCAAACCAAACCCCGCTGGCTGCTGGGAGAGGACTGTACACAGGAGACGTGGCGGCCTCCTCTCGGCACAAATAATTACTGCTGTCATTTCAGCTGAGACCCTCGCAGCTCGTTACCAATCAGTGAAGAGTTATTATCGGGGGCCTTCAGTAACAAATCCCACGCCGCAGCGCTAATGAAAGCTAACTTAACATTGACATTTTGCTCGCCAAGCAGAGATGAAGCTGCCAATCAATCTGACACTAGCTGGAGACAGCCTGAGGCAGGAAGCAGAGATCTTAGCAGGGTGACAACATAGGTGTGTGTGTGTGTGTGTGTGTGTGTGTGTGCTGTGAGGAAGGTTCACCCAGCAGTACTCGTCTTCTCTACAAACAGCTGAAAACAGGGCGGCTGGATGGACGTCTGACCTTTAAAACTTTAACTCCTGCAGCACTCTTTCTTGTGAATCCACCAGCTTCACCAGAGAGATACTGAATAACTTTTGTTTGTGCCTCTGCCATCTTTTGTCAAAAAGAAATACCTCCAGATATTGATCTTTTGGGAAAGACAAATAGGGCTGCAGCCAATACCAATTACCCATATTTTGCTGTGAAAAACAACAATGCTTGTATTTGTGCCTTTTTTTACAGAGATAACAGAACAGTAACTGCTGTTTGCAGAACAGTACAAATATAATTGCATAACTAGAGAATAATATATTTTAACTAAACGACCTACAGAGACCGAGGGGGTGTTCAGTGTATTTTTAGTCTGTCATGTCATGTACCAGGATGCATTGCGTGCAAGCTTCTGACGCACATAACCCCCACATGCTTCTAAAACCCGTTTAAAACACGGCTCTGTGTACAGAAAGTTTGCAAAATGTACCCAGGAAATCTGCAGAGTACACAACATGAGAGAGGAGCACATCATGTAAGCTTATTCCACATATAGAAGGGTCCTTCATCGTCCCTGGAGTGATACCTGGAAGGTGCTGGAAGTCTGGTTTTTATACTTAGAAAGGAAAGAAAGAAAAATAAATAAACAAATAAATAAAAGAAAAGAAGGGGGGTTAGATAACAGAGAGGCAAATGACAAAAAGAAAGTGAGGGAATAAGTCTTTAGTTTCTGTGTACAAAATGTTAGAAAGGCGTCTCAAAACGCTCTTCAAACAGAAAATGCCTGGATGCAGCAACTGCAGAAAGAAGAGAGAGGAGGGAGGTGGCTGATCCTCTTAACATGTAGAAACACTTCTTCTCGTTTTGACCTCTTGGCCGTCTGTCTTTGTCGTTTCCCAGGATCCCTCGGTGCAGAAGGTGGGCGGCGGCAGGAAGAAGACCGTGTCCTTCAGCAGCATGCCCTCCGAGAAGAAGGTAGGTTAGCTTCATAGACTTGCATGATGAAATAAATGTTGTACTTTTGTAACTGAACGCAGATCATGACGTTGATTTTCTGTCCCAGGTGAGCAGCGCGGCGGACTGCTTGGCGTTCATGCAGGGCGGCTGTGAACTGAAGAAGATCCGGCCCAATTCCAGGGTCTACTGCCGGTTCTACACCCTGGACCCAGACCTCAGCTGCCTACGCTGGGAGCCGTCCAAGAAGGATGGGGACCGGGCTCGGCTGGACGTCTCCAGCATCCGAGAGGTTCGCACCGGGAAGAGCACTGAGACGTTCCTGCACAACGGCCCTCTCTTTGAACACCTGGCTGAGGAAGCAGCCTTCTCTATCATACATGGGGACGACTACCAGGTACCGTATTCATGTTGTTTCATCCTCAAAGAGAATTAACTCACAGTCCTACAACCTGTTAGTGCTCCATCATCCACCCAGTAATCTTTACTATCTGCCCCTCCCTGCAGTCTCTGGACTTGGTTGCATTGTCCGCAGATGTGGCCAACATCTGGGTGACGGGCCTTCGCTACCTGTTGGCCCACCCCTCAATCGTCGGGGGTGCTGGGGGAGTTAGTGCCGGAGGAGGAGGAGGGCTGGGTGAAGGAGGGGGTGTGGCGGTAGAGGGCAGCCTGGGAGGAAAGATGAGGAGTGAGTGGCTGGCAGCGGAGTTCGCCCAGGTGGATGAAGATGGCTACGGCATCGTGTCAGAGGATGTGGCGGTGGCCACCATCTGTAAACTGTGTCCCGGTATCAAGGAAGCCAAGGTGAGGGGGGGGGGGGCAGGTCTGGGTTTTATGAATAGGTATAGAAACATTTAAAATGATGATAATTGTTGCCAAAAAGACTGTTCTGGTTCACTCTCACTGCTCTCGTAGCGTTGTTTTCAGCCGCAGCAGCAAAATAGTTTAAAATGAGCAGTAAAATCCTGCTTTTACATGAGGAATAATAATCTAATATAATAGTATATCAGTCACAGTGGACAGTTTTCTGCATTGAGTACTTTAACTTTTAATACTTTAAGTACATTTTCCTGTTTATACTTACATGCTTTTACTTAAGTAGCATTTTCAGTGCAGGACTTTTACTTGTAACAGAGTATTTTCACAGTTAGTGGAGCAGATAAGCTTGTATATGGAAGATATTGTGTATTTTATGACTAAAGCATGAAACACTGTTTCTATAAACCATGAAGTTTATTTTCAGACAGGGAGGCATTTCAGATTTGACCTCTGGGACTAGGCAGAGGGTGAACAAGTTTCAGGATGTCAAATTTCTATTTTTTTTTCACTTTTTCAAATAAAGGCCATTATACATGTTTTTATTTTTATGCTATAATTACAGATAGATTGCACAGAACTGCTGTAAACAACAACACACGAATATTTACCCTCCTGGTTTCATAACATCATCCGGAGGCACACACAGCTCAGATGAACCAAAAATAAACAGATTTTGCTGTGATTTAATTGCAATAAACAGATCAAAAGGCTGCTGATATAACTACATCATGATGCCGATTCGTAAAAAGTCAAATGCTTTGTCAGGTCTGTCAGCAAGACGACAAGCAAATAACTCTTAAAATGCTTGTTTTGTGAATGGAGTTTGGATCAATCAGGGCGAGTGACTTGGATCATAGTAAAGTACAACCGATAGCTGGAATCAAGTAACAGACACACATTTTCAGAACTTACCAGGTCGTCCAACTTCCTCGATTACTTTTCTCCAAGCAATCTGTTTTTGAATTTCGCTTTGTTCAATTAGAGTTCTGTCATTCCTCATTTAACAAAGCATACCTGGCTAAATGTTTTAGACACATAAAGCTAAAACACAGCTACTCAGCTGTCTTACATTATCAAGTCTTAGATATTCACCATGTTGTGGCAGAAAGCAAAGAAACACACCATCATGCACTGTAACGTCTTTGTTCAGGTCTCCATTCACCTCAGCGAGCGTTGTGTTTCCTGATCAAACTGTTTGTTCCTTTATTCGGAGCAGCAGAGCTTTTAATCCCTCGTGACAAGAGATTTGTTGCTTTTCTGCTTTTGTTAGTCTGGATGTGCAGTTAACACGCGGGTCGGTTTCTATCACCTGCTGCCTGAACAGCAGACAGACAGACACAAAGAGACAGAGTTAGCCTGGAAACTTAGAGAGCAGAGAGAGTCTGTATTGAGTTGACTGGCTGCTGACTACCTGCGAATAACTCACATTTTTACCGAGATGATATCAGAGAGGAGAGGGAGGGCTGAGCTCAGAACAAGATAAAACGATAGAGAGAAGAATGATTAATACATTGTGTTGTCTAATGTGGGTCACTTTAATATCCTTACTGAAACAAAATAAATAAAGTTTAATTAAATTTGCCAGAGATGAAGTATCTCTCTCTTAATAACTGTCCGTCCCTCCTGACCCTCCTCTCTTTCTGCAGGTACGTCTGCGTTTTAAGGAGATCCAGCGCAGCAAGGAGAAGCTGACCTCCCACGTGACACTTGAGGAGTTCCAGGAGGCCTACTGCGAGCTTTGCACCCGGCCCGACGTCTACTTCTTACTGGTGCAGCTGTCGAAGGACAGAGAGTGTCTGGACCCTCAGGACCTCCGCCTCTTCTTGGAGACGGAGCAGGGTCTGTCTCTGGCGACAACCGAGGGCTGCTGGGAGCTGCTGAGGCGCTATGAGCCCTCGGCCCAGGGCAGGGAGAGGGGGCTGCTGGGTCTGGATGGATTCGCCCGCTACCTGCAGTCTCCCGAGTGCCAGCTGCTCGACCCCGAGCACCTGGGAGTCTGTCAGGACATGAACATGCCTCTGTCCCACTACTACATCAGGTGTGTGAGTGGCATTTCAGCCTAATTAGAGCGATAGTTCACAATAAAAATGATTTATTCAACAAGTCAGTCAAAGCTCCACAGACATTCATACAACTGCCAAACATACGGCAAGTTAATCTCACAGAGGCGCTAAGTCCCTCCCTCGAACAGCAATTGTCCAATCATAGCTTAGCAACCGTAACTAGGCACTTCCAGCATGGCATGCTTTGGCTTTCTCTACATGTTGAAGTGCTGTGCATGTTAGCTTGTCTGGCTAACTAGCCTACTACCTACGATAGCAACCTAATGTTACTGATACTTGCCAAGCCAGCAGGGTTATGTAGGAAGGAATAACATTTTAATTACATTTTTATTTACTATACCTGGTTAACTAGCTGAACACTGCAATAAAAACACAATGCTGCTCCTTATTTTTATTGTCTTCTGGTGAGGATGCTCACGTTTTGCCTGGGACACGTTAGCTTTAGCCTCAGTCTTCCAGCATTATAGCATGTGTGTAGCGATCTTTAACCAACTCGTGGACGGTTAGCTAGCTAGCTAACTACAGCTGATATAATTTGCTAGCAACAGTTATCATTTCAGCCTACAAAATGAACATTCCTCAGCTAGAAATGAGCCAGCTTTTGTTTACTTATGTGTAAAATAAAAAATAATGATGAATTTTGAGTTGTGAATCTGCTTTTGTTATCACTGTAAACTGACCGTGTATGTGGCGTGCTAGAATGGAAAGTTTGACAGGTATAGAGCAACAGTAAGGGGTCAATTAGACAGTTCACCCCTAAACAAAAATTAGCATTATCTACCACATAAGTGCATTTTTTAGCCAAGTGATTGCACTGTTAAAAAATGTCTTAATATAGCTGACTATCTCTGAATGAATTCACTCAACGGTTCCTTTTTTAAGAGTGGCTGTCCACTCATCTGCGTACTCGCTGCACTCTGGATGGCACTACCAAAACAAACATCTGAGAAAGAATATGCACATTAAATTGGACATATTGTTCCAGAAAACTGTTATCTACCCCACCGCCTTGCAGCATGTGTCAAGCAACACAGGATTCAGTGGACAGTGTTAAAATTTTCATTTTGGGTTGAAATTTGCCTTTAAATTTGTCATTAGTCAGTGATCATTTATAAGCTGTGTATCAGTACATATTTTGTCCTCTTCTCTGACATGTTTTCAATACTATAAACCATCATTTAGAAGCAGGACATTATTTGGATTAGTGTACGAGTCATGTTGTTGATTTCTTCCCTCAGCGCCTCGTACCGCTCCTACCTGCTGGATGACCAGGTCCACGGCAGAGCAGACCTAGGAGGGCTGATCAAGGCCCTGCAGTCCGGCTGTCGCTGCGTGGAGCTGGGAGTGACTGACGGCCCAGAGGGGGAGCCTCTCCTCGGGGTGGACTATGGGCCAGATATCCCCCGCCACCATCATCACCACCATCACCACCACCACCACCATGCGCCTGTCACTATCCGCTCTGCTCTGGAGGTGGTCAATAAGTATGCCTTCCTGACCTCCCAGTACCCACTCTTGGTGTACTTGTGCCTGCGTTGCTCTCCTGGCCAGCAGCGCACCATGGCTCAGCACCTGAAGAAAGTGTTTGGCTCCCGTCTTTACACTCCAGAGGCCCTCCCCGTCAGCCTGGGGGGGCGAGCCACAACCTTACCCTCCCCCGAGCAGCTCAAGGGACGCATCCTGATAGTGGGGAAGAAGCTCCCTCCGGAGCAGCAAGGCTCTGATGGGGAGATCTCTGAGGAGGATGAGGAGATAGGAGGAGGGGGGCCTCTGGCAGGACGGCGAATGACCATCCCTGGCGAGGAAGAACTGGGTGTGGTGTTGGTGGTGCCTCCACCCTCTCAACCCAGGAAGCTCCGTCTCCACAAAGAGCTGTCGGACCTGGTGGCTATCGCTCGGACGGGCAGCCGCAGCTTCTACGCCCAGAGAGCCAGTTACAAACAGGGTCAGCAGCAGTCGCCCCCCAGCAGTCCCTCGTCTCCCAACATGCCGATGCCTCCTGAGCCACCTTACTGGACTCTCTGCTCCCTGGGTGAGGGAGAGGCCGGGCGGCTGACCACTGAGAGCCCGGAGGACCTTGTAATGTTCACCAAGCGCACCCTAACCCGGGTACGACCCAGTTCAGTGCGTCTGGACTCCAGTAACCCCAACCCACAGGGATACTGGAAGGGAGGGGTCCAGCTTGTGGCCTTGAACCAGCAGACCCCCGGTGCCATGCTGGACCTGCACAGAGGTCGCTTCTCACAGAACGGAGGGTGTGGTTACGTTCTCCGACCCGCTGTAATGAGGGACGAGGTGTCGTATTTCAGTGCCCACACGCAGGGCTGTGTGCCAGGAGTGCCGGCTCAAACTCTACGGATTAAGGTGTAGATCTTATTTCTGCTGTGTTTTCTAACAGTCACGGGCAAATTCACAAAGAAATGGATTGCGGCCGTCACTTGCAACCGCCGTCTGCCCCGTCTCAAGGTCCGAATCAGCACAAACACGCCCAAACAGTTTTGCGTCTGATTGCAATTATTCATGTGGCAAAGTCGGCTATAAATGGTGGCTTTGCACTAAGAACACAGCAGGCAGGAAGATGGACATTTTCAGACTGCAAGCTACAATCGAAAAGTGATATTCTCCTTCCAGATATCCGCTCATGAGCTCGCCTTCACCTGCTACAATCGCTGCTGCCGTGATCACTGAAAACTCTTATAAATGCGCTTCATTTACCACCACCTCTCTGAAGACGCTGCGTGTGGCTGTTAGCGCTGGTGTTTGTGAATTGGACTTTTTTTGCAATAAGGCTCATTTGCATAGAAAGGGGGCAATGTTGCGCCAAATGTCTGCAGATTCTAACTAATTTAAATACGTGCAAACAGCAGCGGAGCACCGAGACACTATTAGTGGTGCATTTCAGCCTTTGTGGGTTCATTGAGAATCACGTGGCCTCTTTTGGTCTTATTTGTGCAGGTTTAGTTAAAGCCGCGCAATCCTTTTGTGAATTTGCCCATCAGTCTTCAATTTAGGCTAAAACATTTGATTGTGAGTGTTTCCCGACAATATTCCTTTAAAAAATGAATTCAACATCAACTGCTTTGTGTCTTACTGTGCAGGTTATCAGCGCCCATAACCTGCCCAAGCCTCAGGGGTCGGGGGCTAAGGGAGAGGTCATTGACCCGTATGTGGTTCTGGAGCTGCATGGCGTACCAGCTGACTGTGCTGAACAGCGGACGCGCACCGCTGCTCAGAACCAGGACGACCCGCTGTTTGACGAGACCTTTGAGTTTCAAGTAAGTCACTGCTCTTTATTTAGATTTTCACTTTGCAATAAATCATGCAGGTTACTGATGTCGTGAAAGTGCAGGTGAGTGTTGTCGACTAATTTTTGTGGCCAGAAGGCGATCGAGAAGTGTGGCACCCCCCACGGTAAAATCTTTAAGTAGGGCATGACGCTGCCTTATTCATTATTGGTAGGTGGATTTGGGTTAGGCTCCAGTAATGGCCAGGCACATTAATTCCTCTCATCCTCTTTTAAAAGAAGCATTTTCATTTTCACATTTCCCTAATGGGCCAGGAGGAGTCTGCAGGCCGGCTTCTCCTCAAAGAGTTTGTGTCCTGGAGGTGCAGAGTCACAAGCACACAGCTCCCCTAAATGTTATTATACACCGCATAACCTAAAATATGAAAGTACAGCAGTCCAAGTAAACTTAAAAGGGCAACTAAATGTCCCTTTTCAACTGAATTAGTGTTATATTTGGGTTGTTTACACACGCACAATAATGTCCATACAGCAAATACTGAGAAAAGCAATAGCCTGTTACATAACTGCATGACAGCTCCTCATAATAATCCTGTTTAAAGGACCAAAAATATCATTTTAATTTTCTAGAGAAATTTGTTTAATTTGGTGTTTTTTTTTTCTTAAAGAAAGAACAGATGAGCTCAGGATGATTTCACTGGAAATGAAAAGAAGTACTGGATGACCTTATTGTTAAGAATCATCCATTAATCTAACCCTGTACAGACTCTGCTTTTGCTGCACAAAGTTGTATTTTAATGTGCATTTAAAAGTGCAGTAGATTAAAGATTTACAGGAAAGCCAAAGAGGAACATGTCAACAACATGAAAGAGGCTTATGTGATTTTGGAGAGGTCTGTGTCTGCTCTTCTGTCGGTTTTGCACCTGCATGAAAATGAGGCCCAGAGTACTTAATTGAAAGGAGGTCAAGACCATCAAGATTTAAATGAGGTGCTCAGATGAATACACTCGTGTGTCTGCGGTGAATTTATTACAGGAGACTGTGATGTTGCTGATTTGGCTTTTTTTACCCCTCACTGACAGAGTCCTGTGTTAGTGTAGCCGAGCCGTAATGACAAGCTGTCACAACTAATATGGCATGTTCTCTGTGGCAACATCGCGTGTGTGTGTGTGTGTGTGTGTGTGTGTGTTCAGCATAATGTGCCTGTAAGGTTTTGATGGTGGTGAACCCTCACAAACTGGATGAAACCCAGCGGGACTGAGGTGTAGAGCGTGAGCAAATGAGCAACAACGGTCAAGCAGGGGTTTTTTCCAGAGCTCGGTATGGGAGGCTGATGAGGGTGAAAACACTGAAATACGTGCACACACACAGTGAAAATGTTCACACCCCACCACCTTCACACACAGCAGGATATAGGCTACTTGTGTGTGTGTGTGTGTGTGTGTGTGTGGGTATCTGAGTGTGTGTGTGTAAAATAACTTCAGTGCACCTGGAAGTTGCTGTAGTGTAACAGGAAGGTCGCGTCTTCTTCTTCATTTTACGGTGGTTGGCAGCCCTTGCGTTGCGTCTACTTCCTGTTGTCCGCGCTGAAAAGCTCCTGCCAAAGCAGGACAGGAAATCATGCTGCTCATCACTGCTCCTAATGGCTTTATTCATCGTCTCTGCTGCTCATGAAGAAACAGTTAGTATATGAAGATGTAGTACGTCTGCAGCTGGACCTCATCTGTCATAAATACTGACAGAGGACAGAAACAAGGCATCCTGTATGATGGAGAATGTGTTGCTTTGTGTGTCGCTGAACTGATTTAAGCTGCAGATCTGTAAAATCTATTTTCTCCATGGAATACTCTGTAGCTCAGCGCGACAGAATTTCGAGCTCAGTGATTGGATGATGATCGCCGAAATGCACCTCTGGAGTCGTAGTTAACGTCTCCCCCAGAAGTTACTTTAAGTACACAAAGAACCAGATATTTTCTAACGCAGTTCTTATGGACTGACGATTCATCCCGGAGAGTTTCATGCAGATTCGAGCTGTAACGTTGCCTATGGGAAGAATTAATAGGACTACTTCTGAAACTCTATAGAGATCGCTTCCTTGACAGTTGCTGTAAGCAGCAGACAAAAGTTAAGTAAATTCATGTAGAGTAGCTTTTGAACGGTCACATATTTACTACCTCACAGTCTTGTTGGTCCACAAATGCAAAAGCAGGACGGGACGCCCGTTTTCAAGCCGCCTCAGTGTGGTTGTTTGGGAGTTGATCAATACGGTCAGATATTTTTTTTGGCCATTTAGCTTTTTATTATAATATAGTGACAGCTGAAGAGAGACAGGAGAGGTGGGAGAGAGAGAGAGGGGATGACATGCAGCAAAGAACCCGGCCCGCTGCGGTAAAGACTCAGCCTTAATGTGAGCTACCGGGGCGCCCTGCCAAACCAAGCCCTGTGCCTGTTCTGTTCCTGCATACTTGAGTGTTATTAGTCATGAGAGGAAATAAAAGGGTTTCAAATGGGAGGACGGTGAGGAGCATCCCTGACTAATTTTACAATCGAGCTGAATTTCTGCCAGATCGGTTGTTGTTTGACGTTCAGTCTGACTGATTGCCATCGGTTGTATTTCTGGCATGTCAGAAACTTTGGTCGGCCGTCTTGCAGGTCCGATTTCCCACCATGGCTGCTGTCAAAAGATCTGTTATAAACTGCAGTGAGCTTGTTTTAATATTACTGGAGTATTTTACATTGTTGTGGTTATTTGTAGTCTTGAGACACCATATTGTCTGCATCTTCCAGCCATCTGCCGCTCCATATTTTCTTTCCTTTGATAGTAGAATTGCACAAAGTAACGCCGCCTTTCTCTCTTTCTGTTGAGGACGTGGTTGTTTTGTGTTTGAATGAACTTTATTGGAATCGTCACTGGACAAAACCGACCAGTGGGTTCCATGTTTATATTCAGCGTGAGCACGAGAGTCACGGGCCGATTAAAACATGTAGTGTGAGTTAACACAACGTACAAGATTAATAAAAAGTGTCTGCCCAGCCTCTGCCTGTCTCACAGGCCTTGAGGGTTGTAACCAAAGCAACTGGAGGGCAGTGTGCCATGACACACACACACACACACACACACACACACACACACACACACAGAGGAACAGTGGAGGTCATGCTGTTTGGTTAAGTGTGCGTATCAGCCTGTTGAAGCATGCTCTCATACGTCTTAATCATTCGTCCTCCAGGCTTTGACACAGCTCAGACACTGGGCAGCCACGTCAGCACACACTTCCTGAACACACACACACACACACACACACACGTAAACACTTACACACACTTACACCAGTAACACTAGTTATCTTCCTAAGCCGCGATTAAAACCCCTGTCTCAGCTGTCTGCGCTCATAAAACACACATTAGGTGTGTGTAATACGGGTGTGACTGCAGGCGACTTTATGATGCAACATTCTGTGAAACAAAAATGTGATGACGCATCATGGAACTGAAAATTGGATGATAATGGATCAGTTATGTCTCCCCAAGGTTACTAGCTTCTTTTGGTTTACATACAGTACATTAAAGGGGGACTCAAAGTCTGTTAACAGGTCTTGTGGAGTACTGATTCATATGTGGAAAAAGTTGTATAAAGCCTTTAGTGTCTCCAGTGAGCTGAGCGTCGGTTTCGTCTGAAGGCTACAAGTTTGAAAATGGAAAAAAATCTGTTGGTGTGGAGTTAGAAAGAAGTGAGCTGACCAGACCTCTGTAGACCGCTGCTCATCTCTGCTGTTAGCTGCTACTAGCATAAGACACCTGAATCTCTGACCGAACTGTCGGCAGTCAGGTTGCATTGTGGGTAATGTAGGCGCCAGGTTTTGACGAGGAAGAAGAAGTTGAATGTGTGGAATAACAAAGATGACATCTCTGGTTCTGCTCAAGCCCCCAGGAAGTGCGCCAATTTGACATAGTGGCCAAACCGTGTAATTACAACTTCCGGGTCCGTCACGTGATGCACGCTGGCCCCGAAAAATACTTTTTCCCACAGACTTACATTGTGAAAGAGACGTCTGTAAATCAGCGGGTCATTTTTTTTTTAGGTACAACAACTAGTCAGTACGAACACTTAAATATTCCTTTTTTAAATCATTATGTCCTAAAAGTTGTAAAATGCACTAAGTGCACTGAAATTAAATGACATTAACATTTTGAACTGTCACTGGTCTCATGCTGCCTGTTGACGAGAATGTTTTTGTCCAGAAATATGAAATCAGTTTTCTTGAAGATGTTTATAAATTGTTTTTTTATGACCAGCTGAGGTTTTTGGAAAAAAGGTTCACAGATATTCACTCTTTATCTTAACGGGGACGGTCTCATGTACAGGGTTCGTACGAAGTCTTGAAAGTTTGGAAAATGCTTCATTTTAACCGTTAATATTATAAATGAATCGATCCCGTCGTCATATTTGTTTGTTGTCTCCTGGCATTTATAGTAACAATTTAGATGTGTTTGATAAAAGCTTTGAGAGTCTGGAAATGTTTGGTTTAGGTATCTTGAAAGTGCTTGAATTTTACTCTTAAAAAGCTGCATGAACGCTGCATCTAGATGATTGTTTTTTCTTCAAGCCTGGATTATGTAAATAAGGATCCACACTGAACTGTGACATAACAACTGCAGATGTAAAGATAATGTAGGAGCAGAGACTCTGGCTTTTCAGAAGAAACTGATTCAATTAACTGTCACAGAACTTTTCTGCTCAGCCACAGGCCTGTTGCTGAAAAATTGAGAATTGGATTGAAGTCATCGTTCGACACACACACACACACACACACACACACACACACAGTCTGCTGGAGCTGTCTGTCTGGCTTGCCCATGCATGAAACCTCAGTTTTTCTCCCAACCGCTCAGCCCTCACTCACAGCTTATGGGAGTGGAGACACATTAACACACACACACACACACACACACACACACACACACAGGGTATATTCTTTATAATAGTGCAGTCCAGGCCTAAGGGGGGCAGCCCAGTCCTCGTTCAGTCAGTGTGACATGTTCTCTGCTCCTTCATCCATCACCAGCTTCTCCCTCGCACATATTTGTTGAAATGTTACAGTGAACACGGCCCAGCATGCATCTGTGTCTGCATGATTTTATTTCCTTCTCATGAAATTACATTTCTACCTCCGTGCTAGACCTTAATTCCCCCTGGCTGTGTCCCAATTCAGGAGCTTTTTTTTTTTTCTCCTTTGAAGTTTGCATTTCAAGACCAAATAGCTCTTTGCAGGTCGACACGCAGCCACGTTCTGCCCGACTCTCTGAGGAGGCGCCGGGGCACCATGCTGGAAGAAGTATTTAGATCATTTACTATAGTAAAAGCAGCAAGACGATCATTTAAAAAAATACTCCATTATAAGTCCTGCATTCAAAATTGTACTTAAGTAGAAGTATAGAAGTATTGTCAACAATGTGTACTTAAAGTATCAGAAGTAAAAGTACTCATTATGCAGCAAAATGGACCCTGTCAGTGTTATATTGTAATATATAATATTACTGGATTATTATTACTAATGCAGTACTGTGTATTACGTGTGCGTTTCATGTTACATGTTCTTAACTACTTTATGTACTGTTGGGTAGTTTAGCCTATAGCACTGAATCATATTTTATAAGCTTTATAAGCTGTCAGATAAATGTAGTGGAGTAAAAAGTATAATATTTCCCTCTGAATTGTAGTGGAGTCGAAGTATAAAGTTGCAAAAAATAGAAATACTCAAGTAGTGTAAGTACAAGTACCTCAAAAATGTACCTAAGTACAGCACTTGAGTAAATGTACTTGCACTGGGATTAACATAAAGTGCTGTAACTCTGTTTGTCCTCCTGACACCTGCCCTCAGATACAATACCAGAATAGATTTAAAAATAAATGTTATTCTTCAGTGAATAAAAAGAAACAGAATGTGGTCAGCCTAATTGCTGACTCCTGATGTAAACATACAACTTCGCAAAAACAACAATATGATTGGATGTTACCAGTCAGCTGGTAGCTGCTAATCAGCCAATGAGCCATTGATTCTGAACATAGACTGTGAGGGTGAGCTGGAGTGGCAGTAGTAAACTGTAAAGTGAAGCCAGAACATCTGGATCGCCCCCTGGTGGCTGGCTGCAGTGTAGGTCATAAGCCCCGCCCCCTCCATGTTAGCGGATGGCACTTATCTCGCTGATGTTTGTTCAAGCGTTTGTTTTTCTGATCAGTTTGGTTTGAATTAGTTATTTGATGCTATAGAAAGGGGTTGTGACGTCATGATTGACAGCTGTGAGTGTGCTTGCGATTGGTTCGGGCGGGTGTATGAGCGGGACCTTGATACTGCGCAGACTCTGGCTCCAAATAACATGGAGACGTGTCGTCCATCTTTATATACAGTCCGTGATTCTGAAGCATTAATGAAACGCTTTTAGCCAATCAGCTGATGCAACTTCAGCGCTCTGCCTGAACTAATGTAATGCTGTAATGTTCAGGCTCAGACCTCTGAAGGCCACATCTTTGTGGGACGCGTCCTTCGGAGACAGCCGCCCCTGAATCGGGACGCAGCAGCTACTGAGTTCCATGAATACAAATCTTGAACCGAATGAATAACTGTCCCAGCTGTTTTTGTTTTTCTGTGTTCAACTAGTGAGCTTTCATTACCGCAGAGTGGAACAGAGAGAAGCTGCTACAGAACATTTACAACGACAGACTTTTAATCTCAATATTTGTGAGGGAATCAATATGTCTCAACTGTGCTGCTGGAGATTATTTCCTTCTTCGTATGGTTTCATTGTTGTGGATGCACACACACACACACACACACACACACACACACACACACACACACTGGCTTGGGGCAAGTTTATTCTCATTCTCTGTAGGAAATGATATATTGATACTGTTTTTCTGCCATAAACACGACACAGATATTCATTTTCATTGTGTGTGTGTGCATAAGAGTGTGTGTGTGTGTGTGTGTGTGTGTGTGTGTGTGTGTGCTTTGTGAGGAGAAAAACAGACATTAGCCGATAATGTTTTATTGTGAAATTAGTTTACTCTCTGTTCCTCTGCACAGAATGAATATGCAGAGACACACTCCCAGCATCGTTTGTCCTCTCACTTACTCTGCGTGTGTGTGTGTGTGCGTGTGTGTGTGTGTGTGTGTGTGTGTGTGTGTGTGTGTGTGCGTGTGTGTGTGTGTGTGTGTGTGTGTGTGTGTGTGTGTGTGGCCGTCTCTGCGCACATGTTTGGGTGTTTACAGCCTTATTAGCCGAAGGGAAGGTAAAGTCCTCTGAAGGTGTGATCTGAAATATAATAATTGCAGCAGCACCAGGCTGCTCCTTTCATTGTAACCGTGTAATTAACGTTAACGCTGCACCTGAATGGCTTCATGAGCGACACTCAATAACAATTGAAATGGTGTTTGAACTCCTCAGCTGAATATTGTGACTAATTGATCATCTTTTGCTGTTGTAAACATTTATGAAGTGCATCTTTTCGTCCTAATAAGAGCCGACTTGATGATTCTGAATCAAGAGATTAATAATGTAGAGATGCATCTAAACGCTGTCTGAGCGTCGGCGCCTCCTCGGGTGACAAAACACAAACTTTTAAAAGGCTACATGATCAAACGAACGAGCTGGGTCCTTCTGGCGAATTCAGTTTAATGTAGAAATGCGTTCTGAGATGTAAACAACAGGTTTGGAATTAGTAACTGGGAAGGAAACTTTGGGCTATGAATATACAGTATATACAGTATGTATACATGTGTATATGTATGTATATATATTTGCGTAGCAGTTTTACCTTCATTCAGCAGCTGACAAAACAGTCTCACCTAAAGGTTAATCCAGTAGCTGTTCTGGGGCTTTTGATTGTATCACATGATCTTCATCAGCATATAGAATTTGCTCAGCTGTCGTGAAATTGTAGCTGAAACCTCAACTTTTAAATAATGAAATTTTAACATCTGTAATTCCAGGACAACTGAGCAAACTTCACGTGCTGATGAAGATCATATGATATGATGATATATGGTCAAAAGCCCCACAACGGCTACTAAATCCCACTAAAAACCATGTTGAAAAGACCATAAAACACCTTGTCATTATGGCAGCATTCATTTACTGAAAGTAAAACTGTTTTATAGACAACGTTTTGTTTCTTTTCTTATGACAAAAATCAGAACCAGGATTAGAATCAGATCCAGTAAAATTTAAACGATACAAAATCCCAGTGTTGAGAGGCAGCTGAGGTGAGCAGTGTCGGCCATGGTTTTATTTGTTTCACCTTCATCGTTCTTGTCTCCAGGTGAACATGCCGGAGCTGGCCTTGCTGCGCTTCGTGGTGTTGGATGACGACTACATCGGAGACGATTTCATTGGCCAGTACAGCGTGGCCTTCGAGTGCCTTCAGCCCGGCTACCGCAACGTGCCCCTGCTGGGCATGACGGGAGACCCCTTACCCCACACCAGCCTGTTTGTCCACGTGGCGGTCACCAACCGGCGAGGAGGCGGGAAGGCCCAGCGACGAGGCCTGTCGGTGAGGAGGGTGGGGAGGCGAGGGCGTGAGTACGTCACGCTGAGGCACACCGGCATCAAGGTGGTGGACGAGACTTTCAAACCGGCCAGCGCCCCCCTCAAAGAGGCAACCGACCTGCGGGAGGATGCTCAGGTGAGAGGGGAGATGGGTTGGAATCAAGCCAGTGATGAAATCCATTGTTTGCCAGTCTCAGAGAGTTAATAGACTTATTTTACTTAAAGTCAGTTTGCCCAAATTATAAAAGTAACACTTGTTCCTCGTGGTATCTATGCCATGCACATGTTTTTATTTTTATGTGCTTATGAGACAACTGCGTCCCTCCATCCCCACCTGCTGCAGCTCTATGTCTGGTCATCATGTTTCAGAAGTTTTGGTTTATTTCTGTAGGCGAGTTGTTCTTGTGTTCAAATATTTAGAGGAGGTGCAGCTGCGTACAAAGTCAACGCAAAGACGTGATAAGACATAAATTCTCCTGGTGGCGGCGCAATAACTGACACAAAGACCCGTCAGCGAGAGTTCAAAATGTTTCAGTTGGAGCAAAAACTTCACGCTTATGAATCTGTTTCATAAACGTACAGAAACGAGAGGTAAAAGGAGAGAGGCTGGAGGGAAATGTGAGTTCAAAGGTTCAGTCAGAGTCTGAGCTGCCACTCAAACACACACACACACACGTCTGTTTGTCTGTTGCTAGCTAGCTCACAGCTGATGTCCGTACACAGGGTTCGTACAGCTTTTTAAGAGTAGAATTCAAGCACTTTCAAGGTACCTAAACCAAAATTTTTCCAGACTCTCAAAGCTTTTATCATCACATCTAACGTGCTGCGAAAAATGAAGTTTACAGAATTCATTTATACCAATAACAGCAATAATCTGAGAGCAGATGGTCGCCCTCAGGATGCAGAGCGGAAAAAAAACACCCTTTTTTCATTTCGGAGCCCATGTGAGTCAACCTAGTCCTGGTCCGGTCCGCCTTTGCTGTGAGATGCCAGGAGACAACAAACAAATATGACGACGGGATTGTTTCATTTCAAATATTAAAAGATGTTTGGTTTACATGAGCTGATTGTGTCGATGATGAAACACCAGATTATGTTGAAAATCGAGCATTTTTCAAGGAGAATATTCGAATTCAAGCATATTCCTAACCTTGAAAACACAACGCTAAAAATTAAGCATTTTCCAAACTTTCAAGACTTTCTATGAACCCTGCGTGGAGTTAATCGGCTGTTTACTGTTTACTTGAAGTACCTTAATTGCCTCCGTGAGCTAAACGATCAGGAACCCAGCATACACCTGTCCCTGGGGAGGTGCTGGCTACACTGGATAATCCACAGACCGCCTTCTTAACAGTTTTCATTTGGAATATCTTTTGGAAGAAATGAAAGGAAGGATGAAAAGTGTTCAGTGAGGATTTTGGATTATCCAGAGTAACCAGGACATTGTTCCTGGAAAGAGATTTTTTCATGTTTCATCGTCCGTGTTTTGAGCAGCACAAACACAATTCAATTCACCTTCATTATGTCGGCATAGAGGCAGAAATCTCAGAGACAGATATCTCAAAACCTGGACGCATACAACCAAAAACTCATCTGCTATGAGTGAGAACACCAAACCAAATACTTTCTCTGGCACTTTGGGTTTAATTGGCTTATGTGGCGAGCTCCCAGCCAGGCAAGTTAAAAGAAGAGTGCTAACAGCTGAGTCACAGCAGATCAGGTGTCACTCAGCTTTTGTATTTTTAGGCTTTGTTGATAAGATGTCTGGTTGTGAGGGTGAACTGGAGTAGCTTACATGATGGTGCTGAAATCAGACTCCACCTGAGACTTCTCCGTAGGGCGAATAAGAGAGAAATAAAGAGAAAGAGAGAGGAGGAGGAGGAGGAGGAGAGCCACTGACAAAAAGGAAGAGCGGAGGAGGATTATAAAGCATCTATAAATACCTGCAAAAATAGAACCTGGTCTCACAGCACCCACCAGCTCATCACTGAATACAAACAATCTAGAGGTGGGCGATGTGAATCCTCTTTCACGGTCTGTTTTTAAAGATATATAATATGAGATATAAAGTATGTGGACACCGCTGCCCATGGTTTCCCAGTTTGGTGTGGAAGAACTTGACTGGTTTGCACCAAGAGCCCTGACCTCAACCCAATCCAACTCCTTTGGGATGAACTGGAACGGCTGTGATGCAGACCTGATCGCCCAAAATCAGTACCTGAACTCATCAATGCTCTTGTGTCTGAAGAGCAGCACATTGTATGAATAGTTTGACATTTTGGGAAATAAGAGTATTTGTTTTCTTTAGAGTCTCATGTCTGTGCGTTAAGTATGGAGCTGGAGTCGTGGTTAGCCTAGCTTAGCATAAAGACTAGAAGCAGGGGGAAGCAGCTAGCCTGAGTTAAAATATACGCCTACTAACATCTTTAAAGCTAACAAACATGCTGTATCTTGATTCTTAAATCCATACGTAAACAGCAATGTAAAAAGGACAATCTGTGGTTTTAGAAAGAGAGTGTGCTGTTACAATTTCTTGACAAACAACAGTTTATCCATCCACCTAGCACATCCATGTAGCATCTCCGCTGGTTGACCGGCAATCCCTCGGTGACGACGTCCTTCCTTTCTTGGAAGTCACTCAGTCTCAGCTGGTGTTCACCAAGAAATCGATACAACACGTAACGCCTCATAAGACCACAAATTGTCTGTTGGTGTTTGGATTAAACAAAGAAGATACATCGTGTTAATTAGTGAGCTTTAGAGTTGTTGGTAGGCGTGTTTTTGAACTTTGGAGAGAGCAAGGCTAGCTGTTTCCCCTCTCTGACAGCCTTTATGCTAAGCTAAGCTAATTGTCTCCTGGCTCTAGCTCCATACATAGCACACAGACACGAGAGTGGTATCGATGTTCTCTTCAAACTTTCGACAAGAAAGCGAACAAGAGCATTTATTTTTGGTTTTGTAATATTCACAATGGTTGTAGTGTTTGGGTGTCTACGTAGTTTTGGCCATGCGGTGTAGATTTATGGATTAAATAGCCGAAAGGGGATGTCTTGGCAAAGGTTTTGGTGAATTCGGTCACCTGAAAAAATCAAGGTATTCCATGACACTGATGCACAAATCCTGTAATTCCGATGTTGCCATAAAGCACTCATTCATCTGCAACATTTCCCACAATGGTTGAATAGCCTCTTCACCTCAGTATAAACGGTGCAGCAAAATCCCTTTTGTCTCATGTATCACCCAACCCTGAAACACTCCTGCCCAATCACTCTGTCAGACACCCTCCCACACAAACCCACACACACACACACACACACACTCAGTCCTACGCAGAAACACACTCGCTCTTTTACAAACGGCTTTTAATCTGCCTGCTTCAATCTCATTGTCCTTTCCCTCTCCTCCTCACTGTCCCCTGTCTCTCTGCCATGAGTCCAGCTGTGGGCTCATCTGCCTCAGTCAGTTATTATTCATCATGCCTCTATTGCTGTACGTCTG
The DNA here is from genome assembly GCA_008360985.2 of Macquaria ambigua. NCBI lineage: Eukaryota > Metazoa > Chordata > Actinopteri > Centrarchiformes > Percichthyidae > Macquaria > Macquaria ambigua. The sequence goes on along the minus strand of VMKM01000836.1, from coordinate 43,860 downwards.
TCACATACACACACACACACACACACACACACACACACACACACACACACATGCAGACACACTCACACTTCCACACAGGTGGGGCGTGGTAATCGCTAGTCCAGTTGGGGCTCTGCCAGGTGGCAAATTGTGTTCAGTTAGACAGCAGAGGTTTCCATTCTGGTGCTTGTATGTGCAAAAATAGATCATTTAACTTCATCAGGAAGTGACCCAAAATGGCATCTCTGCACATTCACACACGACTCTTGTTTTTTTGTCCCTGTCAGATGTGCTAACCAACCCAGTTTCCTGACACACCTGCAGCAGTTAGAAAAAACAAATCTAAATGCTACGATTTTTTTTCCTGTTCCACATTTATGCCATATTGTCTTCTCTTTTGCCAAATGCGCTTAAGCTAAGGCTGATTTCACTGGATTAAAAGCGGCAATGACTGCCATATTGATTTAATTCACAAGAGAGACGGCAGATGACAGGGGAGAGGAGGGGAAGTGTGTGTGTGTGTGTGTGTGTGTGTGTGTGTGTGTGTGTGTGTGTGTACGGGGTGTGTCACCCTTTCTGACCTTTCCCAGCTTAGTTTTACAGCCGGAACTGTACATCTGATCTAATACTATTTTCTCTCTCCTCCTCTTCCTCCTCATCTCCCTCCCTCCCTCTCTCTCTCTCCTCTCTCTCGCTGTGTCTTCTGCCACCAGAGCACCACCTCCAGTTTCAAAGAGCAGTGTGGGCTCCCCACGGTGGCCAAACTGAAGCAGTGCATCCAGAGCCTGGCCCCGAGGCTGCAGAGCCCCGAGGGCACTATGGGGGCCACCATGGTGCTGAAGGAGGGCTACCCGTGTCTGGAGCCTCTGGTCAACCTCTCAGAGCCGACACGCAAACTGCTCGCTGCCTACGACACGGTCAGTAAGACGAACTTTCTCATAGTAAAGTTTACCCACATGCTCATTAATTTAAAGGGGTAAGCACTATTTTTGTTTCTGAAGTTTTGAGATTTGGCTTTGATATTTTGAGAAAAGTTTCTACAGGCAGCAACTGAATGCAGTCTGACCTCTCCAGTATTAAAAGAAAAATAATGAATGCTCTTCTGCAAAGTGTGAGTTCCACCTGAGAAAGTTTTGAATGCCACAACAAGGCTGGCAGTCTGTTTTTCTTACTGTCAACAAACTCTGTGAAAAGACCAAAAACCAGCAATGTCTTTAATCCTACTAACTGGAATTATCTGCATATTCTCAAAGCCTGATGAAGCTTATTCCTCTGTGCCATAGAGCTCCACTGTTGTCCAGAAACACATCAATGAGCCACATGCTCATTACAATGAGTCAGTCCCAAATACACCATAAATAGTCACCAGTGCACCAAATATGCATCTGAAAGTAATCCCCAACAAATGCACTATGTACTCCTGTTTCAGTGACTGCTGCTAAAAACTACAGTGTCCATCTGTTTTAGAAAACAGCCTGTTTAAAAGATGAAATGTTATTTGTGACCAGATTTATGTGTCCAGGAGGAACGAATGGGCCACAGACACAAACTAACACGTTGTTATTTTTTGTCTTTTTGTGGGATTTGTTGACAGTTAGAACAATACTAAAGGTTTATAACCATGCTAGCGGCTGTGCAGAGGTTCTTTGAGCTAAATGCTAATGACAGGATGCTAACATGCCCAGAATAATGTTCATCATCTTAGTTTAGCAAGTTAAGGGGCTAACATTTGCTAATTAGCACTCAACTTAAATACTGTGTACATCTAGTTGTTGATATATTTGATTCTGGACCAAACTGGTGGACTAAACCGACCAACTGACCGACCAAACAACAATGCCATTTTTATACCCACAGCGCTAGCTTGGCTAAAAATATAGATTAACGCCTGACTTGTCCTTTAAATTACACTTTAATGGTTTAAAATGGCTTGTTGTATCACACAGTGGCAGCTCAAATAAACAAGACTTAGAGGTTACAGCCATGCTCGCGGCTCTGTACTTAGTGCGTTGAGCTAAATGCTAACGTCGGCATGCTAACATGCTGACGTTTGAGCAGTCATAAGTACTGTCCATCTAGTTTTTGACATATTTCAGTCTGGACAACATTTCCCTGCTTAGAGCCACGCTGCTAGCTAGCTAGCTAGCGTGGCTAAACATCTAGATTGATGCTAGCTTCATAATTTTATGGGATATAAATGGCCTGTTCCATCACACAATGGCAGCCAGACCTCTCTGTGCTTTGTGTTCACTTTGAAAATAAAACACAACTGGGTTAATAACACAACATGCAATTTCGTTAGCTTAGTTTGCTCAGAAGTTGGCTGCTTTTGCTAATTTTGGTCAAAATTTAGTCCATCTGTAAGTTTTTTGAATACAGTATTACTGAGTGTGCACACACACCCACATGCAAATACACTGTCCTCAGGCAATTAATATGCAGAAAGACACTCTGAGGTGACATGCATGAAACAGTCACCCACACTCCTCCTCACACACACACACACACACACACACACACACACCCTGACTATCAGCTGTGTGTCCTCCTACTCGATCTCCTCTTGCATCAGATCAGGATGAATCTCTCCCACCTGTTTCAGCGCTCAGCCATTACACCTACACACACCTCAGTGCAGAGAGGAGCTCTTTGTTTCCAGCCGTCACTTTGTGTTTATGCACGTCAGCGGAGCTAATGATGTTTGAGTGTGAACCCAGCAAATGTGAGCCCAGCAGGTCAGTGTCACGAAGCCACAGTTGGTGTGATCTCCAGTCGTACATCACACCTCTTCAGCCTTTCTGGGCGCACACAAGACTTAGTCATCACACTCTCCCTCTCTTTTCTGCTGCCCTGTAGTCAGACTTCATTTCTTGCCTCAGATTCTTTATTTAATTCATCCAATCATCAATCTTCATCCAAATCAATCCCACTTATCCTTTTGCATTTCACTTAAACACTAATCCTGATATTAAGTTCAAGTTCTTTATTGTCATATGCACAACAACTACAGTGAAGCAGTCCTTGGCAATTAAATTATTAGAGCTTTTACAGATATGTATAAAAAAACATCACATAAGTCTGTCTGATCTATTACAACTTGGGTCTTATTTTTCTTGAGGTTTCTGAATTATTTGTATTGATAAAAATGGCATTGAGATGTGGGAACTTGATGACATCGCTAAAAAATAAGTAAGACAACAGCAAAGCAAAGTTAAACAAAGTTAACTAAACTAATTTAGAAGAGAAAATAAAGTAAAATTATTACAGAAACTGTCCCATGTAAACATCCTTCGCAGTTTATGCCGACTTCCTGGTTCAACGTCTGTACTTTGTGGATTATTATCATCATTTCGGATGTGCTCACTTTTAGTTTCACCTCCAAATAAAGTGGTTTTGATGATCTGGATAAATCGTCTGACTCTCGTGTTTCTTGGCCCGTTGGACTTTGTTGTAGCGATGACCAAACATTTAATAAACTGAAATGATCCTTTAACTACGCTATAGAGTACTGCTGTGTGAGTGTGAATGGTTGTTTGTCTGTATGTGTCACCTTTGACCCTGCAGAGAATAAGCTGGTATAGATACAGGGTTTGTACAAAGTCTTGAAAGTTTGGAAAATGCTTAATTTTCAACATAATCTGGTGTTTCATCATCGACACAATCACTCATTTGTAGTAACAATTAAAGGCCTCGAGAGTCTGGAAATGTTTGCTTTAGGTACCTTGAAAGTGCTTGAAAAGTGCTTGAATTTTACTCTTAAAAAGCTGTATGAACACTGTAGGTAAATGTTGTATGATGTTTCAGCTAGCAGTTCTCCTCATTTAATCTGATAAAAAGCACCTGTTGTCAATATTGCACCTATTGAACCCTGATTTCCCCCTTAAATTTCCCCTGAAGTAGTTTTAAAATAACGAAAAGAATATTCCCACATATTTATTCTGTATCAGCTTGTTCCAACACTTAACTGAAGCGATGTAATTGCTGAGTGAAATAATCAGAAAGAAACACATAATGTAGGGCTGCAACTAACGCTTATGTTTCATTAATCTGCCCATTATTTTTCTCGATTAAGTCTATAAAATGTAAGACAACAATGAAAACCCCAAAATATTAAATTTACAGTGTTGTCTGTAAAGCAGTAAATCTCTGCTTTTGGGAAGCTGGAACCAGCTTGAAAAATTACTTAAATGATAAATAAATGATCAAAATAGTTGCTGATGAATTTCTTGTCAATCTGTTCGATTAATTGACTAATCGTTTCAGCTCGGATGTATTTTAATGGATGCACCATTACATGAAATAAATCATTCTATACACATTTCCCTCAGCCTGACATCTTTGGTCTTGTTTTGGAAACTCCAACACTTCTTGTACAGTTTGAAATAAAACTGTGTGTTTGAACAGCTCTGGGCTTCACAGTGTTGATTTTGCAATGAGCCGAATAAGTTAAACACAAACTTTCTTCCCGTCTGTGCAGATGATCGCCGCTCAGAAACAGCTGATTGAGAACGCAGACGCAGTTCAGGAGAGGATCGCCCAGGTGCAGAGAGAAGGTAAAGTGCAGCGAGAGGTGGACGAGTAGCTGGACGGGCGAAAATTAAAATGTTTTTTATTCATGAGCGCTTGTGAATAAAACAGCTGCAGTACAGGATACATGCAAATCCCAAAAATTCACCAAATGACCATCAAACAGCCGAACTTAATGAGGGCGACTCCTCAGAGAACGAGTCTGTCAGAAAACAACTAAACAAGTGGAGATACAGTTCTTACTGGTGATTCTGACACTCCCAAACAGATTGTAACTGATTTTCTATTTAACACAAATATAATACGGAGAAAATACAACTTGGAGGAGATGCATATACAATTACACTTACTAACTTACATTCTTTTCATGTCCGTTCTGAACATTGTTGTTAAATAATTCTTCATTGGTAATAATAACTTTCATGATACATATACATGAGCAGCACATAGCTATGGAGTCATAGGAGTGCCATAAAATATAAAATAAAATAAATGTGCAATAGGGAAAAGAATAAGGAAAAATATAAACATAGAGATAAATGAACAAATGAATGTAAAAATAAATAAAAATGCTTATAATTATTCTTTTATATTTTATTTGTCTTTATATTTCCACATTTATTTATTCTTTTATTTATTTCTCTTTATATTTCTTTTTTTTTATTTCCTTATTAATTTTTTCATTTATTCCTTTCTATATTTCCACATTTATTTTCTTAATCTTTTACAGATTTCTTCTTTTTTTTTTTGGCACTCCTATGACTCCATACATATCCACCAATGAATGAACAATACAATAACTGTAGTATTAGCCAAATTTACTTTGTGTCTTATACCTGAGAAATAATTTAAAAAAAACAAGTGTACTAGGAATAACAATGCAAAAACAATGAAATAAATAAAAGTACAAATAGGAAAAAAGAGGTGACTTTTCTGGCATTGCCTGTATTATTGGTGACCATCTTTCAGCAAACCTGTCTGTCCTCAACTGTAATCTAGCTGTGATTTTCTCCATGAAAAAGACGTCTTTTACTCCGTCTCTCCATTGCTGCGTCTTCAACCAGGAAACTGTTATCATTTTGTCAGTACGGATTTTTAATTAGAAAAAAACAAACAAAGCCGTTCTTATTTTTGTACTTTTTGAAATGAGGATCCAAAAAAATATCCAGCAAGTAAAAGAATGCTTGTAAACAATAAATCTGCACTCGTAACTATGGAAGCTCATTTCTGCCCGTATGATGAAAAAAAAAAAAAACATCCTGTAAGTCATTACAATGAGAAATCTTCTCAAAATATTGACTTAGTATCTCAAAAGAATGAGAAACGTTCTTGAAATTTGCATAGGCCTATGTGTTGTTTCCTCATATGTGCCAAAGCAACAGAGCAGGTATGGCATATGGGGCTTTTGTCCCATCTTTATCCAAGAGATCGGTCTTTCAATTTGAGAGCATGATTGATTTCACGTTCAGATTTTATAATGCTTACCCTCAAAACCCTGACCTCGCACTCAAACAGTCCCTGCTTGCGCTTAGATTTGCTCTGCTTCGGCTCGAACTGTATGCTTGTGGATGAACGCAGTTAAAGAATTGCAGTTCTGTCTCGCATTAATATTTTGGATATTATAAGCAGTTTCAGGTGTAACGCAGCAGTATGACAGCTGTGCATTTACAGTGAAAAGCATCTACACAAACCAAACCTGTGTATTTTTAAAACCTCTTGCCGCCTCAGATGACTCCTGACCTTTAACTGCCAATATAAACGTCACAAGGACGGCACCTTTACTTTTATGAAATATGTAAATCCAGTATCTGACAACCAACCCATCAAGACATGTTGTTGATGTTTTCTGTTAGTCACAGAAATAATTCAGCCCCGACACTTGACAGTAATATTTCACCTGGATGTGAATTGTTCATGCCGCCCCCCCCTGTAAACTGATGCTATAAGCTTCTGTTTGTGTTTGTGTTTTGCAGGCATGGACTTCCATGAGGATCTTTCTCGGCTTGGGGAGAAGGAGGGACTGAAGGGACGCAAGCTAAGCAAAGCAGTGGAGAGTTTCACCTGGAACATCACTGTGCTCAAGGTACTGGAGAGCAAAACACAATGACATCAAAACTCTCAGATTTTATAGGATTGGTGGCAGTTAAATATGTTAATTTCTTTTTACATTTCCCTTCCGTTTTATTCATGTTATGCTGTACATTTATTTTGAAAGGACATTTTTTACTTGCTGTTTATGTAACTCATACGTACAACAGTGGACACACAACTCTCTCACTTTCCATACAAGCTTTAAATGCAATAATGAGGAACAAACTCCCTCCATGGTTCAGCTAAAGCTAATAAGCAGTCTGTCAGAGTAAATTTGAAATAGTTATTAATTGATCTCATTGCTAAATTAGGCACTTCCTCCATCTGTTGCAATAAAATACTCTGTTAAGTGTTGAACTGACCACTTTAATTTGTCATGACAGACCGCTGCATCATGTTAGCCATGTTAGTTTTGGCTTGCAGTGAATCTGAACTGTAGAACTGTCCTTCATTAACTGCACTGAACTCAAGGTGGAGCTGTAGTTCTGATGTAAAGAAAAGGACAGATGAAACCTGCCTGTGGACGTATTGATCAGGGTGTATTACATTCACTCAGCACTAAAAAAATGTGGACCTGCTTCACTTTTAACATGTGCATTGTGGATCTCTGCACGAGCTGACTTAAAACAAGAAGCAACAATTCGGCTTTGTGCATGTTGACAAAAACACCTATTTTTGATTTGTTGATTTGATATCCTTAATAAAACTTTAAAGCTGATATAATCAATATCTTTCATATTAACAATGTATGAAATGACTATGTGTAATGTGAAAGAGGTTGTGACAAATAACCACCCGACTCTGCAGTTTCCCCTCAGCTGTCCGAGCTTTTTAGCCTCGTATAGCTCATTGTTTTTCCAGCCTGCGAATCAGGCAGCTACCTGCCCAGCACACAACAGCATACAGATAAAAGTTAGCAGCTAGCTGGTGAACAAAGTGGAGCATCTAGTAGCTAAAGAATAAGATATTTTCTTCACGAGTTGGTGGAGACCAAAAACAGAGATGAAAGGAGAGTGAATGTTGGACAGAAATCTTTGTTCCGCTGCCCCCAAGTGGCCAAAATCAATGAGTGCAGCTTTAAATCAAATGCTAAAGATCCCTGCAGTTGCCTCCTGTCAGTCACGTCCCAGGAAACTGAATGAAATGAACTTCCGCCCTCTGCTTAAATAGAAATGTGTTGCAGACTCATGTGTCTCCCCATGTGCTGCAGGGTCAGAGCGATCTGTTACGGGGAGCTAAGATGGATTCCCTGGATGCCCTGAGGCAGCTGGCCCTGGCGTGTGAAGCCTGTGGACTCACCTCCTCCTCCTCTTCCTCCAACTCCTCATCCTCCACCTTCTCCACAGCCGAGCTGCACTACTCCTCCCACCCCCTGTCTGGCCGCCGAAGCAGCACACACGGCAACGGACGCATCTGACACCCCCACTCTTGGTCCAAAGATGAAAAGGGAGTGAACAGTAATTACAGAGGATAACAGAGATGAGGAGATATGAGAGCGAGAAAAAAAACAAGTGCTGGTGTAAAAAGCACCACAGGAGACGGAGGATTTTCTTTCCGGCAGAGTGTATCCCTTTATCCAGTGCAGTGAGCGTCTAGACTAGCCTAGACCAGAGCAGTATATCTGTTAAAGCCTTACGGTGAGTTCAATTTATCACTGAGGGTCCAGCCTGCACAGAGGCTTTTCATGAATGACGTGACTCCGCGGTGGAGAAGCAAAGACAGACAGACGCTCCACGCGGGTCCTTGAAGTTGTGACGGCTCCTTCTTATTTTTTTCCTGAGAGAAAACGTTGGGACTCAACATTGTAACTCTGCAGGTTTTCCCTCATTAGAGAGGAAATCATAGACGCCTGAATAATTTGTGACAATGGGGCTGTCGTGGAGCTGATGTTTACCGTCCTGTTGGGGTTTCATTTCACTAAAAAAGAAGGTAGAATGCAGAATGGAGGTGATGAAGAGCTGATGGGACGAGTTAGTCTCTGCCTCAGCATTTCAGCTTGTCCCTGGGGAAGGCAGCAAGATTACCTGTGTGTGTGTGTGTGTGTGTGTGTGGGAGGGAAAGGTGCTATAAGAGATTGATTGACAGGATGTGACCCACAAAAAAACACACAGGTGGAGAGCAACTAATTCAAGTGGCCTAGATTTTTAGTGTAATACAAACACTTTTTTAAAACTCACAAAAGTTTTATGGTACTCCTACTTTTGTTTTTTGATGTAACTGCAGTTAATGCAATTGAACTTTTGCAGTAGCTTAGCATAAAAACAAAAAAACAAAAACGCAGTTCTCGAGCACCTAAAAGAGTAGACAAAGATTTGAATGAACTTAGGATTAAGACAGATGTCACATAAAGTCAGCTTTAGTGACTGGCAGTTCTTGATATCAACATTAACCTTTTCCTATACCTGATTGGCTGAACGCACCGCTTGTCTTTGGTCTTAAAACTTAAAAAAAAACATGGCGGCTGTTCTGGTGACGCCAGATTTCTCCAAAGCTATCGGACAAAATTAGCTTCTCAGTGAATTTCAGACGAAAAATACACCTTATCTAAAGTATCAGCAGTTATTAATGAGGTTTGGGATTTTGGAGAGGGTGGAAGTCTCATTCATCTAAACATTTGCTGATTTATCTAACTGACTGCGTCAGACTTCAATCTCTTAGCAAAAGCTGAGCTCTGGAGCTCTTGTCTGGTCTGAAATAACTCACACAGATTAGCTGAAACATGCAAAACACCCACAAGGACCCAGCTTCAAAACAAGGTACTCTCTTTTACACATTTGACAGATTCTGAGGTTTAGTACTCTTTCTAAACTCTAACTGGAGTACATAAAGAATCTGTTGCAACTCTGAGCACACACACATTTCCTCATCTAACCGCTCTGTTCATGTGTGAAATAACCCAGCAGAAGCACACACACACACACACACAGGGTCTTGTTATCTCCACCTGCTGGCCTTTGAGTCTGTCATGTTCACAGCTGAAACACGAGGAGTGAGGCGTGGCGGAGACGAGACGTGGTAATTGGAGAAGACGTCGGGGACGTGTGTTGATACTGTAGTGCTGCTGTAGTACATGTGTGGATCACATAACCTCCTCACCACGCCGACATGTGGGCTAATGGACGCTCAGAGTCTGTACAGGTGTGTGTTTGTGTGTAGGAAGAACCAATTGATGAAGTACACTGTGTTGATGTAGCAATAATAACAGTGGTACGTTAACAGAAACTCAGTGTGTACTGACTGAAGGATTGAAAACAATATACTAACTTTATGGCTCAGTGACACTTATAAATGTGTATGAAAACGACTACAAACATGGTGTCCAGCAGGTGCTACTGATCATGGCTCGTAGTTGTGCTTACCTGTCGGTGATGGTGTTCCTCTTGGCCTTTGAGTGTAACTGTGTGTTTCTTCTTAACGCAGGAAAACACCTGATCCTTGTTCTTTTAACTCTTAGCTTTTGTACTCTTGTATCTCGTAACGCTGCGTTTGAACCAAACCTGACAAAAGTGATGCCGAGCAACACGCAGGACCAAGCTAACCAGATCAGATTTTACCTCCCTGGATACTGTCACACATCACTATTCTCTGGTGAACAAAGTCGTATCTCCAGCGTTGGTGATTTTTCAGGCTTTATAATGAGTTGAAGGATTACATGTCTCAAAATGCATCATCATCCAGCTGAAACAAGGCTGTGTGTAAACGATCCCCTCCATGTTTTAACATAAAATGCTCTATTTTGAATAATAATTTGTATCAAAAAAAGTTCAATTATCTTGTTAAAATCTTTTAAACGACATCTGCTCCTTCTCCTTTATTAAATATCCAGAATCTATGACTATAAGTTGAACTGCTGGACGACAGGTGTTTCCTGCTTCACTGTAAAGTGTGTGTGCGCTGCAGGCTTCAAGTGTCCACATCACACTTTTTCAACTTGAATATTGGACCAGGATTGGCTGCTTCCAGACCGTTTGTAATGTCACAAATCGTGCTCGTATGCCCACTACTGAAAATGTGATTTTCAATGAGCACATAGCAGATGAACATGAAAACATCCTTCTAGTGTCAAACTCTGCACAGACGTCATTCTGCACAGTGAAGCTCAAACATCCAACTGTAGGAACAAGAAGACAAACATGTTTTTGAGTGGAGGAGAACTTTAACGTTTTCACCTGACAACATTGATGTAATTTAAAAATGACAAAGTAAGGCAGGTGTGTGTGAAAATTGTTCAGTTTGATTCACACGAATTCATAATTTAGTGCAACATAGGTATTTTTTAAACAGTGGATTTGAACAAAAATATATTCCCGCCGAAACCTGCTGCAGCTGAAAGTGCAAACCGTTTGAACAAAGCAGGCTGTGAGGCTAACAGGCAACTTTTGAATAGTAGACGTTTTGAATGTTAATTCTGCCCTTTGAGGGAGGCAGGAAGGTGGACCGATGAGAGACGAGGATCACAGCTGAACATCGTAACAGATCAACCCGGCTGGTGGTATTTTGCAGCAGACAGGACGTAATGAGAAACACGGTGATGACACCGAGCTGTACTGCCCTGTTTCGGCCCTCTTAAGTGCTTGTGCAGGACTACTGTGTGTTCTGAATGACATCTGTTTTGTTGCCTTTCATTTATCTACACATTCCTTTTTTTAATACTGTTAACCTCTTTCATACCTCCACTTTTCTCCATCCCGTTGTTCCTGCTGCTCTTCCGGAGGCTCCGGGTGGGGAGTAACAGAGCTGATGTACTGAGTCACCGTCACAGGAGGAGGTTGACCTAATAACATTTCCATGTGAGTGGTTTTTGTGTGTGTGTGTGTGTCTGAGAGAAGGCATACGCTTCTAAAAGCAGACGACATATATAGATGAGAGAGCAAAGGTGGAAGGATGGAAGATATTGGATTAACTTTTGGTTGCATGTGTGGTTGGCTGGGCACACCTGCAGAGCTTCATAATTGGCTGTGAGGAATAGACGGAGTGACAGCACCTGCTGTCTTGCTCTATTAATAACACTCTGACTCACTGGAAGCCTTGGGATGTGTGTATATGCTGGTGTGCTTATGTCTGTCATGACACCACGGTGCCCTAATTCCTGGCCTGATGATGCAAACTACATACACAGTCATTGCCAAACTATTTGCCATATTTCCTCTTTAATGCGCCGAAGCAGGCAGCAGCTTCAGGAGCTTCTTGGAGGATCTCCACTGCCCCTGAGAGGCATCCTCAGGCGTATGAAAACTACAGTTTTCATAGGACCACAGGAGGCGTCCTCTGTCAGAGATCTGCTTATCTGCAGGGAGGATCTCTGCATTAATGATGCATCAGCTCCAGTAAAACAAACCATAGTATTAGCTTTCTGTGTTCTGGTTTACATGCCTGCTGACACGGGGAATACAACTGGGTCAAAGAGCGAACAGGCGATGGCACTTACTGTACCTGAGGAGATGCAGGGTTTACCTATGTAGGTGACCATGAGGGGAAGAGGGCGTCAGGTTTCAGTTGTGAGATCTTTTCTAGTTAAGCTAAACCTCATTCTCAGAATAATTCATTAGGCATGTACTGTATTTACAAAGAAGATCTATGGTAACGGTGACGGTGACGACTGTGCTGCTCCATAAAACGAAAGTAATAACCGAGAGAAATGGCAGCTTGTTGTTTGAGCGGGGGCCGACCTTTTGCAGTGCGACAGGAAGATACAATGCCTGAGCCACTCATTTGTAGCCGGACGATCCAAAAGGACCATGCCTGTGTTTTTGCATGATTTAACCTACTTATTTCAAATAATTTACTGTATTCATGCAACAGCAAAACATACCATTGTATTTGAAATGAACAGATTGAATGTGATTTTATAGCAGCTTCCAGGCAGCTATTGGTTTCAGTTAAGGTTTAAAGCTTGCAGACTATTTTAACATAAATCCATTTCAGTGAACATCATGCCCAGGTTTATTTTTTGTTATCATATTGTGGTGCATATTGATGCAAATGAAGGCAACTGAATTTCTGTGATATGCACAAAAAAAACAGTTCCCGTTTTATATTCCAGAAGCCACCAAACTGACATTATCCTTCTCACAGTGTACATTTGTGCGTATCATTTGTTGTCTGGGTCTGAATTTCTAACAATGGAGCTCATCAGTGCGACACGGTACAGTAACAAACTCCGTCTGAGCTTCTCAGCAGCTCATGATTTCCCCACAGCAGCAGATCTTTCAACTTAATCCATGCTTTCTGTTGCATTAGCACACAATAGCTGCATTTACATGGACCCTAATATTCCACTAATAATGGGAATAATGGGAATGCCTCATGTGACCACCTCATTGAGAAGAGACTGACCTGATCTGGCCCGATCGGAAGAAGTTTTCAATCGGGTTGAGGAAAATATTAGCACCTAATAACCATGTAAACGCTAAATCCGATCGTTTCTCTCTGGTTGGAATCAATAGATTCTTTCTGCGCATGTTTGCTCCACGTGGGGGAACATCAGGTGATGTGAACGAGTTTCTTGGAGGGACAGAAACCAAACTGCTCTGTGGCTGAAACAACTTAAAAGATTTAAGGATTGTTGAACGCCTCGATGGTTGAAAGGCTCCAAACAACAAGCAAACAAGTGTTTGAAAATATGAATGAAGCCGAAAGAAAAAGTCTTCTTCTGTTATATTTGCGGCAGATTAGACGCTTCACAGCGGGCGGAGCCACTGTGCGCATGTCAAAAGAGTTATATTCTGATTAAATGCTTCGGGGCATGTAAACACATCTTATCGGATCACTTTATTTAGCGTCTGTGTAAACAGTTCAGTTGGAATCTCTAATCAGAATGAATTCAGTCGGGTTGAAGAAATATTGTCCGTGAAACCTCAGCTAATGATAGTGTCACTCTGTTCACTGTGACGGATCACCTGTCTCAATCAAGTTTCAGATCCCTAAAGGCTGCAAACTATTTGGAAAACAGTCAGCAGTAAGATGATTTGTAGTAAATGAAGTAAACTTGCAGAAACACCAGTATGATCCTTCAAACATTCAAAAACAGGGTTTTAGGTACAAAGCATTTCCTTGTGCTCTCCATGCCTCTCACACACTCTGCTTCATATGTGACTGCACTTACCTTACCTTACCTGATGACATGTTTACCTCTGCAAAAGGCACTGCGGTCAGCTGCTCACTACAGTGCTTTACTATGATGTTCAGTATATTGTATCCCATTTGCAACCCAATGCTGCACCCTTATCCCTGAAGTGGGGACTTCCCTTTATACCCTTTAAAAGTGGAACAGATCCATATAGAGTGTCTGTCTCTCACTGTGGTACATTATTAAGTTTTGAGTTTGAAGGGTGGGAGTGGTGGACGGATCCGTGCTAAAGAGCAGGGTGCTGCATTGGGGTGCATCGAATCTCTTGTTACCCACGTGTCTTAACCTCGAGCTAGCTCTCTCTGTGCTCTTCAGTGTGTGATGCTACCTATCTTTGCAGACCTGTGGTCAAATAGCGCTTAACATTCATTTGAATAATTGGAGAGTTGTTTATACCTGTCATAGTGATGTGGACAAAGTCGTGTAAAAACACTTGGAAGTGTGTAAAGGTATTTTAGGTTCTATATTACCCGTGGCATCTGCAGTGTCTGTGTTGGCCTGTGTCTACACTGCTGACCTTTAATCCAGTGTTGTTCCCTGTTCTTACAGTCACTGTATGTTTTTTTTGTAAAATAGAAGAAGAAAAAAAGACCAAAAGAAGAAAAATATTTATTGAAGTGTGTTTTAAAAACCATAAATAAATATAATTAATTAAATGGACCTTGCTTTTATTTTGAAAAGCTACTGTGTTTTCTATCTGACAAGTAATCAAATATAACAAGAGTATGTATCCCAGACTAAATAAAGTTATCTTTTCCTGACCAAATCCTCTCGTTGCTTCTTCTTTATCTCACACTGTCTCTCTGTCCCGATGCGTATACGTTCAGTCCTCAGGCTTGTTGCACACAGTTACACTCACATCACATACTCCTGTATCTAAAGGATAAAACAGTATTAAAACTTGATTCTTTTTTTCATAGAGTTTTGGCCATTATCCCTGTTGGTAATAATAAGATTGTACTGTGCTGATATCCCTAATAACTGGTGTGACAGGTAAGGTTGGGGTTAGATTTACTGAATCTGAATCCAGTATCAAATCCACTTATCAAATCCGCTTACAAAAACCTGTTGAATCCCTTATTAAATCTAATTAAGTTTAGCTTTCATCATTTGCAAGTAACTACATTTAAAAGAAGAGCAGGGATTTCTGGCACAACTTCACCTATTTCCACAGTGCACACAACTCCAGCAACACCTGCAGTATAAAGAACAACTTTATTTTTTGACACCAACGCGTTATTTCCACAAGCGCGTTGGTCTCACAATAAAGTTGTGTTGCTGGAGTTTTGACCTCCCAAGTTGCCACATTTATAAATAAGTCAAACTTAAAGATCTGCAATCAGCTTTTGTTGTCTAAGAAGCCAGAAAACACTTTTTATTCTCTCTGTACTTTGCACATATTCTTTATACTTCACACTGTGAACTTTTACACATTCTTTAGTCAATATTTTGCACATTGCTGCACAAACTGTACAGCTCTCTCATTTTAAAAACAGATATGCTGTACTTTTTTCTCTCTCCATATTATTATTTCTCCATATGCAAATGTTTCTATTTCTATTTATGTTTCTTGGCTTTTGCAGTACTTTTTCTCTTATCACGTTTATTTTTGTGCACCAAAATACCAAGGCAAAATCCTTGCATGTGAAAACCTTCTTGGCTGATTCTGAATAGTTAAAAATTAACTCCAGCTCAACCGACTACAAATCAAATGTAAAATCCTGCTTTTACATTAATGCATGAGTAATAATAATATAATGATATAATATATAATTGTGTGACAGTCACAGGGGCCATTTTTCTGCACTGAGCACTTTTACTTTTAATACTTCCAAGTTTTTCTTTCCTGATTATATTTACTTTTACTTAAGTAACATTTTCAATGCAGTACTTGTACTTGTAATGGAGTATTTTTATAGTGTGGTATTAGTACTTTTACTTCAGTAAAGGGTCTGAATACTTCCTCCACTGCTGGTTTTAGCTGGGTGAAGTTTAACTGGATGCAGATCTTTTCTCTTGAGAGGAGTTGCCACTCTGTTGGTTTTGTTGAACTACAAAAAGCTACTTGCGGTCGTAGCACAGAGTGATGTTTCTTTTACAGAAACAATCTTTGGCTGAATACAGACGTTGGCCGACGGAGCGCACGTAAACGTTTTATTTCATTCGTTACCATCAGTTTATATAATCTACTGCCGGTGATGTTAGTTATTTTAACCAACTAGCTAAATGTTTTGTACATTCTTTACTTTTAAAAAAGAGTGAGGAGAAATAAATAGGGTAGTAGAGTCTTTAGCCGAGTTCAATCCGGGTACTTTGCCGAGCGGGAACCGGGAATTCAAAATGGAGGCGCGTCATGGTGAACAGCAGTTGGAAAATCCTCCATGTTTTAAACGAACTCACAGGTTAGTGAAAATAATGTATTTAATCAACATAGTTTAGTCGCCATGGAAACTGTTATTCTGTGACACTATTACCAACATTTCAGGTGAGCTAACTTTCTGTTTTACCTCCAAATTAATTAGTTTGAATTAGCTTATCTGGCTAAACTGTTGGCTTGTTTATAACCTGTATGCTCATCTGCTGGTGCTTGTGTTTCTTTGCCTCCTAGGACTTCATTGTAGCAGTAGTTTCCACATCTCAGCAGTTACTTTGGTGAGTATCATGTTATTGTAACTGATAGAAAATGATGGCCGAAACCATAAAACAAGACCCCAAATTGTAATAGGCCACAGTTTTCCTCTAAACTGCCAGTGCTCTGCCAGGCTGCACTGTTCATTTGCAATCGCCTGTTGTTCATACACTATATCAGTTCATTAGTGAGCTTGCCTGCCAACAGATCCAATTATGTGGCTTTAGAAAGATCCTTCTTCTTCCTCCTCCTCTTTTTCTTCTTCTTTGAGGTTTTATGGCAGTTGGCATCCTGCCTCCTTCTGGATTTAGCCTTTCTCAATGTCCATTTTTTTACTTTTTAAAAGTCGTGTAATTAGTAGTGATGGGCAGATAAAGCCTTATGGAGTTTCTTTCTATTTGTGCTGAAAAAGATTTGAAGCTTCGGGGCTTCAAACACCACCAGAACAGTGACACCTCTCTGAATTTAATAGTTTTGGTCTCATATGTGTGCAATAAACGTCCAAGAAGCCTGCGTGTTATTATTAAATCTGTAGGACTTTTGTTCAAAAGTGCTGCATTAAATGTAGACATTATTGTGCAATATGTTACAGTAAAATGCATTGTCCAAAAAGCTGATTTAAATATTTTTGCTGACATGAAATATTAATGTACCTATTTGGTGTTATTTAGGCCCAGTGTCACTGTGGACTCACATTTTAACTTCATTGTTGTTATTTACATTTCATATGAGTCGCAATGTGTTGTCATTCGTTAAATTAGCGTATTACTTTTATGACATTATTACTTGGTATTATCAGGTGGAAATATTATGTCTTTTGACATTATTTTTGAGTTACGTAAAATTATTATCCATTCCATATTGGTAAAAGTCTGATTTAGGTCGACCTCCCAGGTCTTTTTTAGATTTGAGGCTTGCCCCTACTGTGTTATTAGCATTGAATAGTATTTTGATGCCTCATGTCCTTGCTAGATGTAAATTTATTCATCTCAGTTTGTTAATAAATATTAGAACCCATGTTATTGGACGATATTGGCTTATCAAAGATATACTCATAATTAACAATAAACCACAGTACATAAATGTCCTTGTTGTGATCTGTCCCTTATAATGCAGAGTTCAAAGTATGTTCTTTTAATGAGAAAAATTGTAAATGGATGTAAAGTGTATAAATAAAATGAAGACTACACATACACTTGATGTTCCTCTGTGTTGCCAGGAGGGGGAGTCAAACATCAAGCTATTTTCAATCTCAAAATCATCTCATGGGTCAACCAGGTAGTTCAGTGCAAAATATTAATTTGCTTTAATATCTTTAATACCAAATGCTAATCTGGAGTATATTCAGTATATATTGTGTGTCAGCATTAAATCTTATTATTATTTTTTGTGCAAATATGTAGTTGTTTTTTTTTATTTTTTATATCAAGTTTTAATATGTGTGGAATCATGAATGAACACTTATTTGCTTAACAGTTTATATTAGTCCTGCAGCTAACGATTATTTTCATTATTGGTTAATCTGCTGATTTTTTTCCAAGTATAAATTCCCAGAGCTCAAGTTGATGTCTTCAAAGTTGCTTGTTTTATTGGACCAAAAGTCCAAAACCCAAAGATATTTCATTTACAATGAAGCAGAAAATCCTGAGAAGCTGAAACCAGCATATGTTTTGCATTTTCACTTGACTGGAAGGATTATATAAAAATATAATAATAATATATAATTTTCTATCAATCTACTACTCGCTTAGTCATTTCAGCTCTAGTTTATATGATTGCTTGTGAGCTGAATGCCTTAAAGTTTTTACGGCATGGCGTGTTTTAAAGAGTGTTTTCGTTTACTTCAGAATCACTTCCCAAAATACTGATGCAAAACGATTATCTGAGCTGGATTATAGGTGATGGACATCTTTATTTATTTCATTTTATTGGTTATTTAGCAGGGACAATGCACAATACATGTATTGTACCAGATATAGCTGAAAGCTCATTTTCATCTGTAGTCTCTGGCAGAGGCCACTAGTGATGCGCAGGTTACAGAGATATAAAAGATCAGTTATAGTAAATCAAAAACTTACACAACAACTTACACAATACTAGGGAGCAGACCATCACAACACCATTAAAACACTCAGTACCAAAGCTGGCCACATTCAGTGTCCCTTAGTTTACTGACTACAGACCTGATCGTCCTTCAACCGTGTTTTCAAACTCAATTTAAAATGTTTAAATTGGTACTGCACCCAGCTGCCTTAAGTGAGAAGCATCTTTGCCCAAATGTTGCAGACCGATATTTAACATAACAGTCCCGTCTAGAGGAACCTCTGTGTGTGGATACGTATCGTACAGTTCACAATCATCAAATAAGAACTTAACAAGCCTGGCCATCGTGACATGTCTGTTAATGTTGTGATGTATTGTCTCTCATCTGAAGGGCAGTAAAGTCTCAAAGTCGCTGTATCTGCCTGCCCCCCCCCAGGAGGTGTTGGGCAGCAGATGGGAGGTGATGGAACTGTGTGGTAGTGTAGGCGGTGACATGACAAGCTGTCAGGCCCTAATGCAGGCTAACATCTGGAGGTTGTTGGCCAAGTCACTTCTTGCCTGCCGGCAGGGTCCTCTAGCCTGGGGCCAGAAGCCACCCTGGGGGACATACACCCAGGGCCAAACCTGGGCCTCTGAGACAGGAAGCAGCAGCAATAATGGCGTATGTACAGCAGGAGTCATTTTGCCTTCTACTGTGAAGTGAAACCAAAAACATCAAGCTTGTGTTTGGGGTAATATTGACTGAGCTGCAGTACATAGTGTCAGAGTAGAAACAGGTCGAAGTGGGTCAATGTGCATGTACCGTATAGGGCTCAAAAAGTAGCAGGAAAATACATTTAGTTTGGCTACATGGCTCTGCAGCTTTGGAAGACATCATGAACCAGCTTTCTCAGTGTATTTATCACAGTAAACAGCTATGAAAAACGACAAATAGCCCATCATAAGACGTCCTCGGTGAGTGGGTGGTGTAGACGCGACTACTTGCACAGCAGGATAATACAGGGCCCGTTAAAACTGTTAGCGCCATTGAGGCACTGTGCTATTAGCGCTTCATGCTCGCCTTGAGCATCCAAGAAGCAAGTGCCTCTTCTATTTTAATGACAGCCCTCACCCAGAGGTAATTTCACCGTGATTAAGGCAGGAGAAAAAAAATCATGTCTTAAAAGTCTCTAAATTGCATCTTATTTATCCACCTTTTAACTAACTACAAAAGGCAGACAGACAATGGCACTGCATGTTTCTACCTCTCCTGGTGAACAATTATACTTCAGACATTATCTGGTCCATCGTTTTATGGGTATTAAATATGGCACCCAGGAGATGACAGAGTGAAGCTTTGATGGAAAAGTTTAGATGAAAGAAATTAGATTTTTGTTTTCTTTTTTACTTCTTTAAATCGACAGACCACCTTTAACCTGCGTGATGCAAATAAGCCTTGTGGTTTAGATTTAATGCCTTATCTTTGGGCGGAGCATTTTGAGCATTTTGAGCATCAGAGTTTTAATTTTTACACACACTTTGTATCAGGCCTTTTCTCCATTGTCAGACATAAAGACTGATTCTTCCTTCCTTTCTTTTTTAAACCATGCTGACAGTGTGGCTCAAGGGATGGCAACGTCTGTCTGGTCCACCACTTTGGTCCAGACTTAAATATCTCAACAACTGTTACATGGCTTGCCGTGACATTTTGTACAGATATTCACGGCCCTTAGAGGACAAAGCCTACTGACTTTGACGATCCCCTGACTTTTCCATTAGCACCTCCAGTAGGTCAAAGTTTCCACTTATCGTTGGGAATATCTGCACATCTACCTCATCGATTGGCACAACATTTTGTACAGACCTTCATTGTTCCCAGACGATGTATCTTAATGACATTAGCGACCCTGACATTTCTGTGGTTGACATGTGTGGCTTTGAGTGAAATGTCTCAAAAAACTGTTGGATGGGTTGCCACAAAATTTGGTACAAACATTCATGTTGCTGTCAGGAGGAATTGTAATTACTCGATCCTCTGACTTTTCATCTTACGCCATCATCAGGTTCAAATTTTAAGTTTGTCCAATACTTGGGTTTATGACTAGTCTTGCATAGCCAGACCTATCTCCACGCTTGGACCTGGAGAAAGGTCTGGCTGAACCCATTATCATTCTGGTATAGGAGGAAGAAACACTGGCTTGTTTGTATTTCTTTAAACCAATCACAATCGTCTTGGGCGAAGCTAAGCCCAGGATGCTCTTGCAGCGATCTTGCCCTTGCAAAATACGGATAATAAACAGTAACACGCAGATGGCGGAAGGGGAGGAGAATTCCCACTGAAATAGTCGGCCAATGGCAGGCTTACACCCACACTGTACTTCCTGTGAGTCAGACTAGTTTATGATCAAATACCTGCAGAACTAATGACATTCCCATCAGCTGTTGTTCAAGTTTTGTGCTAATTAGAGAATGTTAGCATGCTAACATGCCAAACTAAGATGGTAAACATTATACCCGCTAAACATCAGAATGTTAGCATTGTCATTCTGAGCATGTTAGCATACTGATGTTAGCATTTAGCTCAAACCACCACTGTGCTTAAACACAGCGTCAAAGAGCTGCTAGCGTGGCTTTAGACTCTTCTTCTTTCTTTCTGTGTACTTTCTCTGGTGGGTTCAGCTCTTCCCTTCTTCATCCTTCTTTGTCCTCTTCTATTTGGAAAGACACCGGTCAAATACATTGCTGTTATCTAAACCACTGTAACTTAAATTGAAAGAGAGAAGAGTCTCAATTAACAAACAGCTGAAGATTATTACAGCAAAGTACCTCAAGTCCATCCCTTCTCTTTCCCACAAGTACTAAATTCACAACAGGCAGCCCCTGGAACATGTTTCTTATTGGACAAATCCCAAAAATCAGCTTTGTGAACCCAGCATGCGAGAGGAAGGAGGTCCCATCAAAGCGGCTCGTCTCTATCAAATCACTCTCTATTGTGTGAGGTGGAGAGGAGTTGGAGAGCAGCGTACGTACGTGGATAATTACACTCACCAGAATCGCTGTTGCACCTCTCTGAGCCCTCCCGTCCCAGAAGACCTGAGAAGTCCCACCCCCCTACCTGAGCAATCACACGCCATCTTCAGAGACATTGTATTATAATCACAGCCATTCACAACTTGCTAAAGTTTGAATTTACCTCTGTATTATCCTCCTGTGTCACCCCTCCTACTCTATTCTTTTCATTTATTTTCTCCCTTGATTGCGCGCTCGTGGACTCATCAGTCAACAGTCAGTGAGTTCGGCACATCCTTGAATCAGACACTTTCACTTTAGGTCCTGTAGGAACTACTTTGCAAATGACTGAAACACTTGCATATTGAAATGTAGTGCCTCATCTTTCCACAAACAGGCACTCATACACACATACACACACTCCTCTAGCTAATGTTGCTAATGTTAATAGCCTGTGCTGCTTTAATTGGTTCCTAAACGCTGTAAGCAGGGTTCCCACTGTGTGTTTAATGAACAGGTAGCACTCATGATTACAGCAATCTCAACCCACCACCCCGCTGCTACAGACTCCCTACACACACACACACACACGAGCATACGCCACACACACACACTGTCCCTGGCCTCATACGCAAATGGACAAAGGCAATTTGAGAGGCTCCTGTGCACTGCAGGATGCTGGGTAAATTAGAGACGAGGATGAGAGGGAGAGAGGGACCAGGCGAGGGAGACAACAAAAGAAAATGAGGGGAGATGAGCGCAAAAAAATGATTGCTGGTTTATGAAGGGAGGAAGAGGTGGAATCATTTCATAGCACATGGCCGTGTGTGAACAGTAGGCAGCTTCAGTGTGTGTGTGTGTGTGTGTGTGCGGAGAAGATGGCTGATTATAAAATGTGTCTTCTTTGTCTCGTTTTGTTGTGTTTGACATCCACAGAACGTCTGCGTGTTCTTTATTTATTTTTTTCTTTTACCGTAACTTTTCACTCCGATTCATCAAATTATTGAAATTGTTCTCAAGAGTCACTTGAGAGACAAACTTCTTGGCCTCCATTCCAATGCTCCTTTTCCTCTTCTCTCCTCTCCTGTTTCCTCCTCTCCTCTCCTCTCCTCTTGTTTTTCTTTTGCTTTCATTTCCTTTCCTGTTCTCTCTTCTCCGTTCCTTTTCTTTTCCTTTCCTCCTCTCCTCTCTTCTCTCTTCTCTTGTTTCCTCTTCTCCTTTCCTTTCTTCTCGTGTTTCCTCCTCTTCTCTCCTCTCCTCTCCTCTCGTTTCTTCCTCTCCTTTCCTTTCTCGTTTCCTTCCCTCCTCTCTTTTCTTATTTCCTCCTCTCCTCGTTTCCTCTTCTCCTTTCCTTTCTTCCCGTGTTTCCTTCCCTCCTCTGTTGTTTCCTCCTCTCCTCTCCTCTCCACTCCTCTCTTGTTTCCTCCTCTCCTCTCTTCTCGTTTCCTCCTCTCCTCTCCTCTCCTCTTTCCATCTGTTAGTCCTTGTCTATCCTGAGGCACAGAGTCAGAAGCTCGTCTTCTCAGCCGACTGATGAAGATGCGAGATGACAGCCATCTCTCTCTCTCTTTTTTCGACAGAGCCTCTCTCTCAGAATGAGTAGAAACAGAGGTGGGTCTCGTTGGAGGCCTGTATATATGTACGGCTGGGTGGCAAACCTCATGTTGTATACATATTTGTTCAAACGTGCAAGTTGCTCAGTAATCCTCCCCACTCTGTTTCCCCTCCCACACATGTATATAAACAGGCAGGCCTCTGCCCATCTCAGCTAACATGGGGGAGATGCGATGGATGAGGTTAGTAAAGAGGGGGATGGTAAGGGAAGGGTGCATGCGCAGCCTCTGCCAGATGCCCTTTGTAAATAAGCAGGGAGTCCTTAGAGGGGCGCCGTCGGGCGTCCTGACTCACCCGTCCCGAAGGACACAATCAGGGTGTCCCCCCGTACCTTGTGTAAGGGGTAAGGAGGGGTGAGGAAAGGAGAGGGTCTGGTCTGTATGTGCCTGGCGCTGACACAGAGGAGCTGTGGGTCTAATTCATTAAACCAGCCTTCTAATATAAACAGCCATTCATTTCGCTGCCTGACACTGGGCCGTCTGGACAATGTGAAGAGCCCCAATAGAACTGCCATACACTGCTGTTGTGTGTGTGTGTGTGTGTGTGTGTGTGTGTGTGTGTGGTGGAGCCTGGCTGTTTGTGTGTATGAGGTCTCAGAGAGCCTGTTGGTCCCAAGCAGGTACAGTGAGGCTAACCAGAGGCGTTCATGAGCCCTGACACGGTTCACAGAGCAACTGAAATTCACATCTTATTTTTCAAAAATTCCATATAAATTCAAAAAGTGGTCTGTAAAGATTTTATAATGAAGGGAGGACATTAAGATGTTGCTGACTTATGTCAGTTGAACTAGTAGTGATTTGCAACCGGCAGCTGTCCAGCTGGTAAGAGTGAGTACCTACATGTGAGGACAAATAAACAGTTTAAAACTTGGAGCACAGGCTGCCTCACCAATAGTTAGGAATAATAGAATGTAAATACATATATAAGAAAATAAGAAGTTACACAAGAATACATTATCCACATAATATTGATACAAAGCCCAGGACAAACTAGAGAAAGTGTGAGCATCAATAAAATGCTTTAGAGAAACGGTAGGTCTTCAAGATTAGGCTCAATTAGATTCAAGCTTAACAGAGTTAGGTGGTCTAAACCTCAATGTCTGTATGTTTTAACAGTAACAAGATTCAGTGACAAAGCTGTACAAAATATGTCAAAAAAACCCTGACACGGAAAAGTGATTAGAGGCCGTACAGCTGGAGGAAAAATGATTGATGCAAGCAAATACAGTACACTGTCTGCACGTTCAGATTTCAGAGATATCGCAAGAAGACAGAAAGCTTTATTTTTATCTCTGATTAACTAATACACACACACACACACACACACACACACACACACACACACACACACACACACAGCGCTCTCCAGTCTCCTGCAGGGCCAAATTGTCTAGATCAGACCCCCCGTTGCACACACTTAGCTCCATGTCTCCTCTTGTTCTTTTGCTATAAAGTGTTCTCCTTTGTTAATCTGAAAGAAAAGAACAGAAGAAGACCCCTCAAAAGAGCCGCTATGGAGAGCTGAGAGCAGACGAATGTGTTCAGAGGTAATGATGTGCGATGATGAGTAATCAGGAAAAATAAGATGTTTTTATCTTCTGGACTTTATAATCCTTGAAAAGTGAGATAAATGGTTGATTTTTACGTGAAGAATTTCTGCGTTTAAAATCATCACAGCTTCACTAAAATGGAGTTTGACAGTTTTAAAGACAGAAAAGACGTGTGAAATTATTCGATCACATGATGTTTTGGCTTCATATAGGTGGCAGATATATCTCCACTGACCAACAGTCTGGCCAGCTGTTATTTAGGGACACGTTGACAGTACACACTGTCGTCGTCGTCGACGACAGACAGAGACAGTACACACCCACTGACACTGATACTGAATGTGGAATGTGGGTTTTATGGGCTTACAAATGCACACACACACTGTGCACTCATGTACTGTATGTGCACGCACGCAGACACACACGTGCATACACGCCCATCCGTCCAAGCATGCAAGCATCCACCCACACACACACACACACACACACACACACACACACACACACACACACACACACCTAGGTATCTGTGACCACTAATTGTGTCTGGCCAGTGCCGTCCCCAGCAGCCAGGGTCATGAGAGTGCTGCGGTGCAGGACAGGGTAGCCATTGCGGTAGCCTCTTAAACATAGCTTATCCTGAGGCCTGTTATTACCCTGAGAAACTATCATCTTTTTCTCCTCAAAACCGTCCTGCTCAGTCAATTTAATGAAGCAGGCATTCCAACGGAGGGAAATGAGCAACAACTCCCACAGTCCCACGCAGCCACCAGCGATTAATGGTTCTAGACAACAACCTCCGGGAAGGAGACAGCAACAAATTATTATCACTCGTCTCTCTGTTGTTTGTCTTTGTTCAGCCTTTGTCTGCCTTTTCAATTCTTCCTCAGGTAAAAGCTCCAATGTGGCTTTGCTGTACACTAAAACTATCAGAGCACTGTTGAAGGTGCAATCAAAAAAGATGTCTGCTGTTCTGCAGCACAGAGTGATCATAATGTGCTGTATGCAGGTGGCTGATCTGAGCTGTTGACTTGATGACTCAGGGCTGAGGACAAGTGTCTGGATTTGAACAATCACTTCATGCTCA
This sequence comes from Macquaria ambigua, assembly GCA_008360985.2. Taxonomy (NCBI): domain Eukaryota; kingdom Metazoa; phylum Chordata; class Actinopteri; order Centrarchiformes; family Percichthyidae; genus Macquaria; species Macquaria ambigua. Next base: position 18,224 of record VMKM01000836.1, on the reverse strand, counting down.
TTGTTTCGTTTTTTAGATCAGAAGCTCTCCAACAATTCGAAAACAGTCACATTTTCTAACTCTTTTGCAGCAAGAGAGCAACCAGGGTCACATTACATTTCCTTCGCAAAGCAAAAAAAGCAACTAACGATGGAGCTCAACCATTTTTTAAGGGAGATAACAAAAATGATTGTTATTTGAGAGAGAAAATAATCTAATAAGGAAATATCTGTTAATATCCCTTTTTTGCACACAAACATCTCTAGCTCTGAACCCTCAAATCTGGTTATTAAATAGTTAAAAAATATTTTCTGAGGCAGGATATTTTTCAGACAATACACTTTACTCTCAAAGATGACAGTAACAGCAACAGTAAACGTAAATTAATAAGTAATATATAAATATTTATATATTTTATATATATATTTATATGTAATAAATAATAGCTATAAATAAAACACAAAATAGTGTAAGAAGTGTTATCTTAAATAGCTAAAATTGCAGCCCATAAAACACTTGTGTAGCCTACATCTATTTGTAAATCTGCCAACATACAATATGCGGTCATATATCTGTGATGGGCCAATATTTGCCCATAATATTGGCTTGCAGAGGCAGTGTTAATCAAAAATGACAGCAACTGTAACAGTGCGTCTTGAACTGTACATTTTAAGTAAATCTGACTAGATAATAGCTAAAAATAAACACCAAAATACAACACAAATCATTAAGTGTTATCTTAAAATATTTAAAATGTAAAAAATAGCTAAAATTGCAGCATCTATCTGTTTGTAAATCGGCCAATATACAATATGTGGTCATACATCTGTAATAAGCCAATATTGGCCCATAATATTGACTTGCAGTGATCAATATCTGTGCAATTTCTGCTCTCTGCTGCGAAAATGTTTGTTTCTGCAAAGTTGCCAAAGTTACCTGTATATTGTAAATGTAGCTGGCGATAGTAATTGATTAGACTGGTGCTCTTTTAACAGAACAAAGGAGCACTTTCTTTAAACGTTATGAGAAATACAAAGAATTCAGAAACTATTAACATGGCAGAAATACAAGAAAACAGCAGCACATCGTGGCTTCTATTTCATATTTGTCCTGTTGGAATGAATTTCCTGTTTCGCGTTCAGTATAATATCAGTTGTTTAAAGAAGGCAGAGCTTTCAGCTGAGTGACAGCACGGCCTTTAACTTTTCTTCTCCTCTCAAGGACTCCCCTTCAACTGTTGACTTGAATTAGTCTCCTGCTGCCTTTATTAGCAGCAGCGGTGGAATCAGAGAAGGCTGTCTGCGTGGATCATGGAGGAAGGAAAGGGGGGGGTGACCGCTAAGTGCTTCACTTCTGATCTCTGATGGGGGTCATGAGGTCGCCGCTCAGCCTCACCCTGATGACTTCTGACACCGCATGAGCAACCAAAACCACACGCGTGCACACACACTCACACACACACACACACACACACACACACACACACACTCTGGAGTTGAATTCGAGAGCACTAAAAGCCACATCCTTAGCGATGGTTTGGAGCATTGATACAATTAACTCAAGTGCAACTACTCTTGCACAAGTATCGCTCAAATATCAATTCAAAAAAGTAAAAGAGCCGCTTCTAAACAAAGCACTCATCACTTTATGTTCCCACATTACAGACGAAACCCTGTGGAACTTTCTCCAAAATGTGAACTGATAAGAAGCTGCTTCTGAGCAGCTGTTGCCAACAATTAATGGGTCAACATCAGGCTCATGGGCGCTGTTTACGGGAAAAGGTTGCTCTCTTTAATCACATCACCAAATTAGCAGTAATTTGGGGTTCTGAGTGAGACTGGTCTCATTTTACTCACTGGGTATGTCTGAACGTACCAGTCTCAGACAAGTTGTAATTAAAAATGAAATGTAATCACGTATAATACATGTTTTTAACAGTACTCCAGACTCTGTGAACGTCTGATACTTAACAGAGTGGCAAAGAAAATCAGGGGAGGAAATATTGAAAGGATTGCTCAACTTAGCTATTAACTGATTTCTCAAGAGTGACAAAATGAGAACTATTAGCTACTAAAACGTAATTGTTGTAAAGGCTACAAGGCTAAGAAACATGCTGAAGTTAAACTAAAACAACTGTATTTGTATCCACAAATCACAGCACAACTTAAAATCCAGCTTTCCCCTTCGTAGCTTTAGGGTTTGGAAAATGATCTTCTGTATCAGCAGCTCTTCACTGAAGCTATATGATGTTTACATTCAGACTGCGTGTTTTCACGGCTTCACCAGTCCATCAAATATACATATTCTAAATGTCTTGTGCATCGTTTCATACACATTTCCCCAAAATTCAACCCGTCTGTGGTCAGGTCTAGGCTACAGCAGCACTTTGGTTAAGATTAGTGAAAGATTGTGGTTATTTGGGTTAAATGTTAATGTTGACACGTCGTATCTCATGCTTCAAGTCACTGCAGACTTTTCCTAACCTTAACCTTAAGTGCTGCAGGTGTCTAAACATAACCTTGAACAACTTTAATAATGCTGCAGTTGAAGTATTGTCTTGTAAGATTAAAAAATAAATGAAATACATTTTACTGACTCGCCAGATACGTTAATTAACAACATTTCTGCATTATGTTAATAGAAACATAATCTGGGCAGCATTACGTTTCCTTCAAAATGTATTTATTGATACAAAAAAGTTGTATATGAACATAATTTCCAGGAGACCAGGTTGAATTAATTATATTTCATTTTTAAAGCAGCATTAATTGATATTTTATGGGCACTTGGGGGCAGCAGAGCAAGCTGTAAACACAGAATTGACATATTATAACCTTATTAAGTTGATATGGCAAACTTTTTTAGCAAACAGATGCCTAATTATACATTAATTTAGAGTCATTTCCCCTCTTTTAGTTTTTGGTCTCTTCTAACTCCTGAGGGGAATATCTGGCTCTTTAGCTTTAGCCTCTCTGTTCACCAGCTAGTCGCTAACTGTGTATCTGTGCTGGGCAGGTAGTGTCCGGTGGGTTTAGCAGAGCCTTTTCGCTGCTTGCTGCATCAGGAAACATGGTGGATAAGAGCAGTGAGAGTGAACCAAACATTAGAGAGTTGTGGGCAGTTGAACCAAAAGAGTTTGCTAAAAAGATGCAAAAATTAGTGCAGCTTTAAATGTATAAATCCCCAGGGTTGATAATAAAAACAGTCAAAGCCTTTTGAATCTCTAATTGGTCACTCGTCACCTAATTACTCTCCCAATTCAGGGACCGCATCCTTCGAAGGCTGCATTTGAAGACTGCGTCACAGCGGCGCGACGAGGCTGTCCCATTTCGAAGGCTCCTTCAAATGCAGCCGCCTTCTCCCGAATTTGGACAATCCAACAGCTGGATCCTTCACGGCCCAACATATCCCAAGATTCATTGTGCGCAATAGAATATGGCGTCCCTCAAATGTACCGTCGACAGTGGCCGAGCAGGATTATATTTTTTAAATGTAAAGTATTGGGTTTCAACTCACTCGAATAGCTAACGATACAAGCTCAAACCTCAACTGCAGCTGTCAAGGTTGCTAGGCGACAGGAGCGGCGCTTCGTGGCGCTCGGTTCGGCCTTCGCGGTCACCTTCGTAGACCGCGTCCTGTACATAGACACAGCTACAGTCTGTATGAACCAAACGTCTAAATGAGTTTTGGGAACTGGGATCTGTTTTCTCGCTCTTTCTAAAACTTTATACCTTCACACCTTTTCTGTCTCAGCTTCTCACCGCTGCTTTATTTAGATCCCCTCTCCCTCCTTCCCACCTCCCTCTCTCCTTCCCTCCCTCCCTCTGCCCAGACTGTCTCCTGTGTGTTTATCTTCTCATCAGGGCTCTTTATTGGTAAATAAGGGTGGCCCGCCCAGCCTGGCCCCTTCTTTCTCTCCTTTTTCTCTCACTCCTTAACGCTCTTACATCTTTCTTTTACTCCATCTCCCCCTCCTCTGCAGTGCCTCCCTCCTCGTCTCTGTGTGTGGAGTCTAAGTGCTGCTGATATGTGTGTGTGTGTGTGTGTGTGAGTGAGTGTAACTATAGCGGCCAGTGTTTAGGCTATTAGAGCCGTGTATTTACAATCTGGAGTTTCCTATTGATTATGTCTGCCTTCTCTCTGTGTTTACATGGGGGAAATAAATAACACATGTCGCCGACTCGCTCTGACTCGACATCTTCTTTCTCCTGCAGCTCTGTCTCTTTTCTTTCTTTCCCGACCTCTCGCTCTCCTTCTCCCTCCCCTCTCTCCACTGTCAGTGCTTTTTAACTGGCTCTTTCTTTCCCTTTGATGGTTTTCTCACAACTTCCTGCTGTTAATGTGGCTTTGAGTTCAAATGCGCAGTCTGAGCAATTTGTAAAAGGAGACACAGAAAGCAAGTGACACACAAAACGAGGGACGCAACATTCTTGGACACCCAGAGGCTCTAATATATCAATCAAGACGGTCAGAAGCAGACACACATCATATGTATGCGCATGCACGTACGGTGCATGCAAACAGGCATTCAGTTAGCAGAGACGGCTGCTAACTCTGCAGGAGATCCATGATGGCTGCATCCACAAACCTGCAACACACAGCTTGTACTCCCATGCTCCCTCCTGCCACCACCATTGTGTTTTCTCTTCATGCCTCTCTCATTGGTAACAGGAGCTGGGTGTCTGGGCTTCAGACCAGGCAGTGTGTCATACCTTCCACCACCACCCCCTCCCTGCCTCCTCTGCTGGGCATGCAGCGCTCAGATAGCCCCTCTGATAAGACTGGAGCGCCATATGAACGCCAGGCAGGAGCGAAATCACACTCTGGGGTTGACTCTCGCTGGTGCTGGAAGATGTAAATATAGCAATACTACGGGAAATATACGGCAGCAAATGTACGTGAATCAAAAGTAAGCAGAATGGCTTCTTTTATGATGTTGAAGATCCCCTCCAGACGTGTTTTAGGACATATAAAAAAACTCCTCATTGAATAATAAATTGTCTTTTCCACAGAAAAGTTAAACTTACAATTACGTCTACTCCTCATTCCTCATCGAAAAACAGTTTTCAAAAGCAGTGGTGGAAAGTAACTAAGTACATTTACTCAATTACTGTAGTTAAGTACAATTTTGAGGTACTATTTTCTTCTACTTTATACTTCTACTCCACTACATCTCAGTGGTACTATAGAGGAACAGTACTTTTTACCCCACTATATTTATTTCATAACTTTAGTTACTAGTTATTTTGCTGTTTCAGATTAATAATACAAAATATAATCAGCAAATAATCTCTGATGTATTATTATGGGTGAAGATAAGATTATTGATCGCTGGGGTTAAATTCACAAGCTTCCCAGCAGTAGATAAAGTAATTAAAATTACCACCACCCTTACCAGCTCCAACATTAAAGAGATGAACACATTGATGTGTCAATAATTATAGTCCAATAATAAATATGATTCTGAAATGGGTCATTCTGCATAATGAGTACTTTTACTTTTTGTACATTAAGTATATATATTTTTCTGATTATACATGACAAGTAGCAAAAACATCTTTTTGACTGGAGGGAGACTTTAAATCGTGATATGTGTTATATTATTGTCATCGAGGTGGAGCTGATTTTAATAACTTTATATATTGTTGAGTAGTTTAATATATAACATGTATTATATATCATAAAATTAGCATAACATTTTAACCTGCAAACTAACTAGAGCAACTATAGATGTCAGATAAAAGGAGTGGAGTAAAAAGTGCAGCACTTCCCCCTAAAATGTTGTGTTGTAGAAGTATAAAGTCGCATATAATGCAAAATAGTACCTCAAGATAGTATTTAACATTGGTGGAAGAAGTATTCAGATGCTTTAATAAAAGTAAACGTAGCAACACAAAAATGTAAAAATACTCCATTACAAGTAAAAATGTACTTGAATAAAAGTAAAAAAGTATTGTCAGCAAAATAAGTAGTTAAAGTAAAAAAACACATCATGCAGAGTGTTATATTATTGTATATATTATATAGATGTATATACATGTGTGTGTATGATTGTTTTATATGTATGATCTTAATTTGCAAAGTTAGCCATAATTATAGCAGTTTATAAAATATATCTCTGTAATGTGGAGTTTCATAAAAACAAGCAATGCAGAACAACATTTTAAGTGGGAAAAAAAATCAGATTTTCTGTCAACTTTTCTTCAAACGTTCGAAGGAAATTAATTGTACGCGGTTCTTGAATCAAGTGTAATTTTTCTGATACTAATGAAATTGTCTTGGTTTGTTCGTGTAGAAGAAACGGACGAATTTACCACAAGAAAAACACGATTTTACTTGACTAAAAAATGTGTTAAGATGCCGTGGACACACACACACACACACACACACACACACACACACACACGAGCAAACAAACACACTCTCATGTCATCAGGAAAAAAAAACTTTTTTAAAGCCTCTGGTCTGCGTCTTGTGTCTGCTGCTTCTATTTGTGCTGGACCACGTTTGCATGCTCATATATTTGTGTACTGCTCCTCACAAAGAGGGGAAACTGGAGGGGGGGTTTTCTCTCAAGAACATCTCCCCACAACAATCAGAAGGAGGATGAGATGAAAGAGGGCAAAGCCAGAGAGACGCGGCATGTTTATGGGAGAGAAGCTTGAATAACGGGTTTGCGGCGGTCAGCGGCGGTAACTCGAGCCGCCTGTGTGGATGCATATGGAGTGTTATGCTGCTTCTCTGTAATGCAGGAGGGTTACAGGCTTTGTTATCCCGCAGTGACACCACATATGTTGACCAGCAATCAAATAAACTCTGTCTCGGGTTCTCGGGTGCCTTTTTGAAGGGAAAGCGCCGCAGGTTTTTAGTTAGAAGGCATTTGAGTGGGGATGAACGTGAACATAAGAGCATGAAAAACCTCACAACCTCATGTACACAGAGATGACAAGACTGGGTGCTGTGAAGGTGGAAGGTTTCCTCTGCGACCAACAGGGAGCAGTAGAGGCCTGGTAAAGCTAACAGCATGTTCTCTCTTTTAATATTGACCCAACGCTCCACATGAAACTCTCTCCTCACCTCTGCTGGCCTCTGCTTTTGGGCCAGACTCTCACCCTGCCTACCAATCAGGCCCAAGTCTGTGTGTGTGTGTGTGTGTGTGTGTGTGTGTGTGTGTGTGTGTGTGTGTGTGTGTGGAGAGAGGACGGGGTGCTGTGAAATATCTCTCAACAAGACTACATATATACAGTTCCGGCTTGAAACACATGTAACGGATGGATGTGTGTGTGAAAGAGGGAGAAAGTGAGTGACAGTGAGCGTATCTGAGTCCGTGCACGTGTGTTGTTTTTCTGTTGTTTTCCATGTGAACTGTATCTGGTGGCCTTGTGGCGGCCGCAGACATCCCTCCAAATGACAGTCTAATCAGAATACATGTCCGTGTAAACCGGCACCAGTCATTACTCTGCTAAGTATAGGATGGCCGCGCTGCTGCGCCAAATGTTTTATGATAACCAGTGTGTGTTAAAATATGCGTCCTGTGGGAATTTATCTGCCGAGCGAGGAGCGAGCTTGAGGAGATGTCATGGTGGCCTGCTCAGCATGCCGCCGTTTAGGAGAAAGATTTCACGTGTCGAACGCTTTATTTAACAGTTTCAAACAGGTGGTTTTAGTGGCGTGTCAGCATAAATGACTATTTGAATCTAAAATCTTTGATGTGTAATGGAGGTACGGGCTGGATGATAATCAGTTTGATCCTTTATTGACTTTCTGTGGACTTGTATTGTGTTGATATCATTAGTTCTGAAACTATCAGCAGATTAATCAATCAACAGAACATTGATTGACAACAACTTTGATAATTAATTAGCCAGAAATGCCAAATATTCTCGTACACGTGTGAAGAGTTTGCAGAGTTCATTGCACTGAACATCACTCGCTTTATCTTGTTTTTATTTGCCATATGTATCATGATATATATTGATATCAGTTAACGGATAGGTTAGCTAATATGAGACTTCAGTATTCTGAATTACACAAATCAAATGGGCATCCTCCCCAAAGTTACAGTGTGTCTAGTAATAAATTCCCTATTTGTGTTTCTCCGGATTGGTGTTTCCTTTAGTGGAGGGATAATTACACAAAGGACATTTTGTACTAGCAAAACATTAACTAAGCACTTGATATATATATATATATATATATATATATATATATATATAGGGTTAGCACATATATATATATATATATAGCTTCAGATAAACTTTTGAATATATTTTTACACACAGTGCTGACTGTGGATTTTGTCCCCCATCCCTTACATTGAAAATGCATCATGAAGGGATCTTTTAATGGTCAGTATGAACAGCAAGTAAATCTGTTTCACTGCTCATATGGGCACCTGGTTATTGTCTTTTAATATCATCATATTGATAGTGTGTGTGCTGCTGTTGGGACGCTGCCAGTTTGACTAGGAAGTTTATGTTCTGGAGAGAAAAACCTGCAGGTTCAGTGTCCTCACCTTTCTCTTGTCTGTCTTTACCTGCTGCTCCTGTCACCTCTCACACTCTGAGAGGTGACGGCCCATCAGCTGTCTGTCGATGCAGTGACCAGCAGAGTTTTTTCCCAGGGTTTAGTCTGACAGGCTCTGGTCACTCCTGCGGCTGAGGCCAGGCTGCTCTGGGCAGGGCTTGAGGCTGTGGTCAAGATGATGAAGGGGGGGGCAGGAACCAGAGCTGACCCACATAGGCGCCTTCAGTCCGGGCCAACCGAGGGCCTTTTCTGGCCCGCTGCAGCCCACGGACCGTAAACACACTGGACAACAACAGAGACACACACACACACACACACACACACACACACACACACACACACACACAGCACAGCGCTGCTTGGCATCTGCTCACACCCAGACAGAAACGAGCTGCGAGCCGTCGCCACTACACGAAGAACACACCAATCACCAATGTGCCGTGAAAACCTCACATCTCCAGCCTTGATCATGTTCATATTTTGACCTCAGCTTCAGCTTTATGCGCTCCCCCCAAAAAATCCCCAACCACTTTCAGATCCTGTTGGAAAAACTCTGAAACACTCGGTGGTCACGCTGGAAACGGTTTTATTTTTAGTTCCTCGAGAGCTGATACTTGCACACAGTTTTCACTGGAAAGCAATGGTGTGCTCAAACACACACACACAATAATTATTACTATAATTTATTCACTTATGATGGCTCCAACTGATGCAACATGTGCTCATATTGAAGAAAGAAATGATCAGACAGTAATGATGTGTTCACTGCACTAAAGAACTCAGGATTTACAACAATCAATCATTTTATCTGCTAAAAGATTTCCTCCAGTTGAAAAGAAAAGATAATTGTTCGTTCAACTTCATAGATTAACAATTAAGTCAGACAACTTGAAATTTCGTGAAAAACTCAGACTACAGTTACCTTCAAATATACTGGGGGATTAAATGATTGAGTAAACTTTCACATGACTCCAGTTCTTAGATCCCTGTCGGCTGCTGCTGTGTCAGTGGATCAACTTTAAATTTACTATTGCTTACTAATGCTATTACCAGCCATAACACATCTCTGATCTGCTCCTGCATCATGAGGAGGTCGAAATTCAAACAGTTTGTTCTCTGTTCTGAGGGTTAAAACAAAACATGGAGAATCAGTTTTTAATTTCAAATATCTGGAACAAACTTCTGAACGATCTGTCGTCTGCTCAGAAACTAAACTCCTCTAAATCGAGGCTTAAATCTTTAATGTCTGACACAGCTTTTTTAAATAAAGTTTGGGGCTTTTTTCACTGTAATGTCAATTATTTTATCTGCTATTCTTCATTCAATATTGCACATGCACACTTCAATGCACTCGTACTCCTAATGCAAAGCACTCCTAATGCAAAGGTGTTGCACATAATCTTGCCTTCTAAAGATGTCTTTAATAATTAGACTTTTTGGCCAAAGAAGGAAGCTAACACAGTTAAGCTAACAAAGATGGCAAGTTGAATGACAGACTGACTATATAACTGCATAAATCAATGAATGAACTACTGTAAAAAGTGGCTATAAATGCATTTTATCTTTACTTTAAAGTTGAGTCGGGTCAGTGTGCAGATGTTATTTGCAGTATGACACTCTGCCTGGTCTGAAGCCCAGCTAATGATAGACATTCATAATCATCTATTGGTTCTGTACATTTTAAATGAATATGAATTAAATAATAGCGATTAATGCATTCCCTTTGAATTTGACTTTTGATCGTTGATGCTTGTCATTAATTCATGCAGATTCGGAGCCACTTATGTACTACGGTTATTTAAATACTGTATGTTCTTTGTAAAATATACATACAGGCATTAATAGAAGCATTAGAGGTTCCTTCATTCCTTTTGAAATTTGCTCGCTCAGCCACTCGAGTTATTGACGTGCTCTTCTCTCTCTCTGGTACAATAGCAAACATTTTCTCTGACTGATACCTGTGACAAGTTTCAGATCAAAGAGCTCAGTGAATCTCATGCAAACCGCAGTTAATGAAAATTAATAATTGCAAAATGAGAATAAGGTGAGGGTGTTTTACAGAATTCATCAGAAGCTGACCAGATTTTATTCCATCAAAGCTCAAATAAATGCAGTCAGTGGGTGATTAATGAATATATTGATTAAGAAGAGACACAAGGGGATTGAGTTTGGTGTTTGTCCTCAAGTTTGTTTAATGAAACAAGTTTTAAATAAAGTTTCTGGCCCCAGGCGCCCCAGGTCACATCAGGTCGGGATATAGCGTGAGAATCGGTCCCTTTATTATATCTATAACCACCAGATTCTCCGTAAAGACGACCCCCATAAAATCCCCATAAAATACCTCCTCATCGCCGTCATTACCTGCTGCCTGAAAACAATAATGCTGTAAAACACTTTTATTTTTACTGGAGTTATAAAAAAAAAAAACGTACTGCTGAACATGTATTTCATTTTAATGGAGATGCTACTTTATAGAGGGTGGTCATATGAGAGCCATCAATAGGACAAGGCGAGAGTTCACAGGGAATGGATGTGCAAATACACACACCCACACCCACACGCACACACACACACATCATGTACATCGCTGAGGATTGATGGGGGCCGGTACACACACAGAACAGACCTCTGGGTTTGGAACATGACCCGATAGATTCGTATTGCCTTGCTTGCTGCTTAACCTGCCACAATTAGCAGACAGGAAAAGGTCTGGTCACTGAAAATGTAATCACGAAATTAGCTGCGTGATACATCAGCCGAACATACGTCTATTAAGTCCAGGTTATGGATACGGCATTTGTTCATATCAGCGTTGACGATGGCAGATAATTGGGCGCACTAATCCGGTAATGCTTACAAATGGTCAAATTACATTGAGCAATGTTGATTAAGGACATTATGGGCACACATGCACAGCGATGCATGCAGTCGGTTGTTGCTCACACACACACGCACACACACACACACACACACACACACACACACAATGCCACCAACATTCGTGTCACACCATCAAGAGGGTCAAAGTGTGGGTTTGGTTACACACTGCATTGACAAGTGACACCACTCATAAAGCAGCGCTGTCATTAACTACGTCGATTGCCAATACATCACACTCAACTGTCATAAAAACATGGAAAACACATTGCTGCAGTGGTTATTATGCACTTTAAACCTTGACCAGCCTATAAAAATGGATGATATTACAAGAAGAGTATCAGCCCGGTAATTTTTTAGAATTTTTTTTTTTTTTTGCTGGCCTCCACTAATAAAATTGACTATCTATCTTCTGCAAACTGCATATTCTTCAAAACAACTCAAGGCAATTGTAAAATCGTAATCACATTTGCAGATCTTGCCGATGCAGATAGGGTGGATTATTTTCATTGTCGATTATTTTCCCCTTTAATCATTTAATCTATGAAATGTTGAAATATAGTAAAAACTCCATTCTCAGTTTCAATCAGCCCATATTGATGAATTCAGTCAGATTTTTTTTTTTGTCTGACCAACACTCAAAAACCTAAAGATATTCAACTGACTGTTAATGTGACAAAGAAAAACATAGGGTTCTCACGTTCATGAAATTCCTGGAAAAGTTGTGAAATTAAAAAAAACTGTTTTCGAGGCCTGGAAAATGGTTTGGAATTAACAGAATGTTTTGGAAAAGTTTTGAATATAAATTGTTTTGGCTATTGTTCATAAAAATCCCAGAACATGTCTAACGTTACGCGAAATACGTTCCTCGTATTACTAATTTAAAATGTAGTGTTGCGCTGCGTGACCGTTGAAACGTCACTAATATCACATGATACACGTTGGCGCATGCAGCTAGTTGGTGGTGGGAATGTCTGAAGTTAGCAAGTGCTAGCAGTTAGCTTATCTGCAAATACCTGGGATAATATGATACATGACTCAAGCGCCCTATGATCGCTAAATAGACCTACTTATTTTAAACTTCTTAAATAAAGTCGTGGAAATGGGGTAAAATATTATGGAGTTTGTGAAACTGTGCGAACTCTGAAAACAGCTAATCCTCACATTTGAGAAGCTGAAACCAGAGAATGTTTGGGCGTTTTGCTCGGAAAAAAACTCTTTTATTGATTATCAAAATAGTTGCTGGATAGATATAATAGATAATAGACAGATTTAACTTTCACATTGCTCCTAGAGATAAGAGCTTCTACTTTTTATCTCTTTTGCACTATTAAAACATATTTTGAATTGTGTTTTCTCACTACTGCTTTTATCACGTGTTTTTTTTTCATTTTATCTCAGTAAAGTATTTTGTAACCTATGGTTCGAAAAGTGCTTCACAAAAAATATTATACTTCATAAATCAGAATGACCAAACGAGTGCCTTTATTGTAAAATGGCTCTGCTACCTGCTGCACTGCATCAACCACACTGCTTTTAATAAGTATCCGACGCAGCCGCTGCAACACACCAATCTAATAAAACATGGCAGATCAATTTATGACTGAATACGAAATGTCTCATGCACATGACCTTATGGCTGCCTATTTAACCTAATATAACTAATATGAGCCCCATATATCACTTATTACTGATATGGAATCAATACTGGATTCAATTAGCTAATGATGCTGAAAGGTACTTCCTGGATCCATTCGGGTTACAGAGCTTTGTTGGTGGACGCACCTTTGACTGTAATCTGCTCTGAATGTTTATTCTGATTTATTTTTTTCTTCTTCTTCACTTTTTACTGGAGAGTAATAGTTTGATGTTTGCAGGCTCACAGATGTCATCTAGCCACAGTTTTCCCCTTTAAAATAGCACCTTCTTCTTCTACCTGTATATACAGGAAGTTGTAAAGCAGAGTAGAGTCCCGATAGAAGAAAACAGTGGAGAGAACATGATGTTTCCTCTGCTGCGAACTGATTCAGACTGTGGCTGAAATCACTTCCTATTTTAACAAGTCCTCCAACCTAAAGGACAGAATAGTTTGTTTGCCAATGACTCCCAAAACGACATATATGGGCATACCGGACCTTTGTCGTCATGGTAACATTAATAAACACGTGGTTAACGTTGTGAAACTGTCGCAGTTTGGTTAGGTTTAGGCACCAAAACTACTTAGTTAGGTTTAAGGAAAAGATCATGGTTTGGGTTAAAATAACTACGTTAGTTACGTTAATTAAAATAAGTCAAGGTTGACTTTTGGTTTCGGCCTCCTGGGTGAAAGTCCTGTGTTGTTTGACCCATCCATCCACCTCGACCTCCTGCCCACGTGTCAATTTGTGCTGCGCCGGGTAAATTCACGTCTAATTCACATTGACATTGTATGTAATCGTGCCGGTTCTAAGATTCACTAGTCATCTCTCACACTCTCCATCAGTTCGTTAATTTAAACATCTAGATTCATGCAAATATCAAACACATTTGAAATTAAATGTGGTTCACACTGAGAAGCTATTATTGTATTTTTTTTTTTGTTGGTTACACAAACAACCTATAGCTGCAAGCTCTTTAGCTAAGTCTCACCTGTTGCTGTCCTTACAGTCTAATTCTTGGCATTAAGTTAGATAGCTGCCTCCGGTGTCCGGTTATACTGTCTGGTTACTAAAAGTTAATCCACACCTTCCAGCCAATCAGAATGGTGGCGATGGTATAAAGAAATGATTGTCAAGGCTACCATGCATTATGCCTTCTACCTGGTCATAAAAAGTTGTATCACAGTATAGTTCCCTGAAACAGCTTGTTCACACGGTGTTTGCAGAGCCGAGTCTTTGACTAACACCGCTCAGACACGAGCATTAGAAGCAGTGAGTTGGTGGAAGGTTTTCATTCGATTGTGGCCAAAAGTCTGGATATCATCAGGCCCGCTACATGCTCTGTAAACAGAGTGGGCATTGAATACATTAGTCCCTGCATCGATTTGAACCTTTCCTTCCAAACGCCGCCTCTCCACACTGCTCCCCCTCCCGCCTTTACCTCCTTTTTTTTCCTTTTTCATCTTCTCCTCTTTTTCTCCCAGCGTCAGATTGCTAATTGCAGTAATCTTTGTACAAGTAGTGCAAATGGACTGAATATTCACCACATATTTATTCTGCAAAAGGGCAACGCGACGACAGCATCTACAGGCCTAATGACAATCTGGTGACAGTCACCCCCCCAGATAATTTTCTTCTTCTTCTCTTCTTATCACAAAAGGCTAAAAAGGTTTAAAAGACAACATGCTGCAAATGGAAAAAAACAACAACTCTGCACTCTGAATCCAAGATGTTCAGAGCAGCGATTTCTGATTCACACTCTCACCTTGTTTATAGACTAACTCGTAGATACCACATTATTTGGTCCTTATGAAATCGGTGTGTGTCTTTGTTCTTAGTTTATTGAAGAAAATATCCTCTGGCCTCCACCCGACTATTATCTCCAGACGTGGAGCCAGCAGCTCCAGAAGAGTCATGTAACCTGAAACAAAAAACAAGACAGACTGGAGGCCTGTTCATTTATTTATGTATTACTGTAAAGCTGTGTTGATTTGTTACTTGGGCTCAGCTTGTGTGTTTATGTGTCTGTGTCTCATATTTATCCATATGTGAGCGTCTGTCAATTTACGTGACAATTTAAGTGCCTGTATCCTTGTGTGTGTGTGTGTGTGTGTGTGTGTGTGTGTGTGTGTGTGTGTGTGTGAGAGAGAGTGGACGGGGGTGGGGCGGGCCAGGCTGTCCTGTCGCCTCGGCTCTGGTCTGATCAGTACCAGCAGACCCGGTTAGCGCTGAGCTGAGAGTGCAAAAGCTTGTCAAGCAACACACAGCTGTTTACACACCAGGCCGCAAACACTCCGCGCCGACACGCCTCGGTCCTGATGAATAATACACACACCACCAGACGGCCACTGCGTGCATCTTCAGCGTGTGTGTGTGTGTGTGTGTGTGTGTGTGTGTGTGTGTGTGTGTGTGTTTAATTTGATATATTGTAGTTTTAAGACTGTGTTATTGTGATGTATTGAGAAGGAGAATGACTGAAGATCTAGATCAATGGTTCCCAATCTTGGGTGTCAGGGGTTCTCAACCTTTTGTGACTTAAGGCCCACTTCTGATTGTTAAAACATTTCCAACGACCACCTTCTCAAAGCGCTAGGCAAAATAAGCTCCTCTGCGATTGTAAAGGGTTTCTTGCTACGAGTAGCAACCATATAGCTCGCTTTCAAAGTGGCTTTTGACTGAGTTGTTAATGTTGTGATGACTTTCTGTTGTGCCTGAAGCCCGTCGTTTTTCCTTGGGAAGCCAAAAGAATATTTCTTATCACACCCCAGCTGCTTTGTGTTTCAGTGTCTCTGGAGTTTCGATGGTTTTAGCGCCTCATTTGACAGGATTTCACCACATTCAGCCTCAGTCATTATGAATCCAAATTTAATGTATTCAGGCTCATATTTCCTCACCACACGCTTTGGAGCTTTTACTGGCGTAGGGTTTCTCCCACATCACTTGTTTCTTTCAAAAACTGATCCATTTTGTGTCACTGCATCCGAGGGAACGTTAGTTAGCTAACAGCGGCTAAACACGTTTGTCTCTACCTGATGATGTGAATGCTTGAGCACTTTTATATATAAAAATAACATTGTAAATTACCCCCCAAAAACAACAGTATTTTTTGCATCCGCGGCCCACTAGCTGGCGCTCTCATGGTTGAGAATGGCTGCCTTAAAGGGTCCCAAAATAAATCTGAGGGGTCATGAAATGTAACAGGATAGAAAACATGAAAATATATATTTCTGCTACACAAATGTTTTTGAACTTTTCTTTCATTTTTGCCCATTTTTTTTTAACAATGTAGGATAGTTTTTACAGTTCAGGTCTCTGAAGTCACTCAGGTTAATCTCTTCACAACTCGTAGACACATCTGTGATGAGGAGATTCAGTCCTGCTTTGATTTGTTTTAAAGAAATAGTTTTGCATTAAGATGAATACCCTTATTTGCTTTCTTGCGTTAGAGTTAGATGAGAAGGTTGATACCTCTCTGATATCCGTCCATTAGATGTAAAGCTAGAAAGACTTAGCTTAGCATAAAGACTGGAAACGGGGAAACAGCTAGCCTGGCTCTACTCAAAGGTAAAAAAAAGATCCGCCTAGCGGCATCTCTAAAGCTCACAAATTTATACTTAGTATAGCTTTTAGCTAGTCTTCATGCTAAGCTAAGCTAAGTCTCTCCTAGCTTCATATTTAACACACAGATATTAGAGTCGTATTGATCTTTTTTAATCTTACTCTCGGCCAGAAAGAGAATTCCCCAAAATGTCAAACTATTTCTTTAAGGGGTCATAAAGCAAAAGGCGACAGTGTTTCTTGTGCTTTTGAAGGCATTAAGCCACAAGTTAGGACATATTTTCTTAATTCAGCTTTGATATTTGACCACAAGTATTTAAAGCAGTAGATAAAAAAAATTGTTTGCTCAGTCAGATTGACACTCGGTCTGTAATGAAACCAGCCGACCGAGCCAAGGCATCTGGACAAGAGCAGTGCTGCAGCACGGAAGGAGTTAAAATGCAGCGAGGGGGAAGAAAGGGTCTGCTCAGGGAAAAAAAAAAATGCTGTGATCTCCTTTATTGTTGAGTTTAATTAAATTTTCAGCTCTAATTACAATTAAGCCACTTAGTATGTATAATAATGTTTGCATCACAGAGCAGCACAGATGCAGTCCATCAACGCAATTAAATATTAAAATGGCTGTGGCTGTATTAATAGCAACGTGGTGTGCTAGTCACTCTGTGTGTGTGTGTGTGTGTGTGTGTGTGTGTGTGTGTGTACACAAGCAAAGCCATTGCAGAGGGGGCTCCCTTGGTACTGGTGCTGTCGCCTGGAGACCCTCAGCCACCAGTGAGCCCACCACCGCGTATATGACCTATATTCACCGCACCGCTCTCTGAGCCAGAAAAGCATCACTAAATGGAGAAAAAAACCAAAACACAGTGTGGTGGGTAGAAAAAAAAATCCCCACGAGTGTATGAATATTCCTGAGCTGCAGAATCAGCGCACTGTAAGTCTAATGCAAAATTACTGTTTTGGTACAAAATAATTCATGACTGCACATAATGAGTGCGTTTTTAAGTCAAAGTGATGATTTGCTTGATTCACCTCTGCTCCTCTTTCACCTTCTCTTTGCTCATCTTTATCTTCATAACTTGGGTTTGGATGCACACACACACACACACACACACACACACACACACACACACACACACACGTACATTTGAGCACCTACACATGCACAAATATATAAAAATGCATCCACACACAGAGTCATTCCTTCACTTTCTTCTTACCCTGCATTATTTAGCGAATCGGCGCCTGCTAACACGGTAAACAAGAGTGTGTTGGGTGTGTGTGAGGCGATAATGGGCAGGGCAGTGAAGCCGTGCAGCAACACAGGCGCTCTTTAGCAACCAAAACTGCTCCCAAAGTCTTCTTCAACTGTCATGAGATCAAACATCACCTTGATAACTTATCCAATTTACGCACATGTACACGCCACTGGTTTGTTGTGTTCAGCACTTACCTTCTGTTAACAAACACAAAACATAAAGTCAAACAGTCATGGAAGACGTATTCAGATAGAAATAAAGATGCAGATGAAGTAAAAGTAGCATTACAGTATGTAAAAACACTAAACTATGTCAGTCAACCATCTTTGAATATGTGTTCTAGGTGAGTGATACCTGTCTGTTCCACGAGTTAAACATTAGAGATTTATTC
>VMKM01000835.1:0-228272 GCA_008360985.2 Macquaria ambigua | reverse complement strand
TATATATGTATGTGTATATATATATATATATATATATATATATGTATGTATGTGTATATATATATATGTGTATATATGTATGTTATTTTATGCCTATTGGTAGCACACACAGCTGTTGTAACTGCTGGCGTTAAAGTAGTAGATGCAAATAATGTTTGGAAGTGTCCTATGACAGAGCGGATCCAGAGAAAAGTTTGTGTTGTTCAGTATTAATGTTCTTCTGTGTGTGTGCGTGTGTGCATATGCGTGTGTGCAGGTCAGAGCTAAGGCCTTGAAGACCTTGAACTTGGCCCACACCGTGGGTCCACGATCGACTGCGTTTCCAGTTGAGGACATAGTTCGGATGCTAATGTTCCCCAACGCCACAGAGGCAACTGACTTCATCCAGCAGTACGGCCTCATCGTCAACGATGGGTGAGTGTCAACTAGCGGTCTGACAGACGTTTGAGCGGTTTTATTTGATAGTAAAAAGTTTTGAACCAATATTTTAATTGGGCAATACTTGATCATAGCCCCACTATACTACTTAAGACAATTCTGTACCTCAGAGTTAAGTAGTTATGAGCAAAAATGTACATGTCTTCATCACTGTAAAGCTTATCCAGCTGAGAGAGGTATATTATAGCTTAGACTATTCTGTGAAAATGTCCAACGAAAGTTTCCCAAATTATTGTTGACAGTGTGGTAGAGCTGAGTCGGATAGCCTATCAGGAGCCAGACCTGCCTCTGTCCCAGAAGAAGTCAGATGTCATCCTCGCAAAGAAAACGGTGTTGATCGGAGAGGTGGTGAACGGAAGCCCCCTCCCTAGCCCCCTGCAGCACACCCCTGTCTGCAGCTTTGACTCCCAGAACAAGTACCGTGGAGAAGGCCCTCTGGCTGAGCCCACTCCAGGCTTATTTAAAGGTATTGGCTCCATAACACTATCCTAACCCTGGCAGATAGTTTTTATTCCTCCATTCACTCTACATGCATTTGCTACCATGGAGAAATGCAGTGTTTGACCCATTTTATGCTGCCATGTAGAGCTAGTGGAATAGATTTTTATGAGGAATAAAACACAGGGCCTACATCATTTTAGTAGCAACCGTCTTAAAATGAATTCTAAGAAATAAGTATGTTATCTTATCACATCTATAGGAATAATAACAGCTGAAATGTTTTCTTGTCTCAGCTATTGCTTCCAGGGTGGAGGTTAAGGCACCGCCCAGCGTTGAGTTGCCACCTCAGGTCGTGCCGGTCCAGGCTCCAGACGTCCCCTCTGTGTTTGGGTTGCCTCCAGCTGTCACTGATGAGACAGGAGAGCCCAGTGAACCGTACCACAGCTCGGCCCACCCAGCAGACACCCAGCAGCTGTTCCAGCCCATAGCTCAACCTCAGCCCGTCAAACCGCCATCGCCTCCACCCAAACCTCAGCCGGTGTACAGCAACGAGGTGGGCGAGATCTTCCAGCCCTTTATCTCAGACCACATTAGATGTCCCACTGTAGTTGTTGTATGTCCCCAGCATTTCTCCAGTACATGATTATTTTATAGCCACAACAATAGTTACAGCTCCTCTGCTCTGATCGTTGCATTCTTACTGATTGGTGATGTAGGAACAGTGGTGGGAAGTAACTAAGTACATATACTATGTACATGAGGTACTTGAACTTGAGTATTTCATTTTTATGCTACTTTACACTTCTACTGCATTGCATTTCAGAGGGAAATACAACACTTTTTAATACAGTACATTTTTCTGATAGCTGTAGTTACTTTGCAGAGCAGCTACATTAAAATGCTGCTTACACATGAATGCATCTGTAATAATAATCCAATAGGGTTTTTACTTATAGAGAAGTATTTTTACTGTGAGGTATTGTTACTTTTACTGAATACTTCTTCCACCACTGTGTAGGTATTTGTCTTTATCCTGAGCTGTTTGAAATGACCGTACCGTCCCTTGAAACTTGAAAATGTATCGCTTTCCAGGAAATTTGAAACATGGCATTTTAGCCACCAAATGCTAATGGCTATACATCTGTTAAGTCTGAAATCAAAATATAATTAGAGCTGAAGCAATGAATCGATTAGTCAATTGGCAGAAAATGTATTGGCAACTATTTTGATAATCGATTAATCATTTGACTCATATTTTCTTGCAAAATGCCAAACATCCCCCGGCTTCAGCTTCTCAGATGTGAGGATTTGCTGCTTTCTTTGTTTTATGTGACTGTAAAATGACTATTTTGGGGTTTTGGACTGTTGAACAGACAGAACAAGCCATCTGAAGATGGCACCTTGGACTTCAGTAGAAGTTGGGCATTTTTACCTATTTTCTGACATTTCATAGACCAAACAATTCATCGGTTCATCAGGAAAAGAACCAGCAGATTTATCAATAATGAAAATGACCATTAGTTGCAGCCTTAAATATAAAACAATACACCAAAAAAGATAAGAGCTCATTGAAGCCACACTGAACTGGCAGTCCTTTTGTTTGTAGTGTGCACATGACAGTAACTGTGCTGTCCCTGTTCCTCCTGCAGGACGTTGTGGCTGTGCTGGACTGTGTGATTGAAGAGGTGGTTGGAGCAGCAGTGAGGGAGGTAGCTGATGCTGCTGACAGCTATGTCACAACAGCACTCGTGTAAGTTCAAGTGATCCATCCAGCTTCTCTGTACCAGCTATGCCTTAATCATGTGTTACCTTCACTTCTTTACAGTTATTGTGCATTTATTAGATTACACTCTGTAGAGAGAGTGGAGATCCCCCCCCCCCCCCCCGCATGTTTTTTATTAAGAGGACTAACTTGCCTTTGGTTCTGCAGGGAGAGCAGTGTGCAGGCGGAGTCACTGGTGAGTGAGGTGTTGGGGCAGATGCTGCAGGAGATGTCCTCCTCTGAGATCAGGCTGGAGCAGGAGCGAGTCGCTGAAGAGAAACGCAAGCTTGAAGAAGCCAGGTTGGTCTACTAGCAGTTAAGGGCTGTCTGAAAACGACCTGTTGATTATTATAGCACACTGTGTTCTAGGAGAAGAGGGGAAAGCATTTTCTACAATGACCCAAAACAGAAGACACAAAATAATCTTTGCTAGCTCTGTTAGTTTTTTAATATTTACAGGTTACAAAGGGATGCACGATATATCGGCAATCATATCGGTATCGGCCGTTGTTAGTCATGTTTTCACATATCGGCATCGGTCCTATGAGCAAAACTGGTCCGATGTGAACAACCGATGATTATTTCCATCTAGCTGTCGTTGTGTAGGTTTTTTATTTTTATTTTTATTTATTTATTTTTTGGCCACGCGGTGTTTGTTTGCGCATGTGACAGGGACGCAGCACAGGGTTGTGGGTTACCTTACTTGCAGGAGAGAAGCAACGTCACCGGTCTGGGTATTTTTCACGGTGTCAAAAGAAGACACTCGATTTGCAGTATGCAATACTTGCAAGGGCGAAGTAATGCGAGGAGGATGCCGTGTCAAATCATTCAACACCACCAATTTGATAACTCATTTGAAGAACCGCCATCCAGAAGTTCACAAACAATATTAGGAACAAGCTAACGCTAGCAAACAGCCAAAAACGAAAACAGCAGCAGCCGCCGTTGGGAGCCCAATACAGCAAGCACTCGACAAAACAAAGAAATTTGCCAAGGACAGCGCAAAGTACAAGGTAATGGAGATGATTGCTCTTGACGACCAGCCGTTTTCCATAGTAGAGGGCCGAGGATTTCGCCAGTTGATAGAGCACATTGAACCCCGCTACAGCCTTTCAAGTCGACGTTACTTTTCTGACGTTTCCCTCCCTGCTTTGCACGACGTGGTAGCCACACATATCCACAAGTTGTTGGACAGCAATGTGAATGACATTAGCTTCACGACGGATATATGGAGCTCCGACGTAAGTCAGATGAGTATGTTAAGCCTTACTGCTCAATGGATCGATGATAACTTTGAAATCAAGAGAGCTGTGCATGCACAAGAATTTACTGGCTCGCATACAGGGACTGCCATAGCTAGTGCTTTTGACAGCATGTTTGCTCAGTGGAAAATACCGAAAGAGAATGTGCACGTTGTGCTTCGTGACAACGCACGAAATATGCAGAAGGCAATGGACGAGTGTGGTGTTAAAAGCCTGGGCTGCATGGCTCATACACTGCAGCTAGCTGTACATGACGGAGTGTCAAGCCAGCGAAGCATCTCTGACTGTGGCTATTGGAAGGAAAATAGTCGCTGAGAAATTTTCGCCACTCTCAACTTGCCACCTCTAGACTGAGAGACATACAGAAAGAGTTGGGCATGACAACCAAGATGCTACAACAAGATGGAATAGTACATACTATATGATGAAAAGTCTACTGGACCAGAAGCGCGCACTTGGTGTGTATTGGGCAGATCATGAGCTTCCCCCTCTCTCATTCATATATATATATATATATATATATATATATATATATATATATATATATATATATATATATATATATATATATTCTCAAATTTGATTAGGGAGAATATAGTCAGGACATGTTTCTGATATTTTTGATTTAGCCTATTTCATAGATGTGAGTTGAAATGGACTTGAACTTGAAACACGTTTTGCAATTTAATAGACACTAGTGTCTGGTTACCATGAATATTGGCAAGTTTGATTAGTATAAAACCTTGTCAGGATATTTTGATTTATGATCCTTATTTTGATTTATGATCTAAATGTTTTCACAGATGTGAGTTAAACTGGACTTTCATTAAGTTATACACTTGCTACAAGTTGTAAAAGTAGCCAAAAACTAACACTGTTAGTTACTTGTGTTTTTTATGGTGGCCTGGTTTTCAGCATGTACAAAATTTGATTATCATAGAAACTTGTTTTTATACGGATCATATCGACATCGGTAAATGTCGGTTATCGGCCATAACAGCAATGTTAATATCATTTATCGGTATCGGCCAAAACTTTCATATCGGTGCATCCCTAGTTTTATCCTTTTATTCAAGCATACGTAATAAAACTGTCACCAAATCTAGAGTATATTTTCTATATATCTGTCTAGAAAGTCTAATCTAAAAGTCTATCTACTCTATATCTAGAGTATAGTATAGTTTATTTACTATTATCATTTCAAGAATCATATTGTTTAAAACAGTTAGAATAAAGTAAAAAATAAATCTAAGGTGCAAAAACTGCAGCGAAGCCACTTCTGTACGTTCTTCTTCAGGATCAATAATTGCGATCAGTCATCGTAATCACAGTATCTTGCCAATTTAAAGCGACAATCAAAGTAGCCTTATTTGCCATGACTCACCCAAATTTCTTTTTTCCATGTGTGTTGGTTCCAGGAGGAGACAGGAGCACGAGGCCTTCCTGGCCCACTTCAGCTTCTCTCTGTGCTCAGAGATCACCCACGAAGTTTTAGACGAGACCATCAAGGAGACCGCCACCTCTGAGATCCAGTAAGGCTTCTAATGTGGTCTGATGTGAAGTTACATCATCAGCAAGACTACCTAAAATGATAAGAAAATGCTAGAATTCAAGAGGAATATCATGAATAACAATGTCTTCGAGGGGCACACTTCTTTTCACAAATGGCTTTCACTGAATTTAAGTTATTAATTCCTTTTTCAGACGGGCAGCGAATGAGAAAGCAGGCCGTGTGGCTAAGTGCACAGAGCAGGTCTGTACCAGTCTGGTTGAGGAGACTCTGAATGCAGACATCGCTCTGTTGGTTGAAGACATCCTCGAAGCTGAGCTGCAGTGCATCCACAAGTACATCAAAAGGTAAGAAGCATTACACTGGAAATCAATAAATCCACCTAAAGCATCTATGTGGCTGAGTGACCTGATGCAATTCATACAGCTGGAGAAGATAAAATACTCCGGTCCGGGATCCAATCTTGACATACCTACGTAAACTTAAAACTTTGCCTGATACCCCTTAGCATTTGTTTTCCTTAAGATATTTAATCATGTAGACCACAGTATATATAGTTTAACTAATAGAACTGCTTAGATTTTTCTTTCTTATATTTGTATCTGTTTGTTTTATACCAGTCATTTTCATTATTTCTATATCCATCACTATTAGTTCTTGTCAATCTGTATTTACAACAGCGTTCGGAAAAGGAATAGTTTGGGTACTCTGATTTTCTTCACATGCCACTCCAAATCCTTACGCCTATTATGTATTTACCTTGTACGTTGATGCAGGCATGTATGCACATACATACAGTACCAGTCAAATGTTTGAACACACTGGGAAAGTGTGTCCAAACATTTGACTGGTACTGTACATACATACATACATACATACATACATACATACATACATACATACATACATACATACATACATAATGACATCGGGTACGGCTAAATGTGACCTCGATCATATTTTTGATGTGTACTCCATGTTCAGGTGGGAGGGTGGGGGGATATGTTGTTTGTTGGATAAAAAGAAAAATGGAAATATTAATCTAAGTACATGATCACTGTGTTTGTGCTTGTCAACATTTCCAAAAAAAAACATATTAGACTGTATATGACAATGTTAAGCAGGTTAAATGTCAGCAGCAAAGGCAACCTTTTCAGTTCTTTTCAAGATTTCAAAATTAAAAACAAAACAAACAAAAACAACCCTAACCCTGGGTAAGAAGCAGAGGAAATGTGGGTGTGTAGATACCATTGTTTAAACATCCCTTTAACAATGTATTATCTGTTTCTTCTTTCCTCCTCTCGTCTGTACCGCCAGGTGGCGTGATGTGGTGGCAGTGCGTCGGCAGCTGAAGAGACAGATGCGAGGTTTCCCTGCAGCTCCTTGCTGCGTGGACCCTCGGTTCAAACTGAAGGCTCTGGCTCCCAGCGCCCCTGCACAACCCTCCATGGCAGATCTGGCCCGTGGCCTGGTCAACCTGGGAAATGCTGGCACGCTGGCCCTCTCCAGCACCAGGTAATGTTCATCTGCCATCAGTGTTGTTTTCCAAGTGTGTGTTTGGAATGCACATGAGGATTAACTGAATGAAAAACTGCATTGTTATATCATTTACAGCACATGATGTGTGATTGTTGGGTTAGATTTTTGCAGCATGGTCTAAATTATTTTTGTTTTTAGTTTACTATCTTTGTCAACCTTGAAATAAATGCGACTTTACTGCTCCAGTAAGTTTGAAACATGTTTTGTTAAGGTTGTTGAAAATGAGACAAGAAGCAATCCACCAGATGAGAGTCCACTACTACTATCAGCAGCTGCTCGAGTAAGTGACGAGTATGTCTATTCAGTGAGTGGTCCATGTTACAAAGCAGCAGTTTGACCTTTTTTTTTTTCCTCTCAGTGAGACAGTGTGGGCGCCTCTCGACCTGCCAGCGCTGGTGACGGAAAATATCCCCAACCCACCGGACCGAATCTTCTGGAAAGCCGTTCTCCTCTTACCCAGCGACCACGAGAGTGTAGCCAGCCTGGCAGACAGGTAAGCAGCTGCACTTCTGTACGACAACAGGTCTCAGACAGTGATTTCCTTTTTTAAGATTGAATTCATTCATTGAGTGTGTCCTCTCCTGTCTGTTGTCTTCAGGATCCTGTCAGACTGGCTGGAGGTGAAGCTCGGTGGTGGCAAGGGGTCAGAGGAGGGGGAGCAGCTAGATGGCAGACTGCAGACGCTTTGTGTCACCAACACACTTCAGGATAAAAGACAACGCACTCACAAAGTCCACATCAGCGTCAAGGTAAGAGCAGCTTATGTGGATGCCTGCAGTCAAATGCAGAAAAGAGATACAAATCTGTATGTTTTTGAGACAAAGGCTTTGTTCAGGGTGCAGGCCGTCAAATCAGATCTTTAAGACAGGCTGTCCGCACTGTTATTTGCAAGTGATCAGATCGGATTTGTGTGTCCAGACGTCACCAACCTATCTGCATGGGTTGCTGTGGTAACGATGTAGGCGTCAGTAACTACGTACGCTGGTGATGACGCGGCTTTCCAACATGGCGGCATGACGAATGGAGATTCATAATCTCGCCCTCCAAACAATCGCACTGTCAAGAACTCCTCCGTCGCACCAAACAAACTCAGTGACAGAGGAGGCTGGTATACAGCCGCCCTGGTGCACTTCCGTCACTCTGGATTTGACGTTGTCGTTGTGCGTCGCACTCAAATCTGATTTGAGCGTCCGGACTGAGACGCATCTGTAGAAATCCGATTGGAATCGCATTTCAAACCACCTCCAAATGTGACTTGGATCCAATTTACAAAAACCACAATCCATGTGGTGTTTTGCTGTCCAGACTTTCTAAAATCAATCTGCATACAGCGGGTAAAATAAGTATTGAACGCGTCACCATTTTTCTCAGTAAATATATTTCTAAAGGTGCTATTGACATTTACACCAGATGTTGGTAACAACCCAAGTAATCCATACATACAAAGAAACCAAAACAAATAAGTTCAGAAATTAAGTTATGTGTAATAAAATGGAATGACACAGGGAAAAAGTATTGAACACGCTTACTGAAATTTATTTAATACTTCATACAAAAGCCTTTGGTTGTAATGACAGCTTCAAGACACCTCCTGTATGGAGAAACTAGTCGCATGCATTGCTCAGGTGTGATTTTGGCGCATTCGTCCACACAGTCTTCAAATCTTGAAGGTTCCGTGGGCCTCTTCTATGAACTCTGATCTTTAGTTCTTTCCGTAGATTTTCAATTGGATTCAAGTGAGGTGATTGGCTGGGCCATTCTAGCAACTTTATTTTCTTTCTCTGAAACCAATTGAGAGTGTCCTTTTGCTGTGTGTTTGGGATCATTGTCTTGCTGAAATGTCCACCCTCGTTTCATCTTCAGCATCCTGGTAGATGGCGGCAGATTTTTATCAAGAATGTCTCTGTACATTTTTCCATTCATCCTTCCTTCAATTATATGAAGTATAGTATGCCAGTACCGTATGCTGAAAAACAGCGCCACACCATGACGTTCCCACCTCCAAACTTCACTGTTGGTATGGTGTTTTTGGGGTGATGTGCAGTGCCATTTGTCCTCCAAACATGGTGTCTATTATGGCATCCAATGAGTTCAATTTTGGTCTCATCTAACCAGACTATATTCTCCCAGTATTTCACAGGCTTGTCCAAATGTTGTGTAGCAAACTTTAAACGAGCTTCAACATGCTTTTTCTTCAGCAATGGAGTCTTGCATGGTGAGCGTGCATAGAGGCCATGGCGGTTGAGTGCATTACTTATTGTTTTCTTGGCCGGTTTATGGTGAAATCATGTTCTTTCCACTTCCGGATTATGGCCCCAACAGTGCTCACTGGAACATTCAGAAGTTTAGAAATCCTTCTGTAACCAATGCCATCAGTATGTTTTGCAACAATAAGCTTGCGATAGTCTTGAGAGAGCTCTTTGCTTTTACCCATCATGAGATGTTTCTTGTGTTATTACACATAACTTAATTTATGGACATCTATGGTTTGATTTCTTTGCATGTGTGGATTGCATGGGTTGTTGCTGACATTTGGTGAAAATTTCATTACAATAGCCCCATTACAAATATATTTACTGAGAAAAATGTTGATGTGTTCAATACTTATTTTACCCGCTGTATGCCAAAACAAATTTGGGCTGGCAGCCTGAACAAGGCCAGTGTGTATTCAACAATGACTTGACAGATTTTCAGATTTCAGCAGTTTTATTTGTCACATGCTCATTGAATATTTGCAGTGAAATGCAGCGTGGCATACTCTGAAGGCTGAGCGAAAAGTCGACTGTGCAATAAAGATTAATAAGTAGAGTAAGAGCAAAAAGAAGAATTAGAAAAAGGAAAAAAAGAGGATTTAAATTTAAAGATAAAAATGATATATATATATATATATATATATATATATATATATATATATATATATATATATATGCAGGAGTAATAAATAAATTAATAGTGGACAATGGAAAGCACCATGGAATGGAACAGGAATAAAAAATAAAGTGACAGAAATCTCAGCACTGTTGAGTGGTATTCATCAGCAAAGCTTTCAAACACTGTATGTCTAGACTTCTTAATAACCCAGGTTGGTATTAATAAATCTACTACTTTCCACTCTATCTATATACATTTGTTATTTAGGTAGATGAAAATATGATTTGCCGTGCCTTGGCACAAGGGTTTTTTTGACCAGTCTTCTTGGTGGTGTCTCCCAGGCGTCCCGGGGTCCTTTGACTGAAGACAGTCTGTCCAAAATAGAGGAGTGCTGTGAGCTCCATGGGACTGGAGGTCTGATCACGCTGCTCCCCGCCATGGCCCTCGCAGAGTCCAGCCACCAGGAGCAGGATGTACCTCTGCTGTCGGCCCTGCTGCAGCTCAAACAGCTACAGCAAGCCAGCACCTGGCACTGCCCGCTGCCTCTGGTCATTC
Source organism: Macquaria ambigua (assembly GCA_008360985.2). Classification (NCBI taxonomy): domain Eukaryota; kingdom Metazoa; phylum Chordata; class Actinopteri; order Centrarchiformes; family Percichthyidae; genus Macquaria; species Macquaria ambigua. Next base: position 217,894 of record VMKM01000835.1, on the reverse strand, counting down.
TGGTACCAGGGCCTGACGGGGGCCCTGGAGACACACAGAAACTTGTAGAAGGTAATTAATTGCAGTAATAATGACATAAATAGGTTTTTAGTTGGTATTCTCTAAGACTAAAGTAATGGTCACTAGTATAAACACAACCTGGGATAGTCAAATAGCCATTCATTAAAAGCAGGTTGTGGAGGTTGCATTTTATGTGAGGCAAACCCTGAACTATTCCTCTCATGGTGCCTCGTCCCTCAGCCCTGATGCTGCACACTCTGGTCATGGAAGGCCTGATATCAGAGTACACATTCTTCTTCATACCAGAGACCACAAGTGACCTCCAGGGATCCAAACAGGTACTCCACATACACATGTATAGAAACTAACACCACAGGAAACCCCTTTCTTATGCACTTTTTTCTCCTTTGTGTTTAATGTCCTTCACTCTCTCGAGCAGGACGGTGTTGGGATTTGATAGAACTAGTGATGTTGTGTGTTTGGGTTAAAGCAGCTGTAATTGATATTTTTATAATAATGTCAGATTACAATGTGAAAGCCGTCGCTCGTAGTGATGAACCCACAGAGAATTATCAGCTCAATCTGCAGCTCCCCTCGGCTTTACAGAGCTTTTATAGCAGCTTCAGCTCGTTGTTTAGCTGTTAGCTGATGTTTTGGTTCACTCTGACCACTCTCATAGCGTCATTTTCGGCCACAGGAGGCAGCTGCTCTAAAATGCCACTGTACACTATCTGCTCAGCAGGCAAAATAAGTCCAATATTGACTCTTTAGCTCAGTTTTTGGTCTCTACCAACTCCCCCGAGACATATCTGGTTGTTTAGCTGCTAATTGCTCCACTATGTTGACCAGCTACTCTCTAGCTGTGTCTGTCTGCTGTTTGCTGAAGGTTAGGTAGCATACAGTAAGTTTTTAGAGCTTTTTTTGCTGAAAACAGCTGCCTACTGGTGCTAAAAATGCTGATGGGAGCAGTGAGACTGAACCAAAACAGTGAACTGAAAGAGGCTAAAACGCTCATAGAACTGAGGGGAGCTGCAGAGTCAAGTGATAATTGCGGCTTTAAGCAAATTCCGTTAGCAAGAAGAATGCAACAGTTTTCAAACATCATGTTTAACCTTCACTGTGCAGCACAACACTTCACCTGCAAAGTGTCATAACCAACTGAAAACTTTCAACGCATGTGTCAAAACTAAATTCATCGATCAGGGCATCACTGCCACCAAAATATTTTTATTATTTTCAACCTTGTTTTAGCCAACACAGCCAAAAGTCAGAGGAATCATTAAAAATCATCTTTTCTATTTCATTTTTCATTGAACCCTCTCCCACAGCAGGCAGCCAATTATCCAATTAAAGCTTGTGTCATCCAAAGATACAAAAAGTATTTTTTTACCTTTACTCGTCCTCTAGTCAAAGTGAGTACATTATCAGAAAAACTGACCATGAAAGCTGTAGCATCGTACAGTTAAAATGTCTCAAAATAATTTTTTAATGTGACTCTTCTGTTGACTAGTTTTGCCCCATTTATAACAAATACACTTTGGTCCTCACTGCTCACAATTTATAGATATATGCAACCTGTGATAAGGTTTTCTTCAGGTAGACCCTCCTTTATTGTGAGGGGACATAAACCAAAAAAGTTCAGAATCACTGATATAGATTGTTTGTTTGATAGTTTTCTTCCAACAACCTTCTCCAACCTTTCCCCCACCCATCCTGTTGGGTGTCTCTAGCTAAGCCAGGCTATGCGTTGGCTGCTCGCCCGTGCTCCACCACCCTTCCCGCTCTCCTGCCAGACCCTGGTGCAGCTTGTAGAGGCCAGTTTGAGTCGCGAGTTCAGTCCCAGAGTGTACGCCCACCGCCAGGAGCGGGCCGCTGCATGCTGTCCTTCCCAGGAGCCCGCGCCTGTTATCCAGCTGTACAACGCCGTCCTGTCTCACATCGCTGACAAAGTGTCGTCCCAGGAGCTCAGCAGACTCTCGTGGCCGCCAGGCGAGTTCTGCTTGCCTGACACCCGTGACTTTGTCCCTCATCTGGGCTGGAACTCTATCCAGCACCTGGCCTGGCTACGCAAAGCCATCCTCGGCCTACAGCTGCCACAGTGGGAGCAGCTATCTGCCACAGGTCAGTGACTGATAGCTTAGCAGATTCACAAAGATGTGAACAAGAAACCAATAATCCACGTATTTATCATCTCTCCCTCTCTCTCTCTCCAGACTCGTGGTCTGAGCTCTGCTCCTCCATCTTTCGCTACGCTGCTCAGATCCCAGTCTCACACCGCAGCCAGCCTCTCCTGATGTCACGACTGGAAAACCTTCTGGAAAGGGTTAGGCTGAAGGGTCACTGTACCCAAACCCCCGGATCCAAGGTAACCACGAGCAACTGGGGCGACGGAGACGAGAATGTGCAGCCAGCCTTCAGTCGGATTCCTTGGGATGACATTCTGGTGATTTGCATAGACCACAAGCTGAAAGACTGGCAGATCCCTGGACCACCTGTCTGTGAAGGTGAGGACATTCTTGGGGAACGTTATTTTACTGGGTTTTCTGGAGGAACCTACTGATGATGTATGTCTCGTATTACAATATGTAATTATTTGTTTGTGTTGTTGTTTAAGATGCTGTGACGGAGGATAGGGAGATCCTGGTTTACTTCCCCACAGAGTCGCTGAAGGGTTTCCAGCCACCCGAGGAATGGACCCAGGCCATCAGACAAACCCACAGGGAGAAGCATCAAGAGAAGGAAGGGTAAGGAGGTCCAAAAAGCCCTAGAGAAGTGTCACCAGTCTGTTAGGCTTTTAATTTAACCTTAAAACTGGCTGCAACTTGTCAAAAGTTGCATCTTGCACGTACAAACCAACTTTGACTTCCTTTCTCTGTCTCTCAAGTTTGAATGAGACATTACTGAAGGTGCTCCTAGTTTTCAAAGAACATTTAAGCAAACAACATCATGACCTTGCAGCTACACAGCCACAGTACCCGCCTTTACTCTCTCCTTTTTCCAATTTGTCTCCCTGTCTTCCCTCCTCCGTCCTCAGGGCGAGTGTAGCTGCTTGTGCCACGCCCACCGGTCTGTCCCTCAGGCAGAGGCTGTTCCACAGTCTGATGGAGCCTCTCGAGGCCCCGACAGCCCCACTGGACATCACACACACACCCACGGCACAAGAGCTACTGGCCCACAAAGTCCTCCAGAGCTTAGAGGAGGAGAAGGCTGAAAGCAAAAGGTACAGCTACGGCACTAGAATTTTGTAGAATACACCATTTTGAGAAAGGAGGTGTATATAAATATCAAAAATCGATAGAAAGGTCTAATCTTTGGTTGCACTGTTCAGTGACAAACTCTTTTGATAATGTATTCAGTGATATAGCACAGATATACCTCACTGCCTATGTTTAGTTTATAGAGAAACATTTGACTTTTTAGCACATTTCCTTACTTGTGACATTGGTAATTTGGCATAGAATTCGACCACACAAAGAAAAAGTTCTTGGATCTCCATTGCAATTATTATTTGCCGAAAAGAATCCACAATATGTGTTTGTGTGTGTGTGCCATGTCTAACATGCTCTACTGTCAACAGGAGCATGGAGCAGCTTCAGCGTTGGCTGGATGGTGACCCCTTGGACCACTTGTCCACACCGCTTTTCATTCCATCCTCCACTCTGTTGTCCGCGCCCACAACCATAATCCATGCACCCACAGGCAAGACTCGAGGCGCCACCCTCACACAGGTATGGCATGTCCCCTCACCTCACTCAGTGATCCTGGGACAAGTTATGTCCTTGCAAACAGCCATTCTGGATCATAGAAATAGTGAAAGTGGCAGGTTTGGCCAAACCTACTGCGTTTTACACTTGAAGCTAATGTACGTTGCATATTCTGCATTAAAGATGAGCTATTAGCAGTTGCAGTGAACCTAATCTTCAAGCTACACAATAGATTATACTTTTGCTGTAGTTATAGCACATAAACAAAGTTGGGATTTCTTATATGTGGCTGCAAATGACAAGACATTCATCAACAATATGTTCTAAATGTAAAATTGTAGTAATCATGCATTTTCATTGTTTTGACCCTCCAGGAGCCAGAGCCTGATGATCTGTCGGACAAAGCAGACTGGCCTAAAACCCCGCCTGTATCTATGGAGTGGCGACTGAAGGAACTGGAGCGACAGATTTTGGCAAGCCAAGAGGAAGAACTGGCCTGCAGACTGAAGCTGAGTGGTCTGCTTAGCATTGTTGATGACTGAACATCTTTTAACACATGACTCTGCGGCTGTGCAAAGGTTTGAAAACTGAGGACACACAAACATTCTGCCTGCAGCGAGACTACTTTGATTTATTTGTCTGGCATACTGAGTTCACTCTGTTGTGAATGTCTTATCTATTAGTCTGTTGAGGTCAGATTGACTGATTGCAACAGTGTCTTTTTTTTTTTTTTTTTTGTATTAAAGTATGCGTTTGTACGATAGGAAAATAAAATCAACATTTTTACTCTTTGTTAATTTTGTACCATAGATTTTGCATTTATAACTTGAAAATGTGTGTTAGAATAAATACAGTGCCTAATATTGTGTTTGTTTTTGCACCTGATGAGATGCTGACCTCTAAAATCTCTAGAAAAGCTGCTTTTCTTGCCTGTCTTTAACACACATTGAATTACTTGGATTGTATTTGTAAAAACCAGCTACAGCCATAGAATGGCTTCTGTGTTATTTGAATTAATATTTGTACTGTTGAGTTATGACAGCTAAATATTGAATAAAAGTGTTATTTTTAAAGTAAACTTCCCATTTAGCCCAGTAGTCATTCAGCAGCGTCACGGGCTCCAGCACTGGGCCATCATAATCAGTGTGTGAGCACATGTGTAGTGTTTGTCGTAGGAGCCATCTGATTGGAGGGCCTCACGGCAGACCCGCCTATTTCTCCGCCCAATCGGTTGGTGATTGGACAGCCGAGTCTCTGCTCATGTCTCTCCATGGTAGAGAACTCCTCGGACGGCACAGCGAGGTCCGTTGGGAAATGAAGTCTAAACTACTGAACAGTAAGCTAATCTCTTCTCAAAACACTACAATTCCCATGAATAGAGTATAAGGGGCAGAGCCTTCAGAGCACCTGAAAAGAAATTCATTCACATGTTTCAGCGGAGGATTCAACTCTGTATCTGTCTATCACAGAGATGACTGAGGGAACGTGAGTATTTTGTTTTATTTAGCGGATAATGTCGCCAAAACGACCTGCTTTCAGCGTTTCTCATCCAAAATAATGATGTTAAAGCGATAGGGCGTAATGACGTTTCTGACAAAAGTTTGAGTCAACATGTAGGCTATCTATGACTGAACTAAAGTGTAGTTGCAACGGTTATGCTAAGTGTTGTATCCCTGTCAGAATTGGTTTCCTTTCTGTCAGAAGCCTCTTTCTCAGGATGAGAGACCAGTCCTTTACAGTGAGTTAGGGTCAGGTGGGAAATGTCTATCAAAATAGACTCCTAAATGTGCTTAGAAATAAGGCAGTTAGTTAGCTGGGTCATCGTGTCGAGAGGTGACTCGACCTTTCAGCTGGAAAAGGTTTGACATGGACAACCTGTAACGAAATGGCAATATTGAAAGGTAGGCTACTCTGCCATGTAGATATTGTCATTTAAAAAAGGCATTTATTTGACATCTGCAGTTACTTGACTTGATTTTACATTTATAAAAAACTATGCTCAGTTATATATGATATATGATATAGTATGTATATTTATATGATGCATTACTGAAAACAACCCAAAGTATATAAAGTAGTTGATAGTAGCTCCATCTCTCAACCAGCAACAAAATGAAATAGCTGCTTGTATAGTAATGCATCAGTAAGTAATCAAATGATTTATGGTATAATAATATAATACTGACAGAAGCCATTCTGCTACAAAATGAGCATTTTGATACTGTACAGTAAGTACATTTAGCTGGTGATACTTCATTAGGTCTACTTAAGTAAACTTTGTATTTTTTTACATTGTGGTATTGTTACTTTAACTTAAAGAATCTGCCATCATTTCCCACCACTGTATGAACATGCTTACAATTAAGGCAATCATTAAATAAGTTGAATAGCTTTTTTTCTTCCATCTGACATAATCAGATGCCTAACTTTAAAGCAATTTTATTCCAACAGTAGCTTATCCTGCGAGAACAACGCAAATGGTTTGACCAATGGACATCCAGTTATGCACATCCCCATAACAGTTTTGACTGTTGAAATGGTTTGTGGATGGGGAAACTAAATATTACAATGTCCCACTTACAATAGTGCAGTACAAGATATGCAAAACACAAAATGAATCACCTCAGACACAACTAACAAAAACATTTATAGGCCCATCGTAAGCTTCACGAAAGCAGTGTTATTAGGTTGCAATGTATTGTATAGGTTTTCATGTTATTTCTGGCCCCCCTGAAAATTAAATACTTGTAAGAAACCTTAATGTGCTTTCTAGCCAAGTTGTAGTGGAGTTCAAACATATTTTGACAGGGAGAAAATGCTGCTTTTAAATATATATTTATATTTCCATCACTTCACTGTTTTTTTGGGTATCAAACATGATTAGTAAAGGGTTTTGAACATAGACAAAAATAACAACACTGTCTATTGACGACAGAATTACTGGTTTCACTGTTGACTGGCTTAGTAAATATTTCTATTTTGTCAGACTTTATGGTATCATACATGGAATACATGATAAGTTCAAGAATCCAATAGTGTATTGAATAATCAGGTGATCTCACACTGAAACACTGAAATCCTTTGCTGTATTTGCTAGGCACCTACGGAGGCGAGGGGGGCCGTACAGGACGGAGCCAGCCACAGACCTGGGCCGCTGGAGGCTGACTAATGTGGAGGGCAGGCAGACCTGGCGCTATGTGGAAGACCAGGACACGCCAGACAGAGAGCAGACAATGCTGGAAGCCCATTCTCTAGGCTTGGACACGGTGGGCTTTGTCTCTTTGTTTTTCATAACAGTGAAATTAGGCTCTCCTAATTCTAAAACTAATTCTCTCTGGACAGTTTGAACAACAGTATAAAATAGAAACACTAAACAATGAAACTTATAGTGAGTATGAAGTGAATGTCCTTTGCCTGGTCTTCATTTCTAACCACCACTTCTCTCGGCAGAGTAAGTTTGTGTCCAGCTCCCCGGCTGCCCACACGGCTGTAGATGCAGCTCTGAAAGGTATGCACTTCTACAGCCACCTCCAGGCCGAGGACGGTCACTGGGCAGGGGACTATGGCGGACCCCTCTTCCTGCTCCCAGGTAAAGCAAAATCCTCCTCCTCCTCCAGATCCTTCTATTTGAATGCCTGTAATCTGCAGCAGCTGTCTTTAGCCCTTCCATGTAAAAGATAAGTTCAATTTAAAGCCACTATGTGTAGAATTTGGCCTGGTGACATTTTAAAGACACTGTGGCAGACAGAAATGCACACTGCTTTAATTACATCAGGTGACATGACTTCTGAAAGTTTTTACAACACATTTTGATAAAGAACAATGTGGAGATGAAGTTTCAGTGCAGCTGCTGAAAAGCTGCGTGTTGGTGCAGACTTTGTGCATACTTTTTGTCTGTGATTGACAATCCCCAAGTGAAAAGCTCAATATTGTATACGCCATCTTCAGTCATTTCCATCTTTTTGCTAAATTTGATTGCTTATGGTGGTATGTGATGGCAGATGATGGTGAAAAGAGGATTAACCGGTGAAGCTGTTACACTAAACAAGTGCAGCAGGGGACCAATTTGTGTGCCTGTCTGTCACTGCATGAGTGTCCATTTCTGTGCTTCAGGTCTCCTGATCACATGCCATGTGGCTAAGATCCCTCTGGTTGAGGCCTGGAAGAAAGAGATGGTGAGGTACCTGCGTGCCGTTCAGCTGCCGGATGGAGGCTGGGGTCTGTAAGTAAACAGCACTCTTTTTTTGTCTTTTGATATACACGCATTGTCAGGGGTAGCCATCTAGGCAGCAGGGAGAGGACCCAAATGCAGACAGTCGGGGAGGCTCCAGCAGATGAAAGGTTTATTGACAACAAAAAAAGGCTTACACACTGGTACAGGCGGGCAACTGGCAGGTCCAGCACAGGGAAATTATCCAAAAAACAAGGCACATGGCAACAAGAAAACCAGGAAAACTGACACACGGGAAGAGACAACTAACGACAACAATGAACCGACGAGGAACAAAGGACAGGGACTGGTGTGTATATATAGGAGGAGACAATGAGGGAAGCAGAAACAGGTGTGTGACAAGACACAGGTGAAAACAATCAAAACAGGCGGGAAAAGAACAAAGACAGGAAGTAAATAATGCACAAGAGACAAGACCAGGGAACTTCAAAATAAAACAGGAAACACACAGTCCAACACAAGAGACCTAGGGATCATGACACACATGCCATATGAGTGAGTGACGTCACTGTAACAGGCAAAGGTAGTACACGTATGGTTTTGCCAGGTATCATTCCAGCAAACGTGACCTCCAAACATGGAAAAAGAGAAAATCACTCCCCTAACCTTTGACAGCTGTGCAAGCATAATTTTGTCATTGTATTCCAGAAATGATAGGGTCAGTGTTTATAGTGAAATATAATGTCATGATACAAGCATCTACATATAACTGTTATCGAACTGCTGCAGGAAGACCTGTGTAGTTCAAATTCACATTCAAATAAACTTTATTGGCATGACAGATCAGAAATCTATATTGCCAAAGCAGTACAGAAATACAATATAATAAAGGCATTAAATAACAAATAATAATTGTAAAAAAAAAAAACAACAGAAAAAACTAGTATAATCCAGTAATCTAGTAATTACTGGAAGTGTCCATCCATCCCCACTGCTACAAAATGATCATTACAGGAGAAACGTCTAAAAACATACAGGGTGAGACTGTCTGGGATATTGATTATGGCAGCATCGCGCATGTGTTTTTGTTTTCCTTCAGACATATTGAAGATAAGTCTACCGTCTTTGGCACAGCACTGAGCTACATCTCATTAAGGATCCTGGGCGTAGGGCCTGATGATCCAGATGTGGTTCGAGCAAGGAACAACCTGCACAGCAAAGGTGGGAAGGAATACATTGAAATGGTCCCTAAAAATGCACTGTCAGTTGTTATTAAATCTGCAGTCAGTCACACACAGTAATACTTACTGATCATCTTTGTATACTGATAACACACAGGTACGCAAACACACTGCCATCCCAAAACAAATGTGGAAAAACTGATTTTTTTAATGGGGAATCTGTTACTGCTTTGTGTTTAGTAAAGGCATATTTCCTGCAAATGTAATATGAGCTATAGTCCAGGCTTACAGTAATGTCCATTATTGTGGTAGTAGCTTCATACTAAAGCTGTCTGTGGTTTTCATTTTTGTACAGGTGGCGCTGTGGGGATTCCCTCATGGGGTAAATTCTGGTTGGCCATTTTAAATGTCTACAGTTGGGAGGGAATGAACACACTGCTACCAGAGATGTGGTAAGTCAGACGTTCTGACATCCCATAATGTCCTCTTCTACCCATCAGTCATGCTTTAAAGTGTAACTCCACCCTCAAATTCTGCTAGAACCCTCTCTCCCAGCAAATTTAAAAAATGTAATGAGTGAGGGAACGACAACTGTAGGAGGCGTGGCCTCGTGGCTGCGTAGTGTGTCGGTCAGGAGACACGGGGGAGACTGACTGACACTGATTAAAGTCTTTTTTTTTTTATACATTTCATGACGTAGACAGGTCCCAACGGGTCGACTCTATGTCAGCACTGGCCTCGCAGGTTCAGGGCTGATTTAAAACAGTAGATGGCGTGTTGAGCCATTTTCAACCCATTTGGTAAGAAATGTCAATATTAACAGCAGCACTGATGTGTTTCTTCACAGCACAGTCTTATCATTTAGTTTACAGCTCAAAAAACATGTTTAAGTGTGCAGAAAAAGCTTCAGGCTCTCAGCTGAGGTGACACGATTACGTCACCTCAGTACAACAGTAGGATTACTTTTAAACTCTTGTCTTGTAATGTCATTGTGACATTAAAATGATACTGTGATATCTTCTGTCTTGCGTTTTCCGTTAACATTTCTGTAGGTGGCACTCTAGTCGTTGTTTGTTCAGCCATGGTGGCTATTGTTGCTCGCGCTAACAAGGAAAAGGAGAGTTTGCCCACACACTGCAACCTGCTCTGCAAGCTCCCAGAAGTTTATTGATGGCACGATTTGGCCTGCAATGTCTCCGTCAGACAAACATCCATGTGTACAAAAAGCAGGCTGTCTTCCTTGCAAACTGCGGTTGCTGCAGCTGGAAATGTAAATGGTATCACTGCCTTGTGCAGGATTTTTCATGGCAAAGACCAGACATCAGATGTTTAGAACAGGGGAAATCTAAAAGCTTTCATGTTGTGAGAACAGACTGAATGACTGTTTATGTTAAATGTCAATTGGTGACAAAGCAGCAAAGCAGATTTTCTATCTTTGCCATGGGGCCACAAACAAGGGAAATGTGTTTGGCAGTACAAACATTTTTTCCTGTGTATCAATTCAGGGAGGGTGGGTGTGATTTTTGTCTGTTCCAGGCTGTTCCCCACTTGGATGCCAGCCCACCCCTCTACCCTGTGGTGTCACTGTCGCCAGGTCTACCTTCCCATGAGCTACTGTTACGCTGTCAGACTGGCTGCAGAGGAAGACTCCCTGGTCCTCAGCCTCAGACAGGTGCTGAAACCACCTCATACCACAAGGGGGCATGATACACTCTGAAATTTAACACAGTGGAGAGACTTTGGTAGTGTACTTTTCATTCCTGGGTGTAGTTTGTTTGCTGTGTGTTTAATTCCCAAGGCTAAATGTAGATGTTCTAATATTATGATAATTAAAGGTCAGAGCTGCAACTAATTAACTTTTATTATCAGTTAATCTGTCACTTATTTTTTTGATCAATTGATTAGCTGTTAAGGCTCTGAAATGTAAAAGTAAAAATGCCCATCACAAGTTTCTAAAGTCCAAGGTTTGTCCATCAAGTAGCCCAGTACCCAAAGATGTTCCATTTACGATGATATATAACAGAGAAAAGAGAAGCTAAAACTGGCAAATGTTTGGCATTTTTGTTTTATAAATGACTTAAATGTTAACTAGATTAGCCAAATTGTTGCCCATTTACACTTTTCTGTCAATTCATTTATTTAATAATTGATTAAGCGACTAATTATTTCAGCACTATTAACAGTAAATGTCAGCTTTTTACTGTCAGATGCTTAGAGTTAAAGGGCAAGAGCATCTTTCTTCAGTCATTCTTCTGAGTTAACACTTCAACTCTAAAGTATTTTCTACTGGAAAAACTTGCTGCCTCTGTGGATTAATGCAACTGAGTTTGGGCAATCTTTGAGGTTTTGCAAAAGGCATCACTGGCAAAAGTTACAGCATCTGCCTTTATTCATTATCTGCATTTGCATATCAGTGCGGGAGTGTAGGAATCTTCGTTTTTTGTGATTCACCTTTAAACTATGTGGAGGGAGCAGCCCAATGCAGTTTTTCTTTTATTTTGACAGTCTGTGTGTGTGTGTGTGTGTGTGTGTGTGTGTGTGTATATGTAAGATAAACAGGACCAATGAAATGCCACAGATAAGGCAACAACACACCATCTTTACACATTTGCATAACCAAATATTGTCCTGCTCCTTGTTTTCTAGGAGCTTTATGTCCAGGACTATGCCACCATTAACTGGCCTGCTCAGAGGAACAACGTGGCAGCATGTGACATGTACACACCTCACAGCACACTGCTCACCGTGGCCTACAGTAAGTATGCACAGCACACTGTGCAGCATGATGATAAACCACCACCTATAGAAGCATGACCCATTTAACAACAAATGTTTTATGTCATTCCAATTTCTTTTTGTAAGTTTTGTAAGTAACAGTTTGTCACTGTGATTCAAGTCTTTTGACCATAAAGGTGAAAATCAATAAATGTTTTGCACATTTCAGGTTAGCAATGCACTCAACAACAGACACTCAAGTGAGACGTAGTAAACAAAATGAAAAACATTAGGCGTATCCCTGGCTACAGGATGTTTTTATGCAATGATAAGTGTTTTTCATTGGAATTCCCCTAATGTTGCTCTGTGAATCACTCCCCTAACCTTGTGTCTTTGTTCCTGTTGCCCTGCAGTGGTGTTGAATGTGTACGAAGCCCACCACAGCACCACACTGAGAGGAAGGGCTGTCAAAGAACTGTATGAACACATCCAGGCTGACGACCGCTTCACTAAATGTATCAGCATTGGACCGGTAGTATATACACAGATATCAATAACCACAGAACACAATTAAATAGAGTATGGAATATGTCTGTGCTTGACACAAGATAGAAAACTGACAATGTAAAAGAAATAGAGGCTATGAACATGAAGCGTTGGCCTTTCTCCTCAGATCTCCAAGACTATCAACATGCTGGTTCGCTGGTATGTGGATGGTCCATCCTCTCCGGCCTTTCAGGAGCATGTGTCCAGGATCCCAGACTACCTCTGGTCAGTCAGCCGAACTCTATCAACTTATTACCAAAACAAGCCAATCACTGATCAGAATTAGGTGTTCAAGAAAATCTCTTGTCAAGTACTTTTGCTGGATATTCCGGCATATAATGTGTAATGCTGAAAACTTTGGGTTACTTAACGTAATCCCCGGTTCTTTGATAACAGAGTGAGGTGTTTCACTATGGGAATCGCCTTGGCGTAACCATCTACGGAAGCTCCAATGACACCACGTCTGTCAGTGACAGACAGGTCGAACTGTGCTCGGGGCACGCCCCCCTCATATTACCACAGTCGACCAGCCCCTCTCAAATCATTCTAGACTGGTTTCTTTCCGTGTCTGTGCAAGGAGGGAAGTGATGGTGAAACACCTCACTCTGTTATCAAAGAACCGGGGATTACGTTAAGTAACCCAAAGTTCTTTTTCTAACGTCGTTCGGTGTTTCACTATGGGAGATATAGACCACTCCCGGATTGCAGAAGTCCCCTGAAGCCATAAACAATGTAGAGCCTGGTAGTGATTATAACACAGTTCCTGGCACGTCTGCCTCCAGCACTGCTTGTGCCAAGGATGGCATCCAGCCTATAAAACCTTACGAAAGTGTGAGGCATAGCCCAGCTCGCTGCCTCACAAATGTCCTGTACCGAAACTCCCCTGAACAGGGCCCATGAAGTGGCCATGCCCCTAGTGGAATGAGCCTTCAGACCCTGAGGGGGCTGGAAACCCTTACATCGATAGGCCAGAGATATAGCCTCCACAATCCAGTGGGACAACCTCTGACGGGACACTGGCTTGCCTTTATGAGGAGTGGCCCAGGACACAAACAGCTGATCCTCTCGCCTGAACCCTGCCGTCCTACTCACATACACATGTAGAGCCCGCACCGGACACAATGTGTTAAGCCTCTGCTCCTCCCCCGAGGAGAATGGAGGTGGGTGAAAAGCTGAAAGCTCCACTGTAGGACATCTGTAGGCCGACTCCACCACCTTAGGAACAAAGGCTGGGTTGGGCCGCAGGCAGACCTTGGTGAGCCCCGGGGCAAACTGCAGGCAGGAAGGACGGATGGACAAAGCCTGCAAATCACTCACACGCTTTGCCGTGGTTAAAGCTACAAGCAATACTGTTTTCAGCGAAATAAACTTCATCTCCACCGCCCCTATGGGTTCAAATGGGTGATGAGAGAGGGCGTCCAACACAACCGACAAATCCCACAAAGGGACCAGGGGTCTGGAAACCGGGAGCTTGCGGCGTGCACCCTTCATGAAACGACAAACCAAAGGATGCTGTCCCGCAGGTTTATCCCCGAAGCCCACATGACAAGCTGAGATAGCAGCCAAGTATACTTTAATTGTAGAAAAGGCCTTCCCCTTATCCACCAATTCTTGCAGGAAACGCAGCAGGTCCACCACCGAACACTGAAAAGGGATGGTGTGCCTCGAGCCGCACCACTCCTCAAAAAGCAGCCACTTACCACTGTAAAGAGAGCGAGTGGAGGAGGCCCTTGCACTCTGAAAGGTGTCAATGACCTGCGCAGGCAGACCTGCCGCATTCAGGTTCCACCTCTCACGGGCCAAGCCCAGAGCGCTATGCGGTCTGGGTGAGGGTGGTAGATCTCCCCACACGCCTGGGACAAAAGATCCCTGCGTATGGGGAGAGGCCACGGCTCGCCTGCCAGAAGCTGTATTATTTCTGCCACCCAATGCTTGGACGACCACTGCAGTGCTATCAGGATTAGCGACAAGCCCTGCTCTCTCACCCTGGCTAGGGTGGGGGAGAGCAGGCTGAGAGGGGGAAATGCATAGAGCAGTACACTTGGCCACGGGTGGGCCAGAGCATCCGCCCCCAGAGGTGCATTGACATCTGACAGGGAGAAAAACAGCGGACACTGAGCGTTTTCCTGCGAGGCGAAGAGATCTACGGCTGCCCGGCCGTACCTCTGCCAAATCTGCCCCACCACCTGCGGGTGGAGAGTCCATTCTCCATACAGGGGGTTCCCTCGAGACAGGAGATCTGCACCCCTGTTCAAAACCCCCGGCACATGTGCCGCTCTAAGAGACAGAAGCCTGGAGCTGCTCCACATGATCACCTTCCGAGCCAGCATGTGCAACTGCAGCGAGCGAGTACCGCCCTGACGGTTGATATACGCCACCACGGTGGAGTTGTCTGTCTTCACCAAGACGTGGCGACCTCGTAGAAAGTGCAGAAAATGCTTTAGTGCAAAATATACTGCCCAAAGCTCCAAGACGTTTATGTGAGCCTGAGCCAGTCTCGGGCCCCAGGTGCCATTTACTGCTCTGCTCAACATGGTCGCCCCCCACCCTGACAGGGATGCATCCGTTGTCATGGTTACCCTGGATGTCACCGTCCCCAGCGGGACACCTGACGCGAGAGCCGTTGGGTCCCTCCACAGGCGGAGAGCCACTACGCACTCCGGCGTTACTTTCACTTTGCGACTGAGGTGACGGCGTGGGCACAGGCGCAACGCTGCAACCCAACGCTGAAAATCCCTCATCCTCTCATCCAACCCATCTTCGCCCAGTTTATATTGAACCCAAGATCCCTGAGATGATTTATCACCGTAACAGAATCCCTGACTGCCTGATCGCGCGAGTGGGAGCACACCAGGTAGTCGTCTATGTACGAGAATATTCTGATGCCACTGTTCCTTAACGGAGACAGAGCTGCCTCCACACACTTGCTGAACACCCTCGGGGCCAATGACAGCCCGAAAGGGATGGCTTGGTATTCGTAGACCCAGCCCTGATAGGCGAACCTGAGAAATTTCCTGTGTGCGGGATAAATGGCGACGTGAAAATATGCGTCTGAGAGATCGATTGTTACAAACCAATCGCCCGAACGGATCGAACGATAGAGCACTTTGGGTGTTAACATCCTGAACGTGTATTTTCGTAGGTGTCTGTTTAACACGCGGAGATCTAAAATGGGACGAAGGGATGAGTTCCCTTTCTTCGGAATGAGGAAGTAACGGGAGTAAAAACCTTGTTGAGCTTCCTCGCTCGGGGCGGCTCTGATCGCTCGTTTGTTTAACAGGGATTTTATTTCGGGCCCATGTAGTCGCACTGCAGTGACGTCACCTCCAGCGACCGGAGGGAGCGGTCTCCCTTCGGAGGAGCCAGAGCTCCCCCTGCGGGCATTAAGGGGGCATGACATTGTGTTGTTTTTATTTTGTTTTTGGGAAAGCATTTCGCCCTTGGCCCTAGGCCTGGCTGCAAGAATGCAAACTTTATTCCTGACATTTCGGAACAGGGTGGCAGTGCTTGGTGACACTGTATTACCTGCCGGCCCCGACTCTCCTCCTCCTGAACACGAGGAGAGAGAAACTGAGAGAGGACGCCTGGAAAACTGGAAATGACCAGGGTCTCTGAACCACGAACTTCGGGGCTTAGTCCCCCCTCCATTTCCCTTCTTTTCTTTGCGGGTGGGGGAGAGGGAGTAGCTAGGAGTGTTAGGCCGCACGCGTCTTCTTACCATCCCCAGTCTGGGAGGGGCGGTTTCTTGCTGCCACTGCTGCAAAAGAGTGTTTGCCCCATGGCCTTGGGGTTTCTGACCGAGGCTGCTGGCTAGTCTGTTGACCAGCTGCCTGTCTCTGTGGCTTGGCACCCCCCTGCCTCCCCCTCACTGCTGCAGCTGCTGCAGCGAAGCCCACTCTCTGCCCCTGAGGGGGACGAGGGACGTGTTTCCGGGGTAGGCAGAGGTCAAAGGCTTCCCCTTCCTGTTTCCTGAGGGTGCTGGCCTCCCTCATCTTTTCCAGAGCTGGACCGAAAAGACCTTTGGTGGGGTCGTATGCTGCGTCCATAACTTCTGCCTTCTGTGAGTCACTTAGGCCTGATAGGTTTAGCCACAGGGCCCTCTCACCTGAGACAGCAAGTCCCATCACTCGAGCGCAGCCCTGCACTGCGCCGCGTGAGGAGCGCAAAATGAGGTCGTTCACCACACAGATCTCATCCCAGAGGGCCAGGTTAGGTGACCCAGTGTCCAGCTGTCGGCCCATCTCCTCCAGGATCTCCGCCTAGTACGCAGACAGCAGTGTCATTGCGTTTAGAGTGCATACTGACTGTGCTGCATATTTATACATCCTCTGGAAAACGGAAGCAGTGAGGCGTTCCATTTTGCTAGGCAGAGAAATGCTGAGAGAGAGCGGCGGTTAGGGTGGAGGTGATAAAGCCACTGAAGGCTCCACTACTGGGGGTTTGGCCAGCCCCAGTTCCCCCATCCCCTGGATCTCAAGCTTAGAGTAGCCCTTGGTGGGAAGCTTGCTCTTAAATGGACTGGACCAGTACCGGCTCATTTCTTTCATACAAGCGGGCACTGCTGGTAGGAGTTGTTTTGATGGCGGTTGGGCTGGTGGGAGCCTCTTACCGTCATACAGGTCTCTCTCCACCCCCGAGGCGTCCTGGGCCGCTGGCCATTGTATCCCCAATTTGGATGCAGCCCGTTTGCAGACCTCATAAGTTGCCGTCCACTGGGGGAACAGTGTCAGATGTAGGTGGAGTCATCCTCCTCTTCCTCCATCTCGTCCATGTCCAGGAGGTCAGAGTTGGCATCGCCCTCTGCGTCCTCACAGCCCGGTTCCACGTCAAGGAGCTCCTCAAAAAGTGGAGGCATGTCCGGGGATTCCGCGTCCATCATGTCCGCCCAGCTCGATGAAGCTCGCGGCTGATGGGCGCCGGTTGCGGCTGTTGGGGTGGCTCCTGACAGGCATGGGTCCTGATTATTGGCCACCGCCACTCTCAGCCTCCTTTCCAGGATCTTTTCCGGCATTGATGCGCAGTGGGAACAAGCCTGGGGGTCAGCCAGCGATGCTTGAGCGTGCTTAGCGCCCATGCAAGCTATGCACATGGGATGAGGGTCCCTGCCCGAGATGGACGGCCCGCATGACGCGGGGCACAGGCGGGATACAGCCTCTTTAGCCTTCGGTTCCGACCCTTTGGCGGGGATAGCAGCAGAAGACATGGCGACCGGAAAAGAGGAAAAAAGTATGAATATTCAGCTGCCCTAGGCGCGCCGTAACGCGTAAGCCTATCGATCAGTAGAGCTAGCACACAGGGTTTAGCCCGAGCTAACTGTGTACCGTAAGAGTCTGCTCGTCGTGACACGTTAGCCGAACTCCGGGTACTCAGCTCCGCTAACAAACTAATGCTAACTGAACCCTGGTAGGCTCGCCGTAACGCGTTAACCGTAGGGAATGATGCTACACAGTCACCGGCCACACCGGTAAGCAAATACAGCGTAGCCGGAGGAACAGCTCGCCTTGACGCGGACACCACTCCGAAATATCATGTGTAGTAAACTTCTTGCGAAGGACTTGCTCAGCAAATCCAGACTAAAGCCGGGAACTGCGTTCAGCGACGTGGTCCTTAACGTCTGTGAACAGTTTAGCAGATATCCAAGCTAGCCAAGAAGAGCTGAGGGAGCTTGCATAGCTTCCTCACGTGAAGAAAGCGAGAATGATTTGAGAGGGGCTGGTCGACTGTGGTAATATGAGGGGGACGTGCCCCGAGCACAGTTCGACCTGTCTGTTACTGACAGACGTGGTGTCATTGGAGCTTCCGTAGATGGTCACGCTGAGGCGATTCCCATAGTGAAACACCAAACGACGTTAGAAAAAGAACCATTCATTCATTAGTAATAAATTCTTAGGCAAAGATGTGCAAGAAAGTATACAACTGATAAACTAACAGTAAGTTCTCTGTGTTGCAGGTTGGGATTAGATGGCATGAAAATGCAGGTGAGAATTGGTTCTCTGTTCCTTTTGTATGTAAAGCTCAGCTGCACAGATGTAGTAGTAGTTTTGAAGCTGTACAAAGTTAAATCATAAGGGTGTCTCACCCTAAAGGCTCAGGTTTAGGAATGGTTGAGGAGCTCAGAGTAGGAACGCTGCCAGTTAAGTTGCAGATAAGTGGCAGAAAACGGATGTATGGACTGAAAACCTTAAACCTTAAAAATATTTTTTTTTTACCTTCATTCTTTTAGCCTACTTGCTGGTTTCATACGTTGTATTTTGTCCTGCAATAAGAGCTTCAGTGCACTCGGTGAGTTCAAATTTAACTTCATCTGAGTGTTTGACCACGTTGTCCTTTTTGTTGTGCACAGGGGACCAATGGATCTCAACTCTGGGATACTTGCTTTGCTGTACAGGCTTTCCTTGAGGTAACGCAAAAAGCATGGGAACAAGCAGGCATATATTATAAAGATCTAAGAACAGCTATAATGTTATCAAATTAGTTCTTTGTTGTTAGGAATCTGGCTGCTGCATTTTGTGTTAGCTGTAGTCAGTCCACAGTCTTTTTAGGCAGACCAGTGAGGAGGGCAGCCTGAGACAAAAAGATACTTAATCTGGATATGTTTTTAAGAACGTAAAATGCCATTTTTATGTCGGTGAAGTGGCTCTGGAAATGAAGGTCAAAATCAAGGATGACACCCATATTTTTGGACCTGTGTGATACTTTCCAGGGAGAGGTATAACTGTGTGTCATCAGCGTAACTACGATAACATAAATTGTGTTTCATCTGGCCTAGAGGCAACATGTACAAACTGAAATGCAGTGGACCCAATATTGAGCCCTGAGGAACCCCACATACGTTGTCAACTTTCCTAGATGTAAAAGTCCCAATAGAAAATTGTTGTCCTTTTAGTTAAGATGTGAAACTGGCTGAGCCAAAAAGTCCTTCCTACTTTTCAAATCTTTTAAATAGGATGTTGTGATCAACTGTATCAAACGCTGCGGTCAAATCTAATATTTCTAAAATAGAAATGTCACCATTGTCACTATTTGCTCGTAGATCATTGATCACCTTGACAAGAGCTATTTGAGCACTGTGGTTGGCATAGAATCCTGATTGAGGTATCATGTAGCTGATTATGATAAGTTGTTTGTTGGGGTCTTTCAGGCAGGAGCCCAGGATAACCCCAGACTAGCCGAGTGCCTGCGAGATGCCCATCAGTTTCTCACCATCACACAGGTACCCCCAAAATCTCAGTTAGACAGTTTTCATTATCTTGCAGGAATAAAACACATATCTTAGTATTCTAATGGTATAAAGTGTTTGGCAGAGCTAATTAAAGCTTCAGTTTTTCACTGCCAAAGACATTCAGGTGTGCCAAAGACCATAACAGTGTAATATAAACTGCTTTCAGAAAAGTGATTTCTTATGCCTGACTAGTTTTTCCACTCTAACAGATACCTGAGAATCCTCCCGAGTACCAGAAGTACTACAGACAGATGAACAAGGTAAAACTAATATCACAGATCCACTTTTGAAATTATTGTTTAATAAAAGACTCAAATGCCTTTGAAAAGGAAGGCAAAAATGACCTCTTAGCCTGTTGGCATGCATGAATTTCTTTCATCAGGGAGGCTTCCCCTTCAGTACCCGCGACTGTGGTTGGATTGTGGCTGACTGCACAGCGGAGGGACTGAAGTCAGTGATGCTGCTGCAGGAGCTCTGTCCCTCCATTGGCCAGACTGTCACCTCAGAGCGCCTATATGATGCTGTCAATGTGGTGAGTCTGCAGTGGATAAATGAATGGAAGACTAATTTAGCTTTTTTAACGTTTCATACTCCCATGGCTTACAGTCTTTTTTTTTTTTTGGTAGTGTAAGCACAGAAATATACCACCATTGTCATCCTTCCCCAATTCATCTTTTATAAAAAGCTCCAGAAGTTATATTGTGATAACATCACTGGTTTAGAGGAGTGGTTTGACATTTTGGGAAATATGCTTATGTGCTTTCTTCCTGAGTTAGGCCACTCTCATATCTGCCCATAAATATGAAGCGACAGCCAGAAGTAAGATAGCTTAGCTTAGCACAAAGACTTGAAACAGGGGGAAACAGCTAGCCGGCTCTGTCCAAGGGTAACAAAATCCATACACCAGCACCTCTACAGCTCATTAATTAATACATTATAACCAGTTTGTTTAATTCATACACAAACTGAATCCACACTGAAACCACAGTCCTTCTTGTGCACATGTTCTACTCATAAAATTCCTACTGTAGTCTTTCAGCATTACAGCTCTTACACCATGTGTCTGTCTTCTCCTTGTAGCTGTTGAGCATGAGAAACTCTGACAGTGGATTTGCCACATATGAAACTAAGAGAGGCGGTAAAGTCCTGGAGCTGCTCAACCCTTCCGAGGTGTTTGGTAGGTCTGTTGCCAACAACATACTGTCAACACCGACTGAATACACTTCACTGCCAGATACCCATTGTATGCACTTCACTGCTGGATCCATGGCTAACAATTAACAAAAAGGTGTGACATAAAAAGTCCCTGAATTAATTTCTTGGTATCACAGAAATGTTCATTTCCTAGTAACATCAGTTCACTGCCAGCAGTGTTACTCAACCTGCAAATATGCAGATGTGAAAAAGGGAAACAAGGAGGCAAATATAAACATGACATTTCTGTCAACATTCAAAGGCTGGAAAACTTTTTCCATTGCACTCTGGATATTATGACCCCTACAATATCAAAGGGCAAAGAGCCTAATAATGTCACGTTTCCCCGTTAAAAAGAGGATGTAGTATGTGTTGTGAAATGTGATGTTTATTAGTAACACTGTGTGTCTCTCTCTCTCTCTCTCTCTCTCTCTCTCTCTCTCTCTCTCTCTCTCTCTCTCTCTCTCTCTCTCTCTCTCTCTCTCTCTCTCTCTCTCTCTCTCACACAAACAGGTGACATCATGATAGATTATACCTATGTGGAGTGTACCTCAGCAGTAATGCAGGCCCTGAGGCACTTCCAGAAGGCTTACCCTGAACACCGTGCTGAGGAGATAAGGTGTACTACACACACACATGTACATATATATTTCTGCATACATATATTGGTTTTAATTACTGAATGACACAGAAACGCCTGACCAATCTGGCCGCATGTATTAAGATCATATTTGTTGCCATCCTGTTTTTGTTTCATGACTTTAGTCTGAAACTGTTTTAAAAAGACATGAAGGCAGAGAAGTCCACACACACACAAAAAACACTGATGCACAAAGACATTCTTACTAAAATCATTTCTCAGTTGTATTGTATTATATATATTTTTTTTTTATTATATATATTGTATTTGAAGTTCAGGAGGAATCTTTGAAACTCTGGAGGGAAGAGGTGAAGATTTTCTGTTTATGTGTTTATTCATGTCTTTCTCAGCTCCACTCTAAGAGATGGACTGGAGTACTGCAAGAAGGTGCAGAGGCCTGACGGATCCTGGGAAGGGTGAGACTCCGCTTGCTTTTTTTACTGTCTAATATCCTATCTAATGGACAGGTCATGTTTAATAAAAGATACTCCTTCTGTGCTTGTGCTCAGGTCCTGGGGAGTGTGCTTCACATATGGAATATGGTTTGGCCTTGAAGCCTTTGCTTGTATGGGACACGTCTACAAGGATGAGTAAGAGTTCCAAACACTGATCACAGACTACTGAAACTGTCCCTCAACAACAATGACACCATGTGCTCCTTAACCTGCCACGCCACACAGGACATCCATGAACTCCTAGCCTACATACTTAATTACACTGTTGTGCCTCTCTTAACAGGGGTGTATGTGTGGAGGTGCAGAAGGCGTGTCAGTTCCTGTTGGACCTGCAGATGTCAGATGGAGGCTGGGGGGAGGACTTTGAGTCGTGCGAGCAGCGGCGCTACGTCCAGAGCAGCACCGCTCAGATCCACAACACCTGCTGGGCTTTATTAGGCCTCATGGCTGTCAGGTAAAGTGTGTGGTGTTAATGCTGGATCACAATGGGACCCGAGGGAATTGCTGTTGCAAATTTGCATAGGTGGTTTAGGTTAGAGTGAAGCTCTCCTGTTGATTTTAGTTGTGTGTCATGAATTTATATTATTTATATTATTTATTTATTTGCTGTTGCCTTTGATTGCATGCATGTTGTGCTGTTTAATGTATTCACCTGACTACAAAAGGAACTTCCAGTTGTTGACTTGTTCAATCAAATCTCTTGTGTGCATAACCAGGCATCCTGACAGGCGGGCCATTGAGAGAGGAGTACAGCTGCTGATTGACAAGCAGCTGCCCAACGGAGACTGGCCTCAGGTCAGGCTCTGAGTTTTATTAATTACATGTCACATACTCTAATTATGCTTATCTTACGGCGCTAACAAGCTACTAACAAGCTAATCCAATGACAGTATAAGAGATAATGTGAGCTTTGATATGTGATTCTGTGCTTCCCCTCCTCAGGAGAATATTGCAGGCGTGTTCAATAAGAGTTGTGCTATCAGCTACACCTCCTACAGAAACGTCTTCACAGTCTGGACCCTCGGCCGCTTCTCAACACTTTACCCCAGCAGTCCATTGGCTGGGAAGGTCAAGCTGTGAAGACCTTTAAAAGGTCATGGTTCATCAGACTATCTGCCAGGATGAAGAAACAAAATGCAACTAAAGCAAAATACAACAACAGCCACAATGTTCAGACAATCAATGGAAAGTGTGTATTTTTTGTGGGTGATATATTTTCTGACACTACCAGAGCTGTCCTAACAAGTATTAATTAATTGCATTCAGCCTTCAAATTATGCATCATTTTTATGTGTAGCCCTGTCTGAATGAACATATTAGCACTTCAGCTGTGTTTTCAGAGTTGAATCCATCAGATAAAGTTACACATTTCATTCTTTGAATTATTTTCTGTGTTGACATTCTAGGATGGCTCATCCACCAGAGCTACTCCTTACGAATCTGTTGTGATAATCTGCTGCTATCCAAGACGCCCATTTAATGTGCGTTGATTTATAAAGTGTATAAAAGCATTTATGTCCATGTTGCCTTTTATCTCTGCCCCTTCCTTACCGTTTGAATTTAGAATAAATCATTTTTTCTATGGTAGTTGACTGGATGTGTCTTCGATGAATGCACTTTACATTGGTTTGTGGTCAGCCAATTATCAAACCCAGAGCACTTATGGAAACATGGAAATTAAAGCTTCTATTTAGAAAAATAATAATTAAAAAACAATGTGACACATTGGCCTTCACATGGTGTACATGTTAACTGCCTTGGAAACACCCAGTATGTGGACAGTGATGTCCCATGATGTTTTAACCTTTATCAGAGTGAGAATGTTGGCAAAGCAGACAAATTTTTTCATGCCCTGCACCACCTCCCCTGCACATAGCAACACGTACTGGTATCAGTTTTACTGTTCGTTTGAGTATTGCTTGAGTGTACAGTCCAGCAGTTGCTAGAGGCAAAGACGCAGAGAGGATTCAAACCTGCAACCTGACAGTCATAAGTCTATTTCTCTAAGCTTTAGGGGCAGAATATGTACTTGTTTTCACCTCTGAACCAGCAAAACAATTTATACAAACTCTGTAGATTGCTAGAATTAATCAGTCATACTGCAAGCATTTATGTGAGAGTTTGTACTGTATATGAGGCTGGGCTCTCTGCCATTCATCATACCCTAATTTATTCTGTGGAGAAGTAACCAAAGCTCCAGTTTTTTGCGCATTGACCACCAATGCTGTCTCTGACACACCTGAATTTTTGAAGTGGAGTTAAAGGTGTGGTTGTGATGAATGTTTTGAGATGTCTTATTGATTAAAAGGTATGTGTGAGGGAGTGTGTGAATGTTCTCACTGTATAATGTGCATAATATCACAGTCTTCAAATACCATTGGAGTGTTCATTTGTGTAGCGTGTTTATTTGTGTAGCTGAGGTGCAGGGACAGGTGCACAGTGGGTCTTTTCAGTCAAAGCAGCGATTAGATCCTGTGTTTGAAAACAGGCATACATGACAAGACTATGTAACTGGTTTAACCAGTGCTTTCTACGCTCTACTGTTTGATCAGAGTCTTAAGCATGACCAGATGCTGATAAGAAAACTGGTTTTAACCCACCTCCCCCACCTTTTCCACAGGAGGACGGAGGCTGTGTGGTGAATTCTCCCCACAACAAGAGTTAAAATTAAAATTCAAGGTGTAAATATATACATATATTCAAATATTCCTGTGGATCAGCAAAAACAAAAGTTGTTAGATTGTTCTTTACTAAAGTTGCACTTTTCAGATTTGTACTCAACTCAAAAATGAGGACTTGAGAATTGACTTACTCGAGACTTTATTCCCAAAGATCTGACTTAACACTTGACTCCCTAAAGACTTTACTTAATTTGAGACTCAACTCCCAGATGAATTGACTAGGTTTGAGATTTGACTCCCTGATGACTTGACTTGAGACTTTATTCCCAATGATTTGACCTAATCTTGACCTGAGAATCGAGACGTGACTCCCAAAAGACTTGATATGAGACCTGACACTTAACTCCTTAAAGACCTGACTTGAGATTTGACACTTGACTCCCTAAAGACTAAAGCTGAGGCTTAAATCCCCAAAGACTCTCTAATTACTAGACTTGGTTTGACATTCAAAAGCAGAAACATTCAAGTCTCAAGTGACAAGCGGGCCTTGTAGAGACGGCTTGAATATGCTCTTATTAGACCTTGGTTATGCAAAAGAATCATCATCAATCAATCATCAATACAATGCCATTTTAATAGTCAACTTTCAGAGACCTGAAAGACTTGCAACTGACTTGCAATTTGCTTATGAAGACGTGACTTGTCCTTTAGGACTTGAAACTGAACAGAAAGGAAGTTTTGACCACAAACCATTATGTATGAGAGTGTACATAAAGCTAACAAAAAAACAGACTTACAGTATAGCAGCCTCATTGCCTATTACAGTGTTGTCCTGTGTGTACTACAAAATGTTAAAAGATGAACAAGCGACTTGTGTGTGCAGGCTTGCAAAGAAAACAGACAGCTTCCTTCACTCTTCCTCCTTCAGGAGAAAATACAGGTTTTGTTTCCTGATAACATCACACTAGTTGTCTATGAGGAAAATACTTCAAACAAACACGCTGTGCAGAGGACAAAGGAACTGAAAACAAACACACTGGGTTACATGATGTGCAACAGTCCTACAATGTTCACAACACCAGTATGAGTATTACAAATAACATGTAAATGCTACTTTAACAAATGTGCAGTATTCTTATTGTGTACATAGCAACATATATACATGTGCTGTGTGCTACAGATTATCCACACTTCCTCTCATACAGTACCCTCACAAAACAAAGATTGTCTGATGAACTGATTCAGGTAGAGGTGTGGCTTCACATAAAAGGAGCAGCAGGTAACAGCTGCATATGTGGATCTGCTATTTAGCCCACAGTAAGTACACCTGTAAATCTCTGCTGATGAGCTGTAGCTTAAAATATGGAATGAGCATATATATATATATCACTGATTGTACGGCCTTGTATCATGTACTACTACTGTAATACATTTTAAAGTGAAAACAGATGGTTGGATTCAATTCAATTTTCAATTCAGTTTGCTTTATTGGCATGAATGTAGCAACGACAATATTGCCAAAGCATCAAGTAATAATGAAATTAAAACAATAATAATAATAGTAACAACAACAATAAGGAAAATAATAAAAATAAAATAAAATAGAAATAATAATAAAAAGGTACAATTTATAAAAAAGGAAATCAGGAAAATAGCAAAAAAACTTAAATACACATATGTGAGACTGTGTCAACAAGTCACACACTAAACTTCAACACACAACAAGTGTGTGTTGAAGTTTAGTGTGCGCGCTGATGTTGGTGTAGGTGTGTGTGTGTGTGTGTTAATGATGTTGATGGGTGTGTGTGTTGATGTTGGTGGGTGTGTTGATGATGTTGGTGTGTGTGTGTGTTGTTGATGTTGGTGTAGCAAAGACAATATTGCCAAAGCATCAGGTAATATTGACATTAAAAATAAACATAAAAAGGCAATTCATAAAATCAAGAAAATAGCAAAAAACTTATATACACATGTTTAGTGTGTGTGTGTGTGTGTGTGTGTGGTGGGGGGGGGTGGTGTCAAGATACATTTTGTCATATTCAGTGATATTTTATTATGTGTCCCTGAGTTTATGACATGCAGTCACATATTTTGCAGCCAGGTCTGCTGCAGGTCCTTCTCCTAATACAATCTGTTGCTTTCCTGATGACTCAGTGGACCCCAAACTTCACTACCATAGAAGGCGATTGGTTGGATTACACTGTCAAATATTTTAGTCCAAATTCTAATTGGTATGTCTATTTTGTAAAATTGTCTTTTAATTGCATAAAATGCTCTACATGCTTTTTGTTTCAGTGCATTCACTGCCAGACCAAAGCTACCTGATGCACTGATTTTGAGCCCCAGGTAATCATAGTGTAGGCTGTGATCTAGGTGGCTGTTTCCTAATTTGAATTGATATTTGCTTTCCTGAAATCTGGGCTTCTTTTGGAAGATCATGATTTTAGATTTGTTAAAGTTGACTGTCAGGGCCCAGTTCTGACAGTACTCCTCCAGGAGGTCCAGGTGCTGCTGTAGTGCTTGTTGTGTGGATGAAAGCAACACCATGTCATCAGCATAAAGCAGGAATTTAACTTCCTTATTGTTAAGGGTCAGGCCAGGGGTTCCAGAGTGCTCCAACAGTATGTAGATGTTAAATAGAGTTGGAGACAAGCTGTTGCCCTGAAAGACGCCTCTTCCTTGAGTGAAGACATCTGTAGTTTTCTTACCAATTTTAACTCCACATTTATTATTGACATACATTGACTTAATTATGTCGTAAATTTCCCCCCTACTCCGATTTGGAGAATTTTATAATATAGTCCCTCTTGCCAAATAGAATCAAAATCCTTTTTAAAATCAATAAAACATGCAAACATTTCATCCTTATTTTGTGGTGTACGTGATGATTAATTAGAGTGTGTAGAGTGTAAATATGGTCAGTGGTGCGGTGATTTGGTAAAAAGCCAATTTGCCCTTTGCTCAGGACATTGTGTTCCATAAGGAAGGCCAGCATGCTGCAGAAAACCTTCCCCAGATTACTGCTCACACAAACGCCTTGGTACTTGTTAGGGTCCACTCTTATGTATTGAGTAAATAGGCCCAGAGGTTCCAGATCTCAGGAAAGCAACCTGACTGAAGGACGAGACTGAAGAGCTGAAGCAGGACCGTCTCAGCTCAGGGCTGCTGTGTTTCAGCATCTCTGTCCTGATGCCGTCAGCTCCACATGCTTTGCCAGGATTTAGTTTTTTGATGCTGTTTTCTAATTCTTTCATTGTAATTAAGTAATCAAGGGGGGTTTGATTATATTTGATTGTTGATTCAAGGATTGTCAATTTTTCTTGAATTTGTTTCTGTTTCTGATTGAGATCGTTAGGTGAAATTTGCTCATATAGTTTTTCAAAATGATCTTTCCAAATGTTCCCATTTAGTAGAGTCAGGTTGTCTTTTTTGTTGTTTAAGTTCTTCCATCTCTCCCAGCACTGATTTTGATCAATGGACTCCTCAATTTCTCTTAGTTTCTGATCGTGATGTTGTTTTTTCTTCTGTTTTATGATCTGTTTGTATTCTCTCAGTGTTTCCACATAAGTTTGTCTCAGGTCTGTGTTTTGTGGCTGACGGTGTTTTAGGTTGGACTGCTGTCTTAATTTTCTTCTGACAATTTTGCAGTCCTTGTCGTACCACTCTTCCTCTTTCAGTCTCTGTTTAGATGCAGAGCTGTTCTTAGTCAGACCTGCGTTACTGGCTGATTTATGATAAATATAATTTATCTTTCTAACAGCCACTGTCACTGTCTTCTGTACAGCTGGTTTTATATATACATTTATCTGGCAGTGATCTGATAGTGGGGTCTGTGGTCTGACAGTGAATGCACTGATAAGGCAGGGGTCCATGTCAGTGATGGCGTAATCAACTACACTAGTCCCAAGAGCTGAACAATATGTGAACCTCCCTAAAGAGTCCCCTTTCATCCTGCCATTAAGCATATACAGACCTAAGGAGCGACAGAGATGCACTAGCTCTTTCCCCATTTTGTTCACAACGTGGTCTTGATTGTGTCTGAGGCTAGTGGTGGGGGTGAGGTATAGAGAGGACTGCCCGAAGATGTGACTGTTGCCAGCAGGATCCACTACGTCAGGCTCACATCCTGTTCTGGCATTTAAATCTCCCACCAACAGGACATTACCCTGGGCCTGGTAATGTCTGATTTCTTTATAGAGATTTTCAAAGATTTTCTCTCTACACAGCTTCAGTCGTTCTCTCTTCTGTCTGATGGGACATTTCAGGTTGTTTCCAAGACACGGCACTGTATTCAGGTCAACTTGTTGATTCGGTTCACTGTATTGGCTTTTCATAAAAGGGAAACTGGAAAATCCGGATCTGTGAGGATAGGGTGTGATAGTGGGTGAGCACTGCGGTCTGCCACAGTGTCGTTGATACGGCCACCAGATGGTGCCAAAGCAAGACATTTTCAAATCCTTAACATAGCGGCTTTAATAGTGGCTGTAAATGAAACATATCTTAGGGCTTATTATGGCATCCATGATTGTGTTTGTCAGGAACTTTTACTAATAAATTAATGAAAAAAACCTGCAATGTTCTTGCCATTGTTGCTTATCTGATGCAATGTGGTCACAAAAACATATAGAGATTATAAATAAGTACAAATCTCAAGTGCCACATCTCACAAAAACAACCTGTTGGTTGGAGTTGAGGCTCTGCCCCTGATGATGAGCATTGGATTGTTTCTAGCTGAGGTGTGGCTTTACATAAAAGCAGAGCCAGCTGACTGCTGTGTCTGTAGATCTGCACTCCAGCACACAGTAAGTTCACTAGTAGCTATCTAGGCATCATTATCATAAAATGTATGTGTGTATTGATAGATTGATCAACTTGCTTACATTTATTTCCTTTGTTAACTGTGTTGCATTATTTTGTCATCATGTTTCTATCCGTAAGACAACCTGCACTCCCTGTTTTGTAACATTTTACAAAGCACACTGTCTTTTCCTCATTTGCTTACTTTCTACACAATACAGCATGTTAGGTTTTACAACCGCTCATATCTGCATTTTCTTTTCTTATGTTAAGAGGGGGTTTGTGTGAAATTAAGTGTCTTCTTTCAGTTTCAGGGTTTGGATCTGACATTTTGAAATGTTTGGAAACAACGGAGGTAAATAGCCCACTTGTTGTTACTGTCTTTTGTTCATTCTCAGTCTTTTTCACTTTTACTAAAACCTCATCCCCATCCTTTTTGTCAAGCTGTCTTAATTGAGTTTTCTATGTGTACACAAACTGAAAGATAAAATGATGAACTGCACCCCTTATGTTTGACTAGGAAACCAGTATCCCCCTGGCTATCCTCAGCCAATGCCAGGACAATACCCTCAATATCCACCAGGCTCTGCCCCACCCCAACCCTACCCTCCTCAGCCTTGTGATCCATCTGTGTACAATCCTGTAGCACCACCTTATGGAGGGCATGGAGGCCATGGTCATGGACCAGGGCCTGGGCCTGGGTATGGACATGGTTGTGAACCTGGGCATGGACATTGTGGACGTGGACGTGCACGTGGACGTGGATGTGGACTTGGACATGGACGTGGGCATCATGGGCATCATGGGCATCATGGGCATCATGGACACAAACATGGCCACAAGCACAAGCATGGTCACATGCATGGCCATTGCCACAAGAAGGGAAGACAGTGTCATGGGGTAAGATCTAGTTGATTTATTGATCAATGTAAGAGCCAGTTTTAGTTGTGCAATTAATCAAAATGTGTTAAGATTTTCTTTACTTTTTAGTTTGGGCAATACACTCATGTAGCATGAGTGTCACTTAGCAGTTTGTTAGGTACACCTAGCTAAACACCAAGCTAAAACAATACAGTCTAATACAACAGTCCTGCAATAAATCCTACCTCCATGAAGGTTGTAATGTTGAGTTTTTGTTGAAACCGTTTTAGAGAGGTGTTGATGCAACTGTATGGTCATTTTGGAGGATGTAGTTGAACTGTACTGCATTATACAGAGATGGGTTTCTGTTATTTAGCCTACCCTCAATGATATAAATGGGGTGGACAAAATAGTAGAAACACCTGGCATGAATTGCCATGACACTAGGGGACATTCTTTGCCTCCAAATGGCCAAAAGAAATAGGTTATTGCAGGTTTAAGGTTGAGTGTGGCCCAAACCCAAAACACAAATAGAAAAGCAGCAAACAAAGTAACTCTGAGATAGAAAATGGAAAGACAGTCAAAAACCAACTTTATAAATGGATTGCTAGTTGCAGAAACATATTCAACATTCAGACATACAAATGAAATTGAATTCATTATTGACACATCACTTTATTCATTTATTTACAGTGTCATTGATTACATCATTGAATTGTGAATTCCTAACTTAATAAATGAACTGACTGACACGTCACCACTAAATGAAATGATCATGTTTGTCCCTGCTGTAGTACTCCAGCAGCTCCTGCAGCAGTGACTCTGACTAGATGAAGATTCCTGGATGAGAAGAGAAACGAGACAAGTCGGCACCTGGAAACCTTCGTCCTGCTACCATATATGATAATAATCAAT
Source organism: Macquaria ambigua (assembly GCA_008360985.2). Classification (NCBI taxonomy): domain Eukaryota; kingdom Metazoa; phylum Chordata; class Actinopteri; order Centrarchiformes; family Percichthyidae; genus Macquaria; species Macquaria ambigua. The sequence goes on along the minus strand of VMKM01000835.1, from coordinate 186,872 downwards.
GCATTTGACCATCTACTTTTGAAAGCATATGTGTTATTTGTTTTCTGTTGTGATTTTAATGTATCATACACTGATCATAATTGGTCCCTTGTGATAAACAACATAAAACTGGTTTCTGACTATAATAAAAGGAAGTCATCTCTACAATGCCTTGCCTCTGTATTCTCTCTTTAATTTGACCTCGTAGTTTCTGTTATCTATCAGTGTGTATTTATATTTTTATTTACCCAGGGAGTGTTGAATTAAGACCTTTGTTCAGCAGTGTTTTTCACTAATAGTTACACAACCAGCAGCTCCCCAGTACATTCACTTGAATCCAATTTGAATCACGTGTGTAATCAAACATTTAGTAAAGTGGGAAATGTTTTATTTATGCTATGGTCTTGTAATAACACTATAGATTAGTGTATTAAGATTAGAACAAATTAGAGCAGCTGCTCTTTTTAGTACATAGACTATCATTAAGACAGAGTATCCTGGTACCTTTATGTGTAAATGTAAACTGGGCCCACAAATTCACACAGGGCAGGCAGCTGCTGCTGCTGCTATTGACCGAAACTTTCAAACATGTTGCACCTCTGGCCCAACCCCAATCAGTGGAGTTTTGTGTTTGACAGCTGATACAGTGCACATGATGCGTTTAACTGATGTCATGTTTAAACTTGGAAATATTGTGTTCTGTCCGATAAGAGTCCTCCACATATTAATCATTTCTTAAGTGCTGAGATATGTGCCGATAGTCAACTTATTAAACAATGAAAGCTGTGTTATGAGATTTTGCAAATGATCAAAACATCTCTGACTGCCAGACAAAAAGATTAGTAAACTAGATTTTTACAGAGAAAAGTAGACAAAATTTCCAAAGTTTGCGTGTGGGTGTGTGCATCCATATCTTAGATTGTATATGGTCCATAATGACTGTCTGTTAAAAAATATACACACACACCCACTTAGGTCACAAAGCAAAAATGTTCTGATGGGAGTTCAGGCACTGCCCCCAGTGATGTGAAGTGGACTGTACATAAAAAGGAGCAGCAGGTGACTGCTGCATACTGTGGATCTGCTCTTCAGCACACAGTGAGTTCACCTCTAAGGCTCTGCTGATGATTTGCAGCTCTCTTAAGTTCTTAAATACTGAATGATTGTATATGTGTGTTAAAAGACAAACTGTGTTATTTAAAGTGCTTTTTTTTCACTTTCAGGATCTGTAGTTTCAGCTGAAGTTTTAAAATGTACGGAAACAATCAAGGTAAATAACACAACCACTTTCAAATATAGTGACTATGCATTACATACTTGATAATCACTTTTGCTAAGTATTAACTTATGGCTGATTTATCTTTTCTCCTTATGTTTAGGAAACCAGTACCCTCCTGGTTACCCCAACCATCCTCAGCAGATGCCAGGGGGATACCCTCACTATCCTCCAGGCACCGTCCCACCAAACTGCCCTCCTCAGCCCCACGGTCCATATGGAGGCCACCAAGGACCTGGACCTGGTTATGGCCAAGGCCAAGGATACGGACCTGGACCTGGTTGTGGCCAAGGCCAAGGACACGGACCTGGACCTGGTTATGGCCAAGGCCAAGGCCAAGGCCAAGGCCAAGGACATGGACCTGGACCTGGACCTGGTTATGGCCAAGGCCAAGGATACAGACCTGGACCTGGTTATGGCCAAGGCCAAGGATACGGACCTGGACCTGGTTATGGCCAAGGCCAAGGCCAAGGCCAAGGCCAAGGCCAAGGCCAAGGACATGGACCTGGACCTGGTTATGGCCAAGGCCAAGGATACGGACCTGGACCTGGTTATGGCCATGGCCAAGGACATGGACATGGACAGGGTCACGGACATGGGCACAAGCACAAGCACAAGCATGGTCACAAGCATGGCCGTTGTCACAAGAGAGGAAAGGACTGTCACGGGGTAAGAGTCAGTCATTTTCTGTTGGTTTTAATTTGCAATTTAATTTTATTCCGAATTCAAACCGTAGAAATATAGAACATAAGAGAGCTGTGCAATATAGCCTAATGTGAACACAGGAAATCAAAGAAATATTAGCAAAATGATTAGCAAATGATTCCAAATATTTAGTCAAGAACTGAATGACAGCCTGTCATTTTTATATATTTAAATTTAATGTAGACTAAACAGCTATAATTTAAGCTTTACATTGATTTCTGTGTGTTGTGTTTGTCCCTGCTGCAGTCCTCCAGCAGCTCCTGCAGCAGCGACTCTGACTAGATGAAGATCCCTGGATGAGAAGAGAAACAAGACAGCACCTGGAAATCTTCATCCTGCTACCATATATTATAATCAATATGTTTCTTCACATATGATCTTAAAAATATAACTTGTATCAAACACCTGCATTTTTACAAAGATTTACCCAAAATTGTCATAACATACTGACTAAAAAATGAACATTTAGTTTTCACATATATCAAGTGGAAATGCAGATGGATGGATGTTCACTCCACAGCTTCAGTCTCTGTCTCTCTCCTGACAGGTATCCACCATCCAACAATGCTGGATGTTTGAAAATGATTCTAGATCAACCATGTCATGACTTGTTGACATGGTATGATGTAGAATAATTTTTGTTGTTGTTGTTTAACATTGTTTAACAACCATAACTTTGGTGTGAGAGACATGTTACAGGGATTGTTGTGTCCATGATTGTATTTGTGAGAAAAAAGGATGTTCTGTGCATGATAAATGCTAGAAAATAAAAGATGCAATGACTTGCTTTTATTTTGTCTCCATGCTTCTTAATACACTCATTTGCTTCTCTGACTAATGCAACCAAGGTGTGCCCTTTATTTGCCCAGGGAAGGTTGCCTGAGCACATTTGCTCAGCCACACCTCCGTCACAGCAGTACATCTCACCCTGCAACTGCCAGTGCAGTCAGCCTAATCTCATTTTGATAGCCTGTGTAATCAAACACTTGATAATGTTGATATCCAGCCTTTTACATAACAAGTTCACTAGTCTTTGAGGGCTGCTATTTCTTGTTGTTGTATTTTAAAAATATATGTAAACTTGTACAGTATTTGTAGTCTGTAGTGTACTTAAAGTGTAACTATGCCCTCAAATTCTGCTAGAACCCTCTCTCCCAGTCTTTTTTTATATAAATTTCATGACGTAGACAGGTCCCAAACAGTTGAATCTGTCAGCATTGGCCTCGCAGGTTCAGGGCTGATTTAAAACAGTAGATGGTGTATTGAGCCATTTTCAACCCATGAAATGTCAAGTTTTATAGATTTGGTAAGAAATGTCAATATTAACAGCAGCACTGATGTGTTTCATCACAGTACAGTCATATCATTTAGTTTACAGCTCAAAAACATGTTTAAGTGTGCAGTACCTCTTTAAGTAAGAGCAGCAATACTTCAATGAAACACTAACAGCACTGCATTTTAGTATCGTAAATATATATATATATACAGTTTAGTATAGTATGGTATGGTATAGTAAGCTAATTTTAACTACTTGATATACTGTAGGGAAGCTTAATCTATATAAATGCATCTTAAAGGTTGCGTATATGGTATATATGGTCTTATATCTTGGTAACTGGTAACTATAGCTGTCATGTAAAATGCATGAAGTGAAAAGTGCAATATTTCCCTGTGAAATGTAATGGAGTAAAATGGAATACTCAAGTAAAGTGCATGCAGACTACCAACAGTTCTTTTCTAGTTCTTTGTTGCTTTTCACTAGGAGTGGACAAAAAATATAAAATAGCGAAATAAATGTGTTCCATATTAAGAACACACGAATAAGAGTAAAACAAACAAACAAACAAACAAAAACAACACATGAGTGAGAGTGCCTCCTCTCCGCGGTAGGTGGCAGTGTGGCAGAAACACAGCGCGGACTGAATCTCCCTCGGTGGTGCGTACGCCCACCGTTACGTCACCACACCGACCAATCAGGGGCAGCTCGGTGACTCTTTCGGGAAGTAAACGCAGAAACTACAGAGGAAAGAGAGCAAAGGAAGCTGTAGCTGAAAGTGCAGACTCTGGCCAGACGACATAAGTCAAAAATAATAATGTCCTTAACCGTTCTGACATCTGCTTACAGGTATGTGGCAGGTGACGGTGTTTCTAGCGAAGCTATACAGTATAGTTGGGGGTTTGTTGTCCTGACACTCTCGAGTTTGCTGACATTGTGTAGCTTGTTATAAAATGTCAGACATGCTGGAGTCAGGTTAAAGTAAGTCATTAGGATGCTACTGTATGTGTATATGTATGGAATAATGTTGTGATAGTAAATGGCTGAACTTAGAGGGAGTGTGAGAGAAACTCCCCTGTGTTTGTGTTGATCTGAGTTTGAACTTGGCAATTCACTGATTCTGAATCTGTGAAATCAGATGTTTTCAGATGATATGTGTCCAGCCTGTAATGTGAAATTATTAATGTTTGCCACTAACGTTACTGTTTCCATGCTGTTTCCTCCAGACTGAGGTCCCTCTGCAGACTGCAGCGAATCCAGGGCCACATGGTGAGCCAACCCCTCTCATGTACCTACATACTGTATTGTAGCTACTGTAGATTTCCAGTAGTGGATAGTGAGGATTGTAGGATGCAATTATATGGTTTTATTTAAGTATGACCATGTCAGTATTATTATATTATAATTTCATTTCTTGAAGTGATTCCATGTCATCAGTGACATTCAGTTTCAATCAAAGTCTTTTGTCTAGTGATTATACTCAGTTCACTATTTAAAACGATTGGAGTGATACTGCTGTTTTTGAGTTTATTACAGTGTGTTGTTGTAAAGACGTTTACAGAATTGTCCTGTTGTCTCTATTTTGGATCAGATGTCGAGTCAGGCGGAACCAGAGGTTCTTCTGGAGAAAGTGGGCAGGGCAGGTCTGATCACCATAAACAGACCCAAAGTCCTGAATGCCCTCAACCTGACCATAGTCCGGCAGATCTACCCTCAGCTCAAGGTATGTAGAAAGCTTGGGTAATGCAAACTTCAACTGGGCCAAATGTCAAGGCCTTGAGTGTGTCAAGTGTCATTTATTACGGCAGTGTGTTACTGATCGTAAATGGCTGCCAGTTTGATATTGTCAAGGTTTTGATGTTATTGAGAGTTGGTTAGATTTGCTCATAAACCTATTCAAGACTTGTTAACAGTTACAGACATACCTGTACTCTGTACAAAAACCCTTTTACACACTATTTTACTCCAAACTGCTATACTTATGTAACAGTTTGGGGAGTGTAATTATGTTAACTTGTAATAGGATACCAGAAGACACACATAAATTCCACATATCATTCCTCTCATCAAATAATTTATTTGATTTTTTTATTATAAAAAATGTCCTCTTTTGCTGGAATTTGGAGGACACAACTGTTGTGTCATTTATGGTTTTAAATATCCCAAAATCCATTGTGTGCCACTCGCTTGTTTAGTTTTTCAGCAAGCCTTGAGTCATCTGAAGGCCACATCTTCACATGAGGAAGACACTAAAATGGGACATAAATTAGTGTCATCCAGTGTACCACAAGTTCTGATGGTGTTGTGTCTCGATATTAAGTTGTTTTAAATTGTGTTGTTTCATCTTAGAGAAACATGAAATTAACATAAGATTTGTTCTGTTTTTGTTTTTCTGTGATTGTAGAAATGGGAAAATGACAATGAGACTGACATTATGATCATCAAAGGAGCAGGTGGGAAAGCCTTTTGTGCTGGTGGAGACATCAGAGGTAAGCAGTAGCCTTGCAGGTCCTGGGTTGCCCCACTTTGGGCCTCTGATGTATCAGTATACATTCGGGTCACAGAGGCAACCATCAGTTTCTCTAAAAGATAATTATCCGGCGATATTTGAAAAACCCCCTTTTGTGTGATAAAAGTGATCTCTTTCCAAATCAAAACAAAGACAGCAGCCCACTGGTTACCTGGATAGGTGCAGTGGATGGAATATGGATGGTTACCTTTGTGGCCTGAATGTATGGTACACATGGTATACATGAGAGGCACAAACAGGGGTTAGGGTCTGGGGAGCTTTTATGTGCAACGGTGTGACTGTAGCTAAAACATGTTGCTTCATTACCGTTTTGATCTGTTTTTTCTTCTCAGCGGTCACAGAAGCAGGGAAAGCTGGAGACTCTCTTGCAGAGGACTTTTTCCGTGAGGAATACTTACTTAACAATGCTATTGGTAAGCGTTACAATTACACCTGTGTTATCAGTTCTACCTGTTGTGTATGGGTACACATTCACTTAGTCTCACTTTATACATTTCCAATCACCATGACCTCTACTTTATCAGTTTGCATGTTTAAAGCCAGTTTTCCTTCGTTTCAACACGTTTTATTTTATGTTTCAAGGAGCATGCAGGAAACCATATATCGCCCTTATTGATGGAATAACAATGGGAGGGGTGAGTACATTTATTTTTATGTATTTAAGTTTGTATTATAAGGTTGGGTTAACCTTATTTGCATGTTATGAAGCATTGAAAGGACTTCATTTCCATCCATGTTCTGAGAATCAAAGATTCCTTTTTTTTGTTGCAGTTTGGTTCCTTGTTGAGTGAAAAGCGTTGCTCTCTCTCTCTCTCTGAGGTGTGATATTAAAATGTGTCTGTAGGTGTCAGTAGAGAACTATCTGCCACTGCCAGTGGCAAGGTGGCCTCTGATTGGATGAAATATAAAGTGACAAAGCATTGTTGCCGCTGCCTGGTTTTTCCCTCCAGGTGTCAGATATGGATGGAATTTGAATTTGTACCTTTGCCCCACAATTGGTCTATTAATATTGTTTAACTCACCTGGTCAGAGAAGATGTCTGGCTTTTTCTTTTTTTCCATCTCATGACCTTGACAGTGATTTTTACTCCCGAGGCGTCACCAAGGTCGCTCACAGCCACCAATACATCTACTGGGTCATTACTCATCATGTCTCTGTATGAGTGTCAGTGTCCCTGTGGCGCACAGATATGTGAAGACCTAACAAGCTCTTTTGCACAACATTGAACCTCACCATTCAAATACTGGCCATTAGCGTGCACTATACACTCTTTTTGTCTTTTTGGTTTCAGTGCTAAGTTTATTTGTATGTTTTATGCTCTTGTTTGACTGCTGCTTTTTATACTTCATGCTTATGCAGTGTTATTTTGGATGGGATGTCAAGTGCTTGACACTTGTGCACTGTAACCCAGATCAAAGCTTCCACTTCCAAACTCATAGTGTGTTCAGACTGTTTTAACAAATGTGTCCTTCTCCATGATTGTGTGTATTTTAATGCATGCTGTCTGTGCACATGTAGGGGTTTGGTTCATTTTAGGATTGGTGTGATTTGGATTGGAACAGGAAGGGAGTTGTTTAATGCATGATTTTCTTGTACACCGACAGTTCAGTTCTTTCAAATAGAGGGAATCAGGAATAATGTGGCATGAGATGGGCTGAAGAAATACAATGACAGCAGCTGGTGCTTGTATGGTTTTGTCTCTGTCGACACAGAGGACAAAGAAGAACAAAACATACTGGGGAGGGTCAGGTTTTAGTGATGAACAACTAATATAGAAAAAAACAAAGACAAAAACAAAAGAATTCTGAATTCCCAGCTGTAATAATTTGATCTAGTGATGTCAGCGAAGGGATGAATAAAGAGAAGTTAGATAAGGAATATCTCCATCAACAAGTAGAAGCCCTATCAATAAGGTCCTGGACTTGCTGATGAAACTTAAGGGTAAAATGGGGAATATTTTTGGAGATCATGACTCTGCACAAAAGCAATCAATTTCACCTTGATTTTCTCTGTGTGAGGAACTGAAAGGAATTGACTTGAGTGACATGGTGCTGTGGTGGTGCACTGCTTCTTCTCAGCGAAGGCTTAAAGCTGGCGAACAGTGACAGGTGTGAGGCACACTGATTTATTTGATACCTATGGAAGGAGGTTAATATGCTAATTAGTGTTGTTCTACATCATTAGTAATCCTCACAACTCAATCAAATGTGCATAAAGGTACAATCACTTGTAAATGTAACTGATTAACTTTGATCATCAGGCACAGAAGTGCAGAAATACAGCTCACTTCATGTTTTCACAACAATTTAGAGTAGCAAAATCTTTCTAAAAAGTGTGATATATCATGTGCGGTGACGTTTAGATCAACTTTGTAGTGGAAAGAAAAAATCGAACAGTTGGCTGAAATTTACCAGACGACATTGTTGATGTAAAGAAACGCAGAGATAAAATAAGTTTGTTGTTGTCGTGTTGAATGTCCGTCAGGTGGAAAATGGACGTTAACCTTTCACCACCCACTCTTCCCCCCCGTGGGATGCTACCACTGTCTAACACTTTCACAGACTGCTATTACTATGAACAGTTACATGATACCTTCAAAGCAGTCTGGCTAGCAAGGGTCTAATGATCAAAAATAGTCCACTTGGTTCAATTTAGGGTCAAACTTTGGACTTTGATGGCAGTTGAGGGACTGTTGTATTGACCTCAAATTGTTCACCATTACTTGGACTGACCTGCATCAATGTGTCAATATTCATACAAATTGACCAGTTAGGGTAGTTCTATGGGCCTCTACGGACTGCCAGTACAGAAAAATGAAAGAAAACGCACAAAATTCTGCCCTTGTTTGTTTGTATTTTCAGTGTAGTAAACATTTTACACTGAGGGACGAATCCTTGAAGCTGTGAACCAACAAAAATAAATACATAAAAAAATCATCTTCTTTGCTTGTTTGTCCTAGACAGCCATGATGATAATGTACCATTTTCCTTTCCAAGAGAGACAGAAGCTATAATTTATATGTCAGAACAAAAACTGAAGAAACAAAGCAGGGTAACATGCAGTAATGGATGCAAGGGACAGCTGAGCGCTTCTGATGTGTGTTACACCACATGGTGTGGTACAAGTCACTTCCGTTCATCGTCCCAGTGGAAAACCTTGTTTGTCCAATCATTTGCACTGTTTATCACACACTTATTTAATCTTTGTCTACTCTTTTTTTCCCCCTTATAGAGTTATGGCTCTGGGTATAAAGTGATTTGAAGTACAACTCTCCTATCTGTCACGTCAGCACAGAGAGGACACTAATGTTGACGCAAACCATCCTCAGGGTGATTTGCTATTTAATGTTTGTAGTGGTTGAAAACAGGCTAGTTCTATATATGGAAAAGTCCGAGAGCTACCAGAGTCCCCTGTTCCCAGATCTGCACTGAGCTCAGCGGCAGAACTCCCACGTTGAACGAGCATTCTTGCGTTAGTGATAACAAACCACCAGGGAGTAAAGGCATGCCATTAGCAGGTCAAAGAACACACACACACACAGACACACACACACACACACACACACACACACACACACTTGCCTCCCTCTTACATCAGTGGGATCTCATCTCACACACATCATTTACTGCTCTCCAAGTTTAAAATCCCTAGAATTAAGGCCTGTGAATGCTGAAGTGTTATTAATCCGTGTCTGCTGTGCTGTGTGACACTTACACAGTCACATTCAGAACACACTGTTTGTAAGTCAGTTTGTAACAGGGGTGGCGTAGCGGCTGCTGCCCAGCTGATGGATATTTGTCCGGAGCTCTATGACTGTAATCTCTTTGCCCTGGAGAACAGAGCTCTTGTTTGCTAATGTCCATGTCATCTAATGAGAAGACAAAAGAGCGAGAGCCAAAAGAGACCTCGGGGCAGATTTTGATTCCCCACATTAAGGTTCTCATCTTTCAAAGCCTGTTCAGTGCTTGTTTTGAAAGTGAACACTTCTTGTATGGAAAGTAACTGTTGTGCATTTTACAAACAGACGTCACTTTCTCTTTAAGTGTTTATAGCTTTTATCTGTCAGCCGTGTCCCTTCGCAGCAGCTGGAAGGCTTCTGCTTTATCCACACATGCTTGTCCACCCTCACGCACAGTGTCACTAATGATTTCTGACCATGCAACACTTGATTCCTCTGCAAAATCGAAAGCATTGTGATATTATTAGGAAGAGGAACCTAGATTTAACTTTGCTTGGAGAGCTAAGGTGGTGCCAACTTCTCTACATCACTTTCATGGATTTCACCCCACCTCTTCTATTAATATTTGGTTTATTTCCAGTAAACCAAATATCATAATGAGGACTTCATGAAGCCCTCCATATCCTTAGCCAATGTAAACTGTTGCAGCCAGGTTGTAAATTTTGCAGCCTATTCTGTTTGTAAGCGGGAGCTATAAACATGCTCGTCTGCACACTTTTGCACATTTCCATTGTTTACAGCAGGATCTGGAGACATGCTCTTATATGGTGCTTGGTGGTACCACACCAGCCCGTAACAATGTTCCACTACTTTTATGGTGAAACTCTGGTAATGTGAGATTAAATGGGCCCTCATTCCTCTGGGTGCATCTGATGATCATTCCAAGAAGACTCTTTATATATTTTTTCCCTTTCTTTGTCCTTTTCTGCCTTCTTCTCTTTCTTTCTCTCATTGCAAACATTCTGCTTTTTCCACAGTTGTTTTCTAGTTGTGTTATTTCTACACTTAGGAGGAAATGGCTGCCATGATGCACGAGGTTCATTTATCTTATATTTCAAGTGCACTCCATTTTTACATGACTCATTCAGTGTCTAATAATAGACGAAGACAAGAGGAACTCTGGGTGTTTTGCTAAAACGGTATGCTACACATATGGAACCCTAAAGTGGCCAGTATTAATGAACTATATTATGAAGAAATGCAGTAAAATATGTAAATGAGCAAATTGTGAAATCATTCAGTGCCTTTATTAAAACTCGATTCATTATTATGAAATTAGTCTTTATATTCGTAGTAACTGCGTTTTATCGGAATTTATTTTTATTTCATTATAGCTTTTTTTATTTCCGAATGTCCAGTATCACTGGGAGACATCTTGAAATGACAACAATGCAGAGGTCATTTTGAACAGGCAGACAGTGAGCCTCTTCTAGTGTCACTTTTTCAACTTTTTACCCGTATTCTCTGCTGTCTAAAAAAAGCATCGACCCTGTTCAGCCTCTCTGGCCTTCTCTTATTACAGACATGTCTGACCAATGGACTCGCCTCTTTAGTTGATCTGGTGATGTTTAACTCGCGGTGGCCTAGGGCTGATGGGAAATGGGTTTTCTGAGAGGCTGCTAAAACAGAACTATTAGATTAACTATCTATTTTAAAGAATGTACCATCACTGTCCGAACAAATTGAACAAACTGCGGCATACAGTTGAGTATGTTCAAAGGCTCCTTTTAGTGCTCACAGGAGAGTAATCTATTTCATGGTTTCATATAGGGAATAGTGAATGAGAGGGTGATTTAGCAGCCATAGCAATTATGAATTGAAAGTGTCACTGGAAGAAATGCTATTATGAAATAAATGCACTTTTGAAAGAGGACATTTTGAAACAAAAACTCCTAAACTAATAGACTTATACAAATGATTATTATTTATCTCATAATGGTTTACTATATACAGTATATTGGTCATTTTGGAGTTCCATTCACAGACACACCAGAGTCCCACAGATTACTCCTAGTTTGACATTAAACTAATGAAATACAAATCTTCACAAAATTCTGTTTCATCACATGCTGGGCTGTGGGATTCAAAATGAATATCTTTTGATTTCCTATTTCCATTCTTCAAAGCTAACTCGACTCGAGGAAATGAACCCAGTGCCTGTCTTTGCCCCGAGCCTAAGTGCTGACATGTTGCCAGAGCACAGTCTTCATATAATTCATGTCCTAAGCTGACAGAAGTCACCGTCTGTCTCTTTTGGGTTTTTTTTGTATTGGGATCTGGCTCTTTCAGAAGAGCAACTACTCTTGGCAGAGGTCTGTTTAGTCTCCAGTGACCAGATATTTTTAATCCTCTGTGGTCACACAGCCTTAAGGCAAACCCTGCAGCACTGCCCTCTGGCTCTGTATTTGTCTCTTTTATGCTGTCTGCTAAGAGCAAGGTGACGACAGGTTGTCCACTGCAATCACAGTCACTACTTGCTGTGTGGCAGTGATTCAGCACTCAGCAGATGGCATCCTTTATATATCTGTACAGTGTACTATGTTTCAGATAGTTTGATTAATGTGCAGCTTCAGTTCGTTATTTTGTGAATAGTAATCCATATTTCAATAAACTGTTGTGACAGTAGGTTTGACTGTAACTAAACCTGCATATGTAGCTAATCTAGTTGCTGCTTTCAGGGATTTTATTAAATATTATTTATTGAATGTTTTTGGGTTTTGGACCCATGGTCAGAACAAAACAAGCAATTTGAAGACATCACCTGCTCTGTGAAATTCTAATGGGCATATTCCACTTTTTTCATAGACTAAACAATAACTATTTTTATAGAATGATCAAAAAAGAATTGCGTGATTAAACAAAAATGGAAATAATATTTGGTTGCAGCCCCACTACTTACCAAAGTTACTGACATTTTCTCTCTGCTTTATTAACATGTATCAATAGTCTGCATCATGTCTACTTTACCACACAGTTGTTTTCTATCTTATTGCTTTAGTATCCATATCAGTTGTGTTGTTCTATTTCTAGTTTCTTGTGTTCATCTGTTCCACTGATGAATTGTAATAGCGCTGCTGCTCCAATAAAGTTTAATCGTGGCTCATAAGGGGCAATAAGGATTGTTTTACTGCCCCACAGCACAAAATGAATGTAATACTCTTTATCTGTTTAGAGGTTAAGGTTGTTAATCAATCCCAGTGAATCAGTGATAACACCACCAGGTGCTGTGGCTTCCAGCTTTTAGTGCTTGCTTTCCAGCCTTTACCTTTAGGCACAACAAGATTTTAAGACTCATCCATTGTCCACGAGTGTTTCCTGTTCATGGTGGAGAGTGGCAGTTTCTACCCACAGTTTACCTGTTTGCTGATGCCGTTTCCTTAATGCGACTGCCCTCCGCAGTCATAAGTGTGACGTCATGTTGAGCAGCACTCTGTAGTAAAGGGCTAGTTGGCAGAGATTGGTTGGAGACACAGCCTCTAAGTGCGCTTTTACATCACTGTCAGCAAAAACAAGATTTTTTTGAAAAACGGTTTCCTGCTGGTGTTAAGTTTCTCTCTCAGGGCCGATGACAGAAAGGTTGCTTCTTTGAATTTTTAGATGGTGTGATGTAAATTCACTTAGTTTTAAAGCACTTGCGATAGCTTCTCAGCCAGCTTCTTCTCACTTTATCTGTTCCATCTGCTTTTTGTGCTAAGTTAATGTGCTATGTTTTGTTTGTTTTGTTTTTGTGGTGAGGAGGTTTTCCTTTTCTTCTAGCTAACGGGAGCTAGCTGGCTAAATTGGTAGCAGTTGGCTGTTTTTTTGTTTGTTTTGTTTTTGAGGTGGTGAGCAGTTTTTGTAGGGCTGGTAACAGGGATGTATTTAAGTCCAACTGAAATTGCCATTAGTCATGCCTTTTTGCGGACAAAAATCATGTCAAAGTGATTTTTGAATTTACTGTAATTTTTATCACTGAAAGGGAGAATGCATCAGATATGCACTTCCATTTGCACGGAGTATACAAACATAATATAAAGTGTTAATTAGTGAAGTTTAGAGGTGCTGGAAGGAGCTTTTTTTTTAACCTTTGGACAGAGCCAGGCTAGCTGTTTCCCCCTGTTTCCAGTCTTTATGCTAAGCTAATCGTCTGCTGCTGAGATATATTAGAGTGGTATCAATCCTCTCATCTAACTCTCGGCAAGAAATCAAGTAAGCGTATTTTCCAAAATGCCACACTACTCCTTTAAAGCTCCTTGCTTTGTATTAGTAATTTTAAACCATGAAGATTCAATATTTGTAAAACTCTCCCAAAGCCCAGAAAAGCTGTAAATGTGCATGTCGTCATCTCAGTGTGAAGCCTGACAGATCCATAGGTGGGACCAGGGAGAGAGACACCAATACACGTGTATCGTGGGCTGGAATAAAGAAATGTGTTCTTGGCATATTCAGCTGTATAAGCAGATTTACGAGACTTGACGACCCCCCCTTTGACACAAACCAGATCTGTGAATTCATTAAAAGAAATGAATCCCCAGTATCACTCCAGCCTCCAGTTCATGTGGATGTGAACCCTCGGGGGATTTACCTGATGACCTTCCACAGTCATTAATCACCACCAGTCAGTCACTGACATATTGGATTTTTCTCTGACCTGACCAGTGAATGACCGTGCTCCTAGGTACAGTTAGGGGTCACATCACAACATTTTGCCCCGTGGGTGAATGATTACTTAATTAATAAGAAATCATCCAGAATGGTGAAGGTCAGTGAAGTAATGTGATTACTTTCTACTGCTGGATCACATCCCCTCCAGCATCGGGACAGAATTCTTCATCTTTTTTTATTATCTTGAGCTGAGTACAGTATCCATCTTGTGTGTCTCTTGCTTTATGACTTGTTTTATTGTATTTTTATTTTGATGACATCCACATTATAAATATAATTGATTCATGCTGCATTTTGCCATTGTCTGCTGGATAAAGGACAGTCGCAGTAACTGAATGAATTATTCGTTTTGTGCTGTTGCCATTAAGAAATATTGATTACATATTGTTTACCATTCTGCTTGTTGTTCTATGGCTAAAGTTGAAATAATTTTTTAAATGATTTATTTCATCATAGCTGAACTACGTGCCTATTCACCTGTCAGGCAGTATAATGCACCTGTCATTGTTTTATGTGTATACGTCAAGGGGATGTTGTTTCCATGGTAACCTTATAATCAGACACACACACACACACATAGAGTCCTAACTGTGCTAGAAATGTCCTCTGGCCTACGCTGCTCATTAGCCTTCACCTCTCTCTCTGCTGGGAGCCACACACGTAAATCACACAGACACATGCGCGTACGCAGGGTCGGCCTGGTTTACTTTTCTTTTTTTTTTCAGTCAGCGTTTTTCATCTCAAACTTCAGCTCAGTGCCTCTCTGTAGAGGTGACAGTTATTAATGTTTTCTCCATGCCCTGTTTCCCCCCTCTGTGTGTTCTCTTTGCCCAGCCTGGGCCTCTGTTTCCTCCTCTTTTCTTCATAGCATTGATTTTGTTTTTGTGTGTGTGTGTAACCTTTGTTCTCCTCCACCCGCAGGGCGTAGGTCTGTCAGTTCACGGACGGTTTCGAGTGGCCACTGAGAGGACGCTGTTTGCCATGCCAGAGACTGCCATTGGTAAGACTGTCCAGCTGCACCGGTTCCTGTCTTCCTCGAGGGAGGGGAGGGGTGGGGCACTGGTTGGCCCACATCAGTGTGAGCGGGTATCTAGACCATTAATTATGTAAGAGCAGTGATTTCGGTTGCAGACCCAGCTGGATCCAATTCATATGCATTCATAGACACCAGGTCTGTCTGCAAGGGAAGCTGGGCGAGAATACACCGAGGGATAGATGAGAAAGTTGTCTTCAGCACAGCATATGATAGGATGGATACGCTGCTAAAATGACCAGTGTGCTAATGTGGAAAATAAGAGTGTACAGCCATGCTTGTGACTCTGTGATGGTCATTATCTGTTCAAATAAAAACTAATAAGATCCCATAGAACAGTTCTAAGTTCACTGACAGCTGTGCAGCCGTCATCAGTAACAGCTCCTTGCACCTTAAATGGGAGGGGCGATAAGATGCAGGAGACAGAAATGAGGAGACGGTAAGGGGAACTGGAAAGTGGATCAACCGTTGGAGAGATCAAACAAACTGACAACACTTTCTGTCAGTTGCACACGCTCATAAACAGTTCAACTAAACAGTTTAATGCTGATAAACATTGATGTTTAGCAAGTAACTTGTCCCATGTTCACCATCTCAGTTTAGTGGGTTAGCATGCTAACATTTCCTAATTAGCACTAAACAGCTGCCATTAGTATTGAATGTATCTAGTCATAAACCAAACAAATTGAAGTTTTCATCTGATGATGGAGCTGGATGAAAAGTTAAGGGGTCACCAAAGTTAATACAGTTCATCCTGTGGGAAACATGGCTTCAAGAATTCAGGGTGTCACCCGGTCATTTTCGTCAAATTCAAGGTAAACAGGACTCTGTGGACTATACAAAATTGAATGGCAACCCAGTATTTGTTGAGATATTGCAGTCTAGACCAAACTGACATTGCCTCCCTGGAGCCAAGCAGGCATGTGAACCCGATGGTCTTTGCCTCTTCATATAAGCAGAAAACTTTGGTCAGTGTGTGTCTTCTGATTTGTTGTTTTTAGACTCTCAGTGGTATTGTGTCATCTTGATATAATCATATTGCGTTATTGTTTTCCACAATTCTGCTGTCCAAAGTAATATTTCCAAGCAAATTATTGCTAATAACTAACAAACATAATTATTGAAGGTTTATTGCACCAAACACGAGTTTGATTACTGTATTTTACGTATGATTTTGCATACATGTTCCATATTCTGATATGGATTGATATAATTAGTTATTAATTAAAATTCTTATTAATATCATTATATTGATTTAAACCATATGGTGCTGCCCTTCTGGTCTACTGTATATCCTGTAAGAAGTTGGTAATGGCAATATAAAGGCATATCAAGCCATGACTGCAGGATGGTGACAGAACAGCAGGCTGGTATATTTTTGTGGTTCAGCTGCAGCTTTTCCACAGACACACTTATTTTTTCCGACCCTTTTAGGAGGATGAGAAATAAAACAAATCATCCATACAGGAGAGATGGGATCCAAAATTCCTTCATTTTCAAACAAGTCATGGCTCAGGAGAAGACCAATGTTTTGTGTGGGTTCTGTAAATGGTTTTCACTTTCAATTGACTTTGTAAAACATCTTGCCACCGAAGACTACGTCCTCATTTCAGCTGTTTTAAACTGTCTGACTGGACAGTCTGTAGCAAAAACGCATTTTAAATTCAACATGAATAGGAGAAGAATGATTATTGAAAGTTGCAAACTCCATTTGCATAATCTGATACCACCATGTGATACATAGCATAACTATACTATCAGTGACTAAATGGGTTACTGCGTGTACAAACCATCAAGAACTTGTGTTGGTGTTTTTCTGTCTGAGCCAGTGCCATTGCCAGAGCACAAAGCTATAGTTTGCTCTTTAGCTAATTGACTCCTGGAGACAGATGGCCTTCTCCTGAGGCGCTGAGGAGATTAGTAACAAATCTCTAACAACTAATGAATCACAGCTGACGTTATGGCGTAAACTAGTTTGTTGTCACTTAAATCTAGATTGCTTATCACAGTTCTATAAATGTATGTGAATATAACTGACCAGAGATGGTTAGTGGATATTAAGGTGGTCCTCGAGCATCTTTGATGATGCGTTTAAAGGCTCGACAGACTTTCTGCCCAAACTGTGTAATATCTGGGTGGGAATCAAGTAACAAGGAGGAAATGAGTTGTTAGGAATTTGAGTGTGTTGTGTAGAAGTTTCTGGGTTGAATGTTTTTTCTGCAGCTTTAATGTGTATCTGTTCATTTTCTGATAAATTGACTGTGTGCGCTCACTCCCTCATATTTCCAAGGACACTCACGTCATCCTTTATTTGACACACAAACTCCGTAATAAATCTTCTGCTGATGCTTTACTCTGCGTGGTGGTTTGCAGTGGAATCTGACTCTGATGTCTGGAGTGGCGCAAGGATGAAGATTATGTTGTCAGTGGAGAGGAAATGAGTCTGGCAGAAAGAAAAAGGCTGAGGGTTTTCGTTGATGCGGTCTGACTGTTGTGTGGGATTTTCTCAAAGGCGATGCCACAAAGAGGAGGAGGAAATGAGACAGCAATTTAGTTGCACAGGCTGATGGTTGGCTATATGAGGAGATTGATATACTGTACAATATGTGTGTCTGCGTGCTTGTTTTCCACTAATCGTCCAGTACTTGCTGGTGAAGTAGCACATAAATCACATTCCATTCGTTTAGTCTCATAATTAATGCTCATAAATAAAGCAAGACTCTCCTGGTGTCTTTAAAACTCTCCTGTCACTTTGGCAAGAAGGCAGGAAGTCTTGGCTAATCCTCTTCGGAGCTGCTGTGTTCACACATTGTCACTATTGTTTTTACTAAAGCCACTTGGCTTCCAGGCCTCTGTGCCGCCATTATCAGCACGTCTCCTCTGCAATCAGAAGCTTGGACTTCACACCGCACCATTTTCATGAGGGAACAGCATTTTCACAGAGATCGCAGCTGCTTCGAGACCCTACATGCTTATTTTAGCCTCGATCCTGGGGTGGAATCATCTCAAGAGCCTCTCTTATGTGCTGGGTTTACTGCAACGACAGTCACATTGTGGAATCTGGCTTTTTTCCACTGGAATATGCCAATATTATACAAGTTTCAAGTGCTGGAAAAGTCTTAAAATATTGGTCTGGAATACAGTAAAAATGTATTTGGCTGATTAGACCTCCTCTTGGGACTGTATGGGTGTGTACAGATTGTGCTTGATTGACATCACCCTTGTTCTCCTGTGAGCTTCGTTGCACTTGTCTGGGGACCTTACATAATTACCAGTATTCCTGAGCAGAGGTCTAATCAGTTTATCTTTTGCTCCTCAGTTGATCGATGTGCCTCAGAAGCTCCCAGTGGTCTTTATGTTGTTCTCCCTGGTTCTTTTTTTTCAAACCCTTTTCCTCCCCTCTCTGGATTTGACACCCAGGCAGTCATTCTGGCTGATTAGACCTCTTTTCAGGTTAAAGTTAGGTGGAGGTGGAAGTGATGTGACTCCTAACAGGTGCAACAAAACAGGAGAGAGAGGGAGATTAATCAGCTAAGACTTGAAATGTATGTTAATGAAACTTGAAGGCACCTAGTTACAGAATGACTTTGATATTGTATACTGCAACTCAATTGGTAGAGAATAATGTCAACTGTCGATTGTTTCCTACTGAGAATATCCACACTAAGAATGTATTGACTAGGTAGTAGGTAAGTTTATTTATATAACGCCTTTCAAGAGCAGACGTCACAAAGTGCTTCACAATTTTAAAAAAAGGAACAGATATAACATACAGACATATTGTACTGTTGTCAGCAGGTTTGTGTCCATGTGTTGACATATGTCATAATTTAGTTTTTCTGGACAGTGTGGACGTAATTGTTAACGAGTAACAGAGTGGATAAAACATGACGTCATGGGCCTGATTGCAGACAATGTATTCTGTACATGTTTGAAGCATGCAAGTGTGCCCTAATCACTCCGAGTAGCAAAGTCATCACAACAACATCCTCCACATTTACATAATAGATGTTGCAGAAGTGTGAAAAGAGCATAATATGAAAGCTGTTCCTCAGGCTAGAACATTATCAGTGGTGCAAATCATTTAAGCACTTGTACTACTTTAGTTTGGGGTGGGAAGCCAGATGAGGGTTCTCAGCTTGCTGCTGCATTAGCTACTCCTACTGGTTGGGTGGGGTGCAAGCACAGTTGGAGGTAGAACTTTGCTGTTGTGTGTATGTAACACCCCCCCAGCAAAGCTAATCGATGGCAAGTGAAAAGAAGCAGCTGTAGACGCGTGTGTCACACCCTCCCCACGCCAAGGTTAGACTGCAGTTCGTAGGGAATGGGCCTTTTGTTATTGTTAGGAACTGGGAAAACCTGGGAAGAAATGCAATGAAATACAAAAAACAATTGTCCTTTATGGAGGACATTTTGACTTGTCAAGCACAGGTGTAACTACTAACATTAACTATGACTGCATTCCCCTAAGATGTAACAGTGCTAGCACCCTGCTATAGTACATACTAAATGTATGTTAGAAATCAGTAACGTTTACTGGTTAAACGTTTTTGGACAGGTACATTTATTTACAAAAAAGGTGGTTAGAAACTGCTGCTGGGTTAACTCTGCCTTACCCTTAAAATGTTGAGCTAAGAGCAATGTAAAATTGTGAACGAATGAATACACTCAGTCGATGAAAAGGCTGAATAATGCGAGGTTGATTTAAACGAGGATAAAATACAATCAAAGCTAACTTGTTGACATATTAACCTAGTGGATCCTGGGTTATTCAAATGTAAAAAGCCCTGCTGGGACAGATTTTTTTGCATGTTACTTCCAATTATTACATTGTTGACATGTTTTCCCGCATCTCACTAATCTTTGCATGATGACTAAATCGACGAATGGCTTGGAAAGGGGCTGATCCATTGTCCCTTTCTGGATTTCATCATGTGATCAGGCCTTCCCTTGCCCTTTAGGGGGCTCTGGCTATGATTTATTAAAGCCCCACCCTTTCACCACTCCCCCATCACCACTACCAATACACCAACACTTCACCCTTCACAGACAGGGCCAAAGACGAGTGGGTGAGCCTATAAGGAGGGGTGCAAGTGTATGGTACAATTATTAGGACTCACCACTAACACAATAATACTTTGTTAGACATATCAAAAGGAGATATTCAGGATAAAAATGTACAGTTTAGCCTTGAAGGAGAAAGCAATTTTCTATTTTTTCTTATTGCCAACAAATATCATGAAAATACCCAAACCAACAATGAACTGACAACAAAAGCCTGATATATCTTCTTCCTCTGTGCCATGGAGCTCCATTGTTGTCCAAAAACTATTAAAAACACATCAATGAGCCACACTGTTGCACTGAGTGACATGTTCCTTCCTTACTATGAACACACACACTGTAGTTTATTCTGACTCAATCCCACATACACTGTGCTGCTGCTGGAAATATTCAAATAGTCCCCAACAAATGCACAGTTTACTCCTGTTTGAGTAGTGTTTGCTAAAAATTCCAGTGCCCTGCTGTTTGAGGAAATTACTGAGACTTTTTTAAAATTAAATTATATTTTTGTGAACCATTTTTAAAAATGTACATCTATTACTGTGTAAAGCAGGAAAAGCAGAATACCATCAATGCTACAACTGCACAGTGTGTTTTTAAAGTTAGAATGATTACTTTTTCATTTATAACTACACACACTTCTATCACACTCATTCCTCTCTCTCTCTCTCTCTCTCTCTCTCTCTCTCTCTCTCTCTCTCTCTCTCTCTCTCATATACACAAACACACTCATACCCTCCCTACACTCCTGCGTTAAGGTTAACCCCTTCTGTGGTGGGATTAACAGATTTAACCCAGCCCTGCTAGCATTCTGAACAACAGCCATAATCTGACACATTTATAATACTACATTTTCAGCTGTGAATCAGGTCAACTCATCTAATCCGTCTCTCTCCCATTCACTGCCCCCCCAACCCCACCCCCCGCCTCATGCCACGATACAAAAGCTGTCAGAAAACCAACTGTGACCAATGGAATCTCATTTCCTGTCCCAAACATTGAAACCAAATGGAAACATTATTGAAAATACAGAATAAATTTTGTACAGATTAAGGCTGGGGATTGTGACAAAATCTTTCATAATCATAAATACTCGTAAGCCACATGTTTAGCTTTTTGTTGTGTGCCAGCAATTGTTTGTTTTGTTAATGGTTGTGCTTAATCATTCTGCACGTAAATCATCTCTGGGTGAGCTGGAAGGATATTTTAGGAAAGTGGTGCAGTGTGGAGGACAATGCTGACATCTGGTGCAATTCTAACCTTTTTGTTTTTATACACAAAAAAAAATGCTACAGTACGCTACTTTAAATAGTTAGTTATTAAGCTGCAGCAATTAGTTGATTAATCCGCCAATCAAAAGAAAATTCATCGGCAGCTGTTTTGATCATCAATTACTACAATGCTACACTTAATCAAGTATTTTTCAAGCAGAAATGCCACATTTGATGGTTCCAACATCTCAGATATGAGAATCTGCTGTTTTTCTTTGTCTGACATTATAGCAAATTGAATATCTTTGTGTTTTTCGGACAAAACGCTCATGACATTTGATGACATCACCTTGGGCTGTAGGAAACTGAATTTTTTACTTGTTTTCCGAAGTTCTGTAGACAAAAGGATTCATTGATTAATCAAGAAAATAACCAGCAGATTAATCCATAATGAAACTGAAAGTTAGTTCCACCCCTAGTTGGCTAATGTAAGTCGATGCTAGGCCCAGGGGTACTTGTCATTAAATAACAGATGCTAAACATGATGTTCATCATTTACATCCTAATTCACTTGTTGTCTGTGGTGGTCAATAATAAATTGCCTCCTCGTTTTAGGGAAACCTTGCCGGCCAGATATATCTGCCCGATATTAGCTTATTGTAGATCTATCAGTATCTGTGTATACTGTATGTCAGCCAATAAGTAACAAGAAATTGCAATAGAGAAATACCAAACTAGAGTTAAGGCAATTTAGAAATAGTTTCATTACATAGTTTGTTCACCAGAGAACACTGACAAGTTGATTTATCAACTGTAACATGTCCCGCTTAGGATGCATGTTGGTCACAATTCATTAAAAAAACAAATTCAAAGGGATCCGTATCAAGATTTTTTTGTCTATGTTATGTGTTTATATTTTTAAAAATGACTATCAGATGTAATATCTATTTTTTAAACTCAATATCGGTATCAGCCTCATAAATCCATGGTAATGTGATGTTTTATAGGTGGCCATTTTGACAGGGTGATCAGCAACAGACTGTTGTGTATCGAGACTGTACAAGGATGGGCCTAGTTTTCTGTTTTATTTTGACAGGGCTTTTCCCTGACGTGGGAGGTGGCCATTTTCTGCCGAGGCTCCGGGGGAAGTTGGGACTGTTTCTGGCCTTGACGGGCTTCCGTCTCAAGGGACGTGACGTGCAGAGAGCTGGAGTTGCCACTCACTTTGTAGAGGCCAAGAAGGTACGATAACTGAAGTCAGTAGATAAACTCACAATGCCCTCACAAAAAATTGTACTTGGCTATGTGTTATTTTTGTATTCTGACAACCTATTTTATACAAGAACAATAAAAAATATAACGTATACAACAATAACAACCACCCCGAAACAAACAACAGAAGAACAATACTATATTCCCACTAGAAATTACCCACCAAACACTCAGTTCTAATGCTGGCCACATTCATTGTCTCTTCGTTCAGTGACTACAGACCTGATTGTCCTTCAACCATCAAGCATGGTGGGGGGGTGGGTGTGGTCAGAGCTCCTCTGGAAGGCTGGATGCTGAGTCACCGGGTGTCCCACTCTTGCATAAAGGTGCCAACATACTCTGGCTGATCCAGAGGCAGCTTGTGTTTGTCTTGCTGTTGGCGTGAGCTCAGATCAGTGGGCGGCACCGTTTGTTTAAGACTGTAACCTTGATTTTCGGGACGGACGAGCAGTGGGGCGGATTTAGTTTATTTGTGTATTTTATAAAGCAGAGTTGGACCAAAAACAAGGCTGGAAGAATATCTCACCTTAGTGGACATGAAGAAAAAGTCAGATTAATAAACTTTGGTTGAGAATAACAGCAGTGCATTCATGTGTAACTTCCTCACTGAATGAAACCATAACAGCAAATTGAAAACAATTTTGGAGTATGCAAAGTGCTGCCTGATCCAGCATCCTGCATCCAGAGAGGGAAAGATCTGCCTCCATGCAAAAATGTGATTGTTGTTTGTTGATTGTTTTTAAAATTAGTGGCTTGTAGAGTCAACAGTCAACTGCAGACAAACAAGCTAATTTACAAGCATTTTTTCACTGGCTAGTTTTAATATCAAGCCTTCTACTTCAATAGATCCCAGACCTGGAGAAGGAGCTGGTGGACCTGAAGTCTCCTTCTGCTGAAGAGGTCTCCAGAGTGCTAGATTCCTACCAGAACCAGGTTAGAATCCATACACGTGTAAACCATATGACTAAAGTTGAACTGAAAATATCAGTTGCCCCTCAGACATCTGGTTTCATGTGAACGCCTAGTCTGTATTGATAATTGTGTTCTCTGTCCACAGAGTAGTCTGGATTCGGAGAAGGCTTTTGTCTTGGACAAGCACATGTCTGATATTGACAGGTAGGCCTTGAATGTCTTGTGTTCCTAAATACAAACAGAATCTGAATGGTTCAAACTAGTAAACAGCTAGTTACTTAAAGGATAATGCTGGGATATTCTAAATTAGTGTTATTATCAACAAATGCCATGAAAAGACCCAAAACCAACAATGTGTTAGTCTGTCTCTCCATCTTCCCGACTTCCCTGCACTGTTGTGGCACTGCCCCCCCGAGACCATCCATCCCCACTGAAGGTGTACATCTTTAAAAGCTGATCAGGACCTTTCTAAAACAGCTGGGCACTGTAGTTTTAGCAGATGTTACTCAAACATAAATAGTGTATTTGTTGGTGATTATTTTAAGCTGTGATTTGTTTGTAATAGTTTTTGGACAATAATGGAGCTTTGTGGCACAGAGGAATAAGATATATCAGGCTTTGGATACACAGAAAATACTTGTTAGTATAATCAATTCATTGTTGGTTGTTGTTTATTCATGTGTTTTGTTGACAAAAGAAAAATATAGAATATCACTGGACCCAGACTGAAGGCACAGCATCACAACAGACACTGAAGCATGGACATTTACATTTTTGAAGAAACCTTCTGGTTTCAGTTGAAATGCAAGCGAGTTGAGGTAACCTGCTGAAAACATGAATCCACATTGGTCTGTCCTTCCCTTCAGGCTGTTCAGCTCCAGCAGCGTGGAGGGCATCGTGCAGAACCTGAAGGCAGACGGCTCAGAGTTCGCTAAGAAACAAGCTGAGGTATGATCCTGACCCTGCAGCTTCATCAGAATCACTGACATCAACCGTTTATTCTCCAAGCAACTGCACAGAAATCTAGCAACACTGGTGCAGAGGCCTGCTGACAGTTTCTGCACTGAACACATGTAAACTTACAGTATATTGTGGTTATACAAACTATTTTAAAGTGCTGCTAAAGAACTGCTGTAACTCTGTATATCCCCCCTCTGCAGCCCACCATCAGATAAATCCCACTGACAGTGCTGGAGTGCAGCCAGGGCATTATTTGGCTTTAGCGGTATATGTTGGTAATTAGCAGCTACCTCTGTTTAAGCACTTAATGGGGTTAGTCTTATAGTCTTGCACCAAAATCCCTCTTGTGAGATTTCAGAGCTCTTAGCCAGTGGCTTCATCCCACAAACCTTCCGTAATGATGATGAAAATGGACTCTTCATAGATGTGACTGATCTAGTGTTTCACATCATTTCCACCCCGATTGGTCCAATGAGATCAAATGTGGGAAGCAAGGCGCATAACCTCATGAAACAGTGCACATGCCCCAGATTAGACCCCACCCCTCTCCTCATTGTTCCTCTCCAGGATTAATAATCCTGTACCACCATTCAGCTGTTAATGGGAGCCTCCATTGACTGATAATTACCTGTTTATTATTTGATTTGTAACACGTGGAATATAGTTCATATTAAAGAACAGTTTTAAGGTTGAACAAATATTGCCTGGCTGCTTTCATTCAGTTTAACAAACATGTAAACATTTCCATTAGTCTTTCAAAGCATGAACATCTGAATTAGAGCCAATCAGGGTCAGCTCAGGCATCAAATATTTATTATAAACCCACTTCCTCAGTTACTACTACACCGCTGACTCACTGCCCTGCCTTGTGCATTAAATATTCATAGCCATCTTTCTCCTTAGTTACACGTCGCTTTGTTTTTCCATGATTTTTGTTTGATAATTTGGAGAATTGTTTGGATCTAAAAGCAAATTAAGCAGTCCATCACCATCTCTCTGTTAGAGTCTGTTACACAGAAAAGTTCCCCCTGTGTCTCCTCTTCCAGACGCTAACCAGGATGTCTCCCACGTCCCTGAAAATCACCTTTAAGCAGCTGCAGGCGGGTGCATCTCTGAGCCTGCAGGACGTGTTGGTGATGGAGTATCGGCTGAGCCAGGCCTGCATGGTATCATTTTCATACTTTTTCCCTCTTGTAGTGATCATAATTGGACAGGAATTGGAGGGTTAGCAAATGAGTCTTCAAGCTGAGGATCCCATTGCATTCTTTAACGTATTAACTTGCATTTATCTTTAAAGCTGTAGTGTCAGTATTATTTATGAGAATCATCTACCATGGCTGTTTTAGTTTAGTGATGACTTGATATGTTGGAATCTAAAAGGATGTCATCTCATGGGATTGTTTCTGTTGTTTTGCAGAGGGGCTGCGACTTCTATGAGGGTGTAAGAGCCAGTAAGTCACTGCAGTGCATGGGCAACAAAGGGTGGATGTGAATTTCAATCATGTAGCATCATTTAGAGGGAGCTATAAAGGACTAAAGTTATATTGATTCTAAATGTTATTAAAGGATCAATATATAATAGTGTTCTCATATCATGTCAGCCACATCATCTGATTCCCCTTCTTTTTGGTGATGTTCTGCATGTTTGCAGTGCTGGTGGACAAGGATCAGAATCCCAAGTGGAACCCATCCACGCTGGAGGAGGTGTCTGACCAGACTGTGGACCAGTGCTTCTCCTCGCTGGGAGAGAAAGACCTGACCTTCTGATGTCCCACCTTCACACACACACACTGCCTCCTGCCCCCCACATCCCTTTATGGTCAGTCATGTGACGTGAGAAGACAGGAGAAAGTCTGTTATCCTGTGACAAGTACATACATAGGTCACACACTGAATAGTTTTGACTCTGTACTTTTAAATAATGTGGTGACATTTTACAGGAGAATCCAGGCTGCTCCTCTGCAGCTGAGGAAAAGAAGGTCAGATTCATGTTCGCAGCCAGACATCGAAAATAGCAGCAGAAGAGGTAGCTAACAGATGTGTGTCACGCATGAAAAATGTTTAGAGTAAACTTGCTCTGCAGCGGAAGTGGAGTCTTTATTTTATTTTATTTTTTTTACACAAGTTGTAACTCTCTTCTGCTGCAAATTCAAGGAAATGCCGCAATGAGGACATGGGAGGAGAAAATGATCTCACCACTGAGTGCTTTATTACATTTCCTGTGGGTGTTTGTTGCTGTGACACGGATCGATATTGTGTGTATTTCTGCTAATTCGGATAATGTATTGTCTCTAGTTCTGTAGTTTTTCCAGTATTTCTCTTTTTAGTAGTGTCTGTATTGTTTCAGATGTAACATGGATTAAAAAGGTATTCTGACATATCCAGGCAACACTCCCAGGACAAATGGCATGATTGCTACATTGCATTTTAGGAAACAAAGATGGTTCCAGCAGTCTGAAACGTGTGTGATGTAGTGTGTTTTGATATTTAACTTCACCTCCCTGAACATGAGTTCTCAATAGCTGCATTATTTATGAGTCAACCAGTCAGATTAGGCATCAATGTTGGAACAGAGGGCAATAAAGAGAGGTGGTAATGCAATAATATAAAATGTTGTGTGTTATTTGTAAGTGAAGAAGGATCCTGCTTATAAAGTGTTCTTGTAAAACATTGACAGCTCTTTATAAAGTGCCTTTGTTATTGGCATGGAATCACTAAGCTGCTGCTCAGATGTGAAAGTAAACACATTTCCTTTAATTGCATGTTGGGTTATAAGCTGATCTGTTCCACCTACAGTATTGACAGGAAGCCTTGCATATTTAGTTTGACGGGTATAATTGTCTAAAAGACGATTAGAGACCACAGACTGACTCAATAACACACATCTCATTTCAACAGTAGCCTCTTGTAATCTGTGTGTCATATTCATCAAGCAGCACCATGCAGTCTGAGGCTCTGTCAGACAGGCTGACCTCCACGTACTGTAGACAATAAACTGCCATAAAGTCTGACTGTTTCTCTCTGCGTCACAGATAAACCCTTGTGCTTTATGGCTACCATTTGCTCTTCAAACAAGCGCTGGCCAGCAGTCAGTTCTTCTACTTCTTTCTCTTTTATTTGTTCTTTATGGAGCTGAACTTGGAACCTGCTGTGTGTTCACTCTCATACAGGATGCAGCGTATAATCCACCTGTCTTGTTCTACAGGTATTTAAATAAATATTGTTGAGTCCGTACGTGCCACTAATATGTTGAAAAGCACCTGTGTGTGTACTCTCAAACTATTTCATACCCAAAGAGGTGGTTCTGAAGTTGTGATTTAGAAAAAAATGAAATGTTTCAATAATGATAGAAGGCATAAATCAGATTTATTGGCATCAGTTTTTACACATACTGTATGTACAGTTTGCACATTAAATGAATATTGTACTATGGGAATATGCAAAAAGTCACACGTTTAAAATAATTTTATGATGATATACTCACAGGCTTACAGAGCTGCTTATTTGGCAGCAGACAAACTGTTCATTACTGTTCTTCTGGCTTTTTGTGTTGCACTTTAGCGTTAACTCCACCACTCTGACTGCTGTTTCACTTTGACTGTTGTAAAACCCTGATACATCAGAGGCATTCTGGGTATGCAGGAGTCCGAACCCTGTAATCACCTGCACCAGTGGCAATGATAGAACACTAGTGGGTACTAGATAGTGCGTTATTGGATCAGCTGACTTGGTTTCAGGCTAGTGGCACAGCTTTGAATCGTGGGCTAACACCTGATTTTAAACCAGCTCCTTGGGACATTGAACAAAATCAAAATTAAATCAAGGTCATTTACTTGCTTGACTTTACCGAGCGGCATAAGACTTGTAGTGTAGGGAGTTGAGGACTAGCAGGTTCGACTGTCAGGATTGCTCTGTTACCCATAAGCAACTCATTTAAACAAGAGCTGCAATAATCAATTAACTAGCAACTATTTATGACATTCAATTTATCATTTTTGTCATTTTTCAAGCAAAAATGCCAAACATTTACTGATTCCAGCAAATCAGGATATGATGCTCGTCTTTGTCATATATGATGGTGAACTGAACATCATTGGGTTTTGGATTGTTGGCGGAATAAAACAAGCGATCGAAATAGATCACTTTGGGGCTGTGGGAAATTTAAAAAGGCATTTTTTACTATTGTCTGACATTTTATACACAAAACCAATTGAGAAAATAATTGATAATAAAAATAGTTGTCAGTTGCAGCCCTAATTTAAACCATACCAAAGAGCACTACAACCCTCCAGACCCTGCACCTCAGAGAACCTATCCTCCTTGTGATGAATAAATCCTACAGAAAGTGTTGGGTGAGTCTGACCAATATAGCAGCATCTCCCATCTCTGTCTAAACACCTGCTGGTATAAAATCATTTTAAATGGGTGACCTTTAAAAACTACAAATCACAGTTTCCAAGAGGAAGCATTGGCAGCCTTTCAGTCAGTGTTAAAAGCGTCAACTGGAAGACACAGATGTTTGAATGAAGACAGGCGTTCACATTGGATCAGATTTATAACTCTTTGTGGTGCAGATACAGTCCCTTCATGGCTGCCTAAAGAAGGAAAATCTAATTCGCTGCTTTTCTTTTAGACAACCACAAGACAGGATCTTTGCCAGAGCTGGAAAAAACGGAATCTGTAAACACAGATGACACCACAATTTGTAAAAATGAAACTTTTCCCGGTGATAACATCACACTTGGAATGCAACATTTTGCACAGTGAAGCCTGACATCAGAGTTATGGCAACATCTTTGATGTATAGCCTAAGAAATAGATTGCCATCACCCAGTTTGTTGTCCGTTTTCTAAATGTCATTAAAATCAACATGTAAAATAAAAAGACATCATCCTCCAGCATGTGAACTATAAAGAAAACGTGCACCTTTAATTGCATTAACCGACCAAGCTCACATTCTCTTCATCACACCGACATCACTTCTATTCTTGTGCTATTGAAACAGGCCTTTTGTTTTGTTTTTTAAACCCCAACATTCACAGAAAACAGTTTTCAGCTCTGCTGTGAGATTGGCCTTCTTCATTTCATCTGAAGCAAAACACATGGCCTCAGATTAAGGAGTAGGAACACGGCGTGTGGAGAACAGTGTCATCTCTAATCTTCAGTGTGTTGACGACATGTTCGGAAAGACCCCCAAGAGATTCATCTGTCCACACAGATTAGTGCAAGTCAAGTTTTCTGTGTTGATTTTTAGAGGGACGTGTTTGAGGAGGCGTTGAACAGCACTCATCGCCCTTTGACCAATCATCAGCCAGCTCACATAAACATACAGCTTGTAAACTGAGGACTTTTTGAATGATGCTGCTCTTCACTAACTAACTAACTGGGCTCAGTTACAGTCAGCACTGAAACAGCATCTGTATTGGTCCAATATCAGCTGTGTTTTATTGGTACTGGACAGTTATATGTCAGTACTGAAACACTGTTACTGTTATAAGAGAAGGCAAGTGGAGAGAATACCCTGCCACTGTTTTATATGGCTTATCAGCTTGTGTTGAAGTATTACTGCTTCCTCCTATTATGTTTTTTTCTTCAGTTACTACAACACTATTCAAAGCTGTTATCACTGCAAATAGCTGTGTGGCAGTTTAAGTGTCCTCATCGATGCTCTTCAGTAGAGCCTAGCTAGAAATGTGAATTTTGGGTAAATCCCAATGACATCAGTTAGAGTACCTGTTTGAGCCTGCGGCTACACTACCCCTCCATCCAGTGAACAAAGACCAGACCTGTTTAACGTCCCCTCTGATATAAATCATACAGTATAAAACAATTCTCCTAAACTGTGTTGGGCTCATAGTAACATTCATTAAGGACTTTGGCGGTTGTGAACCTCTATTCCAAATATATCTACTCTGTCTCCTGGTATGTATCGTTGCCCTCTGTTATGGAGCAGCACCACACTGTTTTAAGACGTCACATATATACTGGATTGAAATGGCATGGGTTTCAAGGTTTGCATATTTGTGCTGTTGTCCTCTATAGGGCAGATGGCAGTATTTCTCGGTTAAGCATTGTACAATGACACAATGTTGACAAGAAACTAGGCCTACAACATTTAAGCCAAAACCAAGTGTTTTTTTGTTTTGTTTTTCAGCTGCAGTTCTGTTGACGAGCCAAATACCTTTTGCAAAGTGTGTCAATCCTATCTCATGTTGTGGTTTTTTTCTTTGTGGCTGAGAGACCAGCAGATCCCCAGTGATCTGGCTCCTAATGTCAAAGGTCCCAAACTGTGACTTGTGTGTATACAGAATATCCTGGAGCGCAGGAAATACATCATTTCCTGGACCCATTTTGAGGAGCCTTGCCTGCTGGATGGAGGGCTGTGGTCGAGGCTGCCTAATGGCAGTGAGATAAGCAGAGCTGAGGAAGATGCTCCTCGTTGTGGCTCAGCCACACACGTCTCCAGAGAGGCCATTAAGGGAGAACTTCAGCCCGCGGAGCCTTTTGTCAGACCAGAAGGAGCCGGACAGCTGGGTGTGTTTCTGACCTGATGATACCAGTGAGGGTTTTCGGGTGAGAGCCTTCACCAAATGAAGGGATCTATTAATAAATTCCACCTTAAGAGGAGAGAATCTTGGCCCTAGGACAGCATCAGTGGACGGGAGGGACTTGTTGGCACGGAGGAATGTTACGATTCCATGCAATATCTGATAGGATATCTTGCTTTGCTTTATAAGTCCAGCCACAGAGAGCCAACACCTACTGGGAGAAGGGACCAATTAAGGTCTGAGAAAGATGGTATCCAACTGAAGACACTCCAGCTTTGATACAGATAATCACAGAAACATGGACGAGATCAGAGTGCTTTGGTCGCTTTGGAGGAGGCCTTTTAGGCTCAATCCAAAAGTAGGTCAAAACTGAATAACTGTCAGCTCTCTCATATTCCTGCTCACAGCAGGTAGATGCTTGAAGGATTCATTCTGAATGAAGGTTGTTTGAGACTATTGGCCTTGTTTAATCACATGTAGAACCTCCAGCATCAACGTCTCTCCACTGTGACACCCCTTTTCATGTCATGGTACGTCACATTCAATATAGGGGATGTCGATGTAGCGGCGGTCTACCTCCACCCACTGCTGCACTGCCCGGGCCACGATCTCCTCGGAGAGCCTCTGGGCGTACTCCAGCAGCACTGGGTTGACCTGAGGGGAGCTCTCCGCCGAGCCCATCTCTGAGTGAACCAAGTAGGTCTTCTCGCCCCGCGATCTCTTGGCTTCCACCTTCTCCGTGGAGTTCGCATTTTGGGCTGCCGAGCTGCTCCTCTTGGATTTGACGCACCCCATACTCTGAAGGATGTAGCATTGATTTACTTTAGGGTGGGAGAGGTGTGGTGGCAGTAAGGTGCGGGAGTCTTTGGTTAGATTTCAAACTCACACATCAACGTTTTCAATTTGACTCTGGAAGCTGAGCAGTCAGTCCATCCTAGGAGCAACTCTGTGCTTCCCCTCAACTTCTCGCTGCTGCTGTGCTCCTGTCATCCACTCTCACTCTCATCCATGCCTGAGTGCCAACATGTGTGACGGTCAGTATTACACAGTGGAGGGTGGTGATTTAGAGGGCGCTGGCGGGCGAGCGGCTAGGAGGCCCATCCCTGTGTGGGTCTGGCGGTGTTGAAACAGTCAGTCCTGCTCTCTCGCAGACTAGAACTCATCCCTTCCTCAACTGCAGAGAGAAAGAGAGTGGAAAGAGACAGGGGGAGAGGGAGGATTTCAGTGATTTATGTTCCATCAGTGGCAGTCTACAAATACCAGATGGCGGAAACGAGGAAAAGGATTGTGAACAGTGGCTGTGGCAACTACGTGACCCGGGCTACAGGGGCTGGCTCGAGGTCAAGGCCTCTCTGTGGCACCTCTGTAAGGTCGTTTTGAAGCTCCTCTGCACATCAAGTGTGTTACTCATTCTCCCCCCAACACACACACCCCACCTCAGAGTGTTTTATGACTCAATCCCTCGACCTATTTTGTATTGCATGACACAGGGACGTCTGTCTCTAGCTTGAGTGCACTGATGCCGTTTTGTTGTAAGCCTGCGTCTCCCATCTGTTCCACTAACCGAGCCTTGCATTCTGATTCACAGTGACAGCTCCTTTTCTAGGACTACAGGCCGTGGCGCACAGCAAACATGTGCTTCATTCATAAAGCTGCATGCTGGAGTCTACACAGCACGCAGGCCATGAATGATTTATGCAGAGCGGGGAGTCTCCCTGTGAGTAAAACAACATTTGGAGGTGCACAACGTCAACACAGGACTCTGAACTGTCACTAAATCCTCTGCCACATCTGATATTATAATGAGCTTAAATGCTTGCAGACGTGTCTAAATGGTAATGTGCACCAAACTGTGAGAGCATCCTTTATGACTGTCATACACACACGGGATTTGGATTAAACCTGATAATTGATTTGAGCAACACAGTGCGGACCTTTTGTGCAAGCCTGCTCTGAGCCTCAATGGAAATATCTGTGCACACGAGATTCAAATGAACATGTCAACAGAATGATCCCGCAGAGCTGTACATACTTTTAACAGAGTGTGGCGTCAGGTTTTCCTCCATTCCACCCAAAACAATAATCCGGCGACAGAAGAAATAACCCAAGGTCGTTCAAGTAAATAATAATCCGGACATCATCTGGCGTCGTGCCGGTTCTTGTGCCCTCTCCTCAGCTCTTCAAACAGCATCCGAGCGATTCGAACTTGAACGTTATTGATTGTATGTCAACGTGTAAAGACACAAAATGATTTCCCAAGTTGCTGCTGCTGCTCGCTGGTTTGGTTCCTGTGGGATGAAGCGCTCCGCACCATAATCTCTGAGGGGGTTAAAAATCCCAGGCTGGTGGAGCAGACGGCAGGCGGTTTCCCTGCTGCCTTCACGTCGGTCAACGGCCGAGTGGAGCTCCTCAGCAGAGAGGAAATCACAGATCTGGAGTCTGACTTGAGCGCAGCGGCACTTCACGGCAATTACCGAGCTGCAGCGGTGCCCGCGAGGAGAGCGAGACCCGGCCGGCGCTGCGCACTGACAGCGGCCCTGCGCCGCCGCGGGATGGCGCGACACTGCCACCTGGCGGCCACACTGACAAATACCGCACCGGAAAAAATGTGTGCTAAAAATCACCACACTGATCTTCAGATGGTTTTCATCAATGATGGAAAAATGATTTAGATTCTTTACTTAAGTAAAAGTAACACTTGTTACTTACATACTCCACTACAAGTCAAAGTCGTGCACTCAAAGTAGCCTATTACTTAAGTAGAAGTGCCAAAGTATTATCAGCAAAATGTATTATTACACCGTTTTATTATACATTAGCCTGTTGGGTTATTATTACTGATGCATGTGTATAAGCAGCATTTAATGTTGTGGCTGGTGGAGGCAGAGCTAGTCTAACTACTTTATATACAGTTGGGTAGTTTAATCTATACCGATGCATTATTTTACAGGCATTGTAGGCTATGTAAAATCTTCATCTTCAAACTAACTAGGAACTGCAGAAAAGTCACATTTTTCACATATTTGTCTGATACGTTTGACTGAGTAGGACTTATCTCAAGGAAAGTTTGAATCCCACAGGGCGTTCAAAACCGGCAAAGTCACTATTTTCTTTCCACTCGAACTGTCCCTTTATTGTTGCCATACATTAAATGTGTAATAATGGATGTGTGTGGTTCTGAAATAAAATACAAAGGGAAAATAGAGCATATGTAACAACGGCAAATAGCCTACACACGAAGAAATGATTTTCTATTATCACTAAATGAACTTTCAGAGTGAGGAAGAATAGCCTTACACAATCAATAGTTCAACCACAATTAGGCTATAAGCCAAAGGATCTGTCGTTACTACTGTGCACAGCATCTAACGTTTCTTTCTACCTGCACACAACAGGTGCCATTTACACTGTCTTAATGCGCCGTCTCATGATTAGTGGACAATCAATTAAACCAATCAGAAATTATACAACAAAGAAATAGTTCTGCCTCCTTAACTGAATCAGAAGTTAGCAAGTCAAAATTAGTTTGGTTTTGACTATAATTAGAAGTTAAACCCAAGTTTTGACTCAGTGTATAGTAATTTTGACTCACTATGAGATTTCAATTATCATTTCTAATCTTTTTTTCCTGGTGGGAAATGTCTTCAACGTAAGTAGGCTAATATTAGTGGGCCTACACATTTTTTATAATAATTATGACGACAATTTATACTTTTCCACCTAAGTAATTTTAATAATCATTCAGCAATGTGTCAAGGTGCACATAAACATTAAGCTAATATAACTAGATGGGCTACTATATGTAAGTGTAAGCTATACCAACTTATGGGACAGCCGTGTATCTAGATATCTACCTTTCTCCTTATTCAGTAATAAGCATGTTATTGCATTTTGTTCACTTTATAAATTCAGATTTGATTCGATTCGATTAGGGTAATAATAATTAGTGCTTTATCAGCCCCTGTATTTGGAGAGTTCAATGCTGTCACCATCGTTTTCACACTGCCATGCCAAGCTCAAGTCTAACACTGATTACACTTGAGGGAGGTGAGTTGACACTGAATGCACCTGAAGTAAAACAAAAGGCGCAGGCTCTGTAAAATGATCTAAGTGTTAGGTTCAGGGTCGATAATATTACTCTTCCAAGCTGACTGGAAAGAGTCTTTTCCTGAATGTTTTTACATTTTCTATATATTTTCCCATTCATTTTACTTTTCAAATCATATGAATCATTCAGGTCGCCATGTCACTACTGTTCTGCAGATGATGGCATTTATTCTGGTGAATGATGTGAACTTGCCACACGGTGGCACCATCTCCTCATGTGCTACAGCCAGGTTTCACCAGCAAGGATTTGGTCCTGGACTAATGATTTTCTTTATGTTTTGCTGATTTTTTTTATTCCTGTACGGGAAACGATGTATTTCCAGTTGTGATTTTATAACAGGGAACCTGATCCAAACAGACGACACCTAGAGAGGCACTTGACTTGACTTGCGCTGGATAAAACTGTTTGCTCTTATTTTTTCTCAAGGATGAAATGTATTTCCACAACCAGGCAGACACAGTTGCATCCATGTCCCTGTCATCAAAGACAGATAGGCTAATGTTTGATGGATTTCTCGTGTCCGCAGTTAAAAACGCAAATTTGACATAAAACATTTTTTTTAATTTTGTATTCTTTTGAAACAAAACGTATTCACAGCACAAACTACGCAGTATATAGGTTATTTAGTTGTTTTGTTTTAATCCGGGGTGATATAAGGTGAGGTGCATCGGAACGTTAAACAGTCCGGTCTGCACCCCTGTCCTCATTGCGCAGTCACTGTAAGAAAAGTGAATTTATCCATCTGTGGCCACGTTCAGCACATGCTCACAGTCTCCATCCCTTTATGGTTTGACAACGAAAAAAAGTTTTCATGTCAGTCGGTTAAAATTCGTTGTTGCCTGTCCAGCCAATCATAGTTTTTGACGACACAAAAGAGGCTAAAGTTGGAGTATAAAAAGGTGTGCGCTAATAAAGTATGATGCCTATCAGTGTGGGACATTAATCCAAACCCCAGTCCAGTCGCGTATCAGGTCCAGCACACACCAAGGGATCTTTTTGTAAACCAAACTTCACACCTTAGAGACAATGCATCTGTCTCAGATTGTGCTGTATCTTAGCTTGCTGATTGCTTTGGGTCCAGTCGTTTTGAGTGACCAAGAGACGCACCAGCAGCCCTCCGCCACCAGCCCAGAAGACACGGAGCAGTGCGCTACCTGCGAGGTCCGGCAGCAGATTAAAACTATGCGATTAAACGCCATAAAATCTCAGATTCTGAGCAAACTGCGAATGAAAGAAGCTCCCAATATCAGCCGAGATATAGTGAAGCAGCTCCTGCCCAAAGCGCCGCCGCTGCAGCAGCTTCTCGACCAGTACGACGTGCTGGGAGATGACAACAAGGATGTGGTTATGGAGGAGGACGATGAGCATGCCATCACGGAGACAATAATGATGATGGCCACTGAACGTAAGTTTTTATTTCGCTTTGTTTGTTTTTTTTTGCATGATGAAAAGGGCGCGCTCAGACGTCTCCAAAATATTTTTTTACGCACGGGGCAGAGCGCACGGGAGACGCATTCAATAGGCTTTATTTTGACAACACGTAGCTTTACCAGGTTTTTGATACTGGAAATGTCGATATACCAACATTACCAAGGTTTAAAACAGTATATGGGTCGGTGCATGTGGCAGTCAGCGCGCGTGGTCATTACGTTTTCTAAACTTTATTAAACTTCCAGAGATCAAATGGCGTGTCAGGGATGTTTATTTCTGTCTGTAAATTTCAATCGCACATGGTCAGTATATAGAGAACATAGAGAACCATGTCTTTCTCTGTCTCTCTCCAGCCGAGTCCATCGTCCAAGTGGATGGGGAACCAAAGTGCTGCTTTTTCTCTTTTACGCAAAAGTTCCAAGCCAGTCGCATAGTCCGGGCTCAGCTCTGGGTGCATCTGCGCCCGTCGGACGAAGCGACCACTGTGTTCCTGCAAATCTCCCGCCTGATGCCGGTCACAGACGGGAGCAGGCACATACGCATCCGCTCCCTGAAGATCGACGTGAACGCCGGGGCCAGCTCTTGGCAAAGTATAGACGTCAAACAAGTGCTGACTGTGTGGCTGCGGCAGCCGGAGACCAACTGGGGCATCGAGATTAACGCCTTCGATTCCAGGGGAAATGACTTGGCCGTGACCTCCGCAGAGCCTGGAGAGGAAGGGCTGGTGAGCTGAACCTTTATTTCACACTAAACTGAAACCTTACATGGTCAAGTTTTTACTATAAGTGATAACTAGCAGTTTATTTCACCAGTAAACGTACAGGAGTGAATAGTGTTGGTGCAGAGCCACAGTATTTACTGCAGCAGCTGGACTCCTGTCCTAATCAATATGACTATTACTACAATAATTAGACCATCCTGTAAGAAACAAAACATATTTCTTATATGTCCAGCTTCCAAAAAGCATGTTGGATTCTTTATTGTACTGTCCCAAAGTTTTAACTTTGGGCTTCCAGAGGTTTTAGTGTGCAGTGAGGCTTTGCAGAGTCAGCAGGTGGTTAAACATTCCTGCATTTCACTGCTGGAAGAGGGAATCAAGATTTAAGACCTTTGAAAGCTGTTAATCAACACAGACTCCATGTAGGCGCACACCTGCATTTGGACAAATGCCCGGTCCACAATAACCTCAAATCTTATTGCTTGATTACATAAAAGTTCACCTGACCCACATTCCTTAAAGTATTCTGTGTGACTGTGCAAATCAGAGTAATTGCCTGCATACGCGCACGCACACACACACACACACACACACACACACTGTTACTATCAATGACAAACACTTATCATACAGCTCAAATACTGGCACTGGGCTCTGAGGCAATTGGAATACCTAGACGGCTGTGGTTAACCAACCGTCAGATAATTTAATTTCTTTAAAAATCAAAGTTTCATAATATTATCGTGCCATGTTTGAAAACCAGCTGTCAAAGGTGGAGGGCACCGGATTAAAAGATGTAAACTGAATGCTGTCATCCACCTCTTTTTGCAAAGCAGCTATTTTCAAAGTATTCACACACGCTCTGTCATTGCAGCAACCGTTCATGGAGGTGAAGATCTCAGAGGGCCCCAAGCGTGCCAGGAGAGACTCGGGCCTGGACTGTGACGAGAACTCTCCAGAGTCCCGGTGCTGCCGCTATCCGCTCACAGTGGACTTTGAAGACTTTGGCTGGGACTGGATTATTGCCCCAAAGCGGTACAAGGCCAACTATTGCTCCGGGGAGTGTGAGTACATGCACTTGCAGAAGTACCCGCACACCCACCTGGTGAACAAGGCCAACCCCAGAGGGACCGCA
The DNA here is from genome assembly GCA_008360985.2 of Macquaria ambigua. NCBI lineage: Eukaryota > Metazoa > Chordata > Actinopteri > Centrarchiformes > Percichthyidae > Macquaria > Macquaria ambigua. The sequence continues at coordinate 148,331 of VMKM01000835.1, read as the reverse complement.
GGCCCCTGCTGTACCCCCACCAAGATGTCGCCCATCAACATGCTCTACTTTAACCGAAAAGAGCAGATCATCTATGGCAAGATCCCTTCCATGGTGGTGGACCGTTGTGGATGCTCTTGAGTTGGGACAGAGAGCCTGGCGAGAGGGAGGGGATGACGGAGGGGCTGTGGCTCAGTCCGGCCTCCAACTTCAGACTTTTTGACAAAACCAATCCACCAGTTCCAGTGCTTTCCTGCAGAACACGGTGCAATAGAACCAGAGTAGAGGCCACAAACAGCCCGACCTTCCCGCAGGGCAGCGCTTTCACAACCGGCATAGCTCTTACTTTTCTTTCCTCCAGTGAAATCTTAGCCATATAGAGGCTTGAAGTCAGATGGATGCAGGAACACACACACACACACACACACACACACACACACACACACGCTGGACCTTGGAGTGAATGTAGACAGAGATTATCAAAGTTATCCAAAAACTTGTTTTTTCCCTTTGTCTCAGTGTTCTGTGCTTTGTCCATTTATACAAACATGCTGACAAATTATAATCGTATGCCATCCGCTCCACTCCACTCGTAGCCATCATACAAGCTACTACACTTTTTGCTAAGCTATATGTTTGTGATAATCATTTTTTGAAGTTATGTTTTCAGAGTGAAACCAGGAATCCTCATGGACTTTTTTGAAAGGGCTTGGAAAAACACAAATGGAGACTCTTTAGAGGGATATTTCACACTGGTAGAACATGTTTTAATACACAGGTCCATAAGAAGCGAAGAAAAGATGAAAACTGGCACCACTTTATTACTGCCATCTATAAAACCCTGCCACAAATTGCAACATTACAGGTCATTATCTTTCCTGTATTGGATCAAACTAAGTTTTTTTGATTAACCATACTGAAAATGTGTGAATAAAATCCTAAGTGTGGGTGGTGCCATGCTGGTTGATCACTCCTGAGATCCTATGGACACAAAAATGTTCCACCAGGGTGAAGTACCTCTTTAGGTCTTGACAGGTCTTCATTTACTCCGTACATACACGCAGCAAACATACCTGACAGAGGAGCGTTCATGCTCAGTCATAATCTTCACTATCCAACTAAACAGCCTGACCTGCCCGATACACTTGAATTATTCTGATTGTAAATTCACATTACTGGACAGAAGGACTTGAACTGAAGGCACAATGAATGCAGCCTACATATGAAAATGTGTTTAAGACAGAGAAGATGGATTGTCGAAATGTATGAATGTTGAGATCATGCTTAAACTCTTGTCTTACAAACAACACAGTTTGCACTATGGCACACCAATAGAAAGAATTGGTTGCTACAAAAGTTGTAAAAACTGATTTTGATGTTTGCTAATTTGTATTGTATACATATGCCATTGTTTCCATTAGGAGTTGCCTTTCTAAACCACTGTTGGTAAATGTATAAAACCACAATCTAGCAAGATAAAAGATCTAATACAGCAACTCTATATACTTGTTTTAACAAATAAAGTTTCTAGCTTGTTTGTTGAGTTCTGTTTCTTTGAGTAGTTTGTTTCTGCATTACATTCAGACAGCATGTCCTACCATTGCACTTCACAAGAAGCAAGTATGCTCATTTTCTATACATCTGAGCTTTAAGGCTATACTGTAGCATTTAAGGTATATTTAGTTCAGACTCATGTGAATTCCTTGAATACGTGGAGGACGCAATAGCTTCTTGCATTAGATGTCTAAATCATACACAATATGAAATCGACACTTGCAGCAAATTTCAAAGAGGTCATTGCAACCATAACACAATTTTACTCCAGTCTACCAAAAGAATGAGGCTCAACATGCCTTTGTTTCCAGAGTGGCTTCAGAGATAGTTTAGTCATTCTGCAGCCTCGCAGATCGTATCCAAACTTGATGTTTCAGTGTCCAAACACAACAACCTGAACCTCAACATCGCAGCACCCATTTCACACTTCAGCAGCTGAGAATCTTTGTCTTCAACACATGGTGTAAACTGATAAGTTACACAGGCAATGTGTGAGTGTGTGCGCTGGGTGCATTGGTGTGTGTGTTGATAAGTAATGACAACACACACACTCGTGTCTACCTGACTACACCTGCACAATCCCATCACCATAAGCCTGTTTTATCACGAGCGTAATTCAGCCCAACTTCCCTGACTTTGCTTTTTTCCAGTGAAGGGATGTTGAAAGTATTGCAGTCTAATGAGAGGATGTGAACTCTGGTGCGCTCTGACAGCATGACCTATTCGACTGACGGCCTCATTGAGGCTTGACTTCCGCCCAGTAGAGGGCGAATTGAGCACTACCCCCGAGAGCCACTTCCTTTCCTGCTGAGAGCTGGAAAGGTGCCATGACGATCGGCTACAGCAGAGAGCAGACTCCGGGTAGAGTGGATCCACAGAAGTTCTTTTCCCTAAGGGAAGGTTTTTACATTCTACCATTCTCTGTTTGCTGGTGACTGGGGGAAAAGTTGAGAACAAGAGAACACTCTTCAGGAAAAGTAAAGGTTAAATACCGACTTCAATATGAGTTGGATTAATGACTTCAAATACAGCACAGGACAGAACCAATTTATAATCTGTAATCTCCATCCTCATATGTGTTCCTACAACTGTTTCCATCTGCAGTTTGACATGGGCGTGAACTTTCTATGAGCCTAATACTCCAATGGTTTACTTTCACATTATTAGTAATGACGCATGTCTTAAAAATGAGCAACTGAAGTATGAAAAGAGTATGACAATATTGTTGCTCCCAGGTCCCATTTATAAATGTCAGTTAAACTTTCATAGCTTGAAGTTTCAATTTTACACAACTTTGTGACTATTTAAATGTAAGGGTTTGAGGCAGTTCTGCTTCTTTATATGGTAAACATGAAAGGTAGCTGGAAAAAAGAACTAGAGTAAAACAGGTTGAACATGATAAACCTATTGTTGTTCTTTTCACTTCAGCTAAAGGTTTACAGTTGTAAACAGCCTGCACCCGTATGAGCTGTTCTGATTCTGTGACGTTTATCATGCCCAGGTGCATCATTTCATTCAGTTCTGTCCTGCAGTATTTGCTTCTGTCTGCTTGTTTCAAGCTACTTTGTGAACGGGAGCTGGGAAACGTTTTGACTGAGCATCGCTACATCTGTCAAAGAGTCTGACCCTGGAGGACTGAATCCGCCAGCGACATTCCACCTCTGACAGGTGAGGAAGTGAGAGTGAGAGAACGGGAAGAAGAATGTTAGGGGGTAAAGGAGTAGTCCAAGGCAGCTGGAGACCCCGTTATTGGACAGGATTCCTGTTGTGTAAAGTTAATAGAATTTGAATGGATAGAACCTGTATTCCTATTAATGAATGGTCATTTAATGATGTGCAATATAGCTGCATAGTAATGTTTGATAATAATATGAAAATTAATTCTGGATACTGATGAAATCACATTTTTGCACCCTTACAACACAAAGTTGATTTACCCAAATCACAAAAAAATCATGTTTTCCCACTTATCCTTTGTGTATTCGGGCCATAGTTTTGGTTTTATTTTTGCAAGATTTTAAATTTGTGCTGCTCAAGCATAAAAAATATACATTTAAAAAACTCTACAGCCACATCTCCCATAAAAAGTGTAATACACAAACCTTACTGTCAGCATATTTCATTTGGATCTATTCTCTACCAAAGGTAAAGATTGCAACAGTGAGTGGTTATCCAGAGTAAACAGGACATTGTTTCTGAAAAGACACACTGTTGTTGAGTTTTTGAAATGTGATCTTTTGATGGGTTGTGGCCAAACTGTGAGCTGCAGATATCTAACAAGACTAAGAATCTACAGCTCTGTGAGGCTGTACTTAGGCTCAACGGTGCTTGAGCTAAATGCTAAAGTCAGCATGCTAACATGCTCACAATGACAATGCTAACATGCTGATGTTTAGCAGGTATAATGTTTACCATGGTCATCATCTTAGTGTAGCATGTTAGCATGCTAACAATGGTAATTAGCGCTAAACACAAAGTATAGCTGAGGCTGATGGTAACATCCTTAGTTTGCTGGTATTTGATCATAAACCAAAGTATTGGACAAATAGACATTTTTGACCAGTTATTAACATTCATCTTGTGGTGAATGTCTGGACAACTGGATAATTAAAACTCTGACCTGCTGGGAGCCATTTGATAAAAAGTCAGAGGATCAACAAAGTTATGAGGATCCATCCTCTGGGAACCATGTATATCTGTACCAAATGTCATGGCAATCCATCCAATAGTTATCTTGATATTTCACTGTGGACTAAAGTAATGGAACAAAACAACTGATCAACTGAGAGTTTACAAGCGCTTTGAAAAAGGCTTACAAACAAATCTTGCTGCGATAAAAGGGTATAAAAAAGATAATAGATAGAATTTATAGGATTGGAGAGTCGTGGTACTCTTACCTCTGTGGATCACCCAAGTCATTAGAATTTATCCTCTGGGAAAAATAGATATCTGTACCAAACATCATGGCAATCCATCCAATAGTCAACTAGACATTTGACCTAAAACTAAAAGTCAGGGGATCGTCAAAGTCACCAGTATTCATCCTCTGGGGAACAGGAATGTCTGTAGAAAATGTCTTGGCAATCCGTAGTATCCAATTCAGTCTAGACCACAGTGGTGGACCAATCAACCTTGCCATCTAATGCATGTTAATCTACACATTTCCGTGAGTAAGCAGAATACAAGAGACATGGGACCCAGGTTTATTTTAGGAAGGTCTAATAGGTCTCTAGAGAAGGTCAATGTCCGCAGGTCAAGACACCTGACAGATGATAGCAGCTATTCAAGAGACCTATCACTTCTAGAGGCCTTTCCAGGAATGTGGAATGTATGAATAAGTTGAACTTGAACCTGGAGGCTGTAGTCAGTTAACAAGGACTAGAACAGATAACTTGTCTTAGCTGGGTGAAAAGATGAGAAAACTTAAGGTCAAAGTTGTTTTATAGGAACTGTCAACTGATATGTCGAGTTGATTGTAATGAGATTATCCATTACAGTGGACTGTTACCTGAAAGTCCATTAAATTATTTGTTATGAGTTATGTACCATTATATTCCTCTGTTTGATTTAAAGTATACTGGTGGTGTGCAAACAATGATAATATGTTCTGTGTGAATTTATTTGGAGGCATATTTCCGCCTAAAGGCTTGGTACAACAGGTTTACTACAATCCATGAAGGTTTGAAGATTGTCGGCATCATAATTACCTGAGATGCATCAATTAAGGCTACACTACTAATGTATTACCAAAGGAAAAACATTTTAATGAACATTCTACTCCATGTCCTGTAAACTGTCCAGAGACTAAAAAATAATGTTCTATAGCAGCTATCATAGATACTGTATGTCATTTGGCTTTAAAGAGGCCTCAAGATTTCCCCCACATGTGGACAAAGGAGGACAATGCCCTGTCCTGGACGTGGTGCAGGGCCATGGACAAGTGGGGGAGAGAAAAGGGGCTTGCCACGTGCATCCAATAACATCTCGACCCTTTAACAGATGTGCGAACCGTACCATCTAGAGAAGTGTTGCTGACCGATCGCTCTGTGGCAAAGGTCTTCCTTGGCAACAACATGGTTCAAGAGTGATGACAGATCAAGTTGTCAAACCACAAAGAGACTGAAGCGAATGTGTCCACAAGGTTGGATGATATCATGAAATAAAACTAAACAATGCTTACAATAATGCACTGAAATTCTTTTATTACCCCTCCTACACAGTTTGAAAAGAAAACTACCACCTGTTTCCAGCTGTTGTGTGGATCACTACCATCAGGTCAGAGACTCAAAACTATAGCCTCCACTGGTGGAAAAATCAGCCTGGTTCCAGACCACTGAATCACTGCCCACCCAACAGTCTGGGGTTTTGCCCATTGATGGCTTTTTCCCTGGTTAGAAAAACAACCGACGCAATCAGAGCTTTGTAAGCAGGATTAAGAATGAGGATGTCACCTTCCTACATAGCTAGCTACCTACAACTGGCTACATTCATGAAAAATAGCAACTGAAAAATGGCCACAAAAATTGTGTCAACTGTGTTGTAAGTCAATTTAAAGAGATAACTCTTAAATCTGTATACTTCTTTGATCGTCATGAAAAACGTTAACTGCTCCCTGCAACCACTACCACAGCTTCTGTGTCGACTGAAGATGATGGTGGAGCAGATACATTACTCGCTTCTGATTGGTTGGGGCAAACCCGCGCAACATGTTTGTTGTGGGGGTTACCATGAGGTTTTAAACATAATGTGTGGCACTTTATAATAATGATTAAATATAAATATAAATAAGAGCCTTTTTTGTCCAAATTGGTACATTTTTCCTCAACCTGGCTTATTAGATCATTACAGTATAAACTGTTCAGAGATCTATTAGATCCAGAATTATAGTTTAAGAAACAACCATTTAAACCAACACCACATTTTCCGCATGTGTTACCAGGTAATTTTGTTAAGATTGTTAAGTAATTTGTTAAAAACAGTTTTATGTGACAACTTAGAGAAAAAAAGTAGTTCATGTTTTGCCACTAATTGTGTTACAAATAAGCACGTCTTATTCCATGTAAAAGACATTGATCAGGGTAATAGTACACCGTGTCCGATGTCCATCTGACCACTGACTTAAACAATGTGCCCCTGGGAAGCCACTTTATCTTATGAGGGCAAGATGTTCAAGATGCACTTTGTAATCACTTAAACAACCAGCAAAGGATGATCACCTCAGGCCAGATTGACAGGTTGTTTGTGAAAATCCCTCTTGGGTCTACGGAAAGCAATGAAAAGCAATAAAATCAGCCAGTCTGGGACACGATAAGGGCCAGATGGCCAGCTGCTGAATGCTACCTGTCTTCACTTCTTGAGTGATTTATCCTTTCCGTCTGCACTCCGCTTGCTTTTTCACTTAGGGATGAGGAATCACTATTCCTACCCCAAAACTGACAGTCACCTCTGGGAAGCTATCATATGATTAATGACTTTGTAAAGCTACTGGAAGTTTGGAGACAGGACAAATTTGGTGAACACTCCAGATATGTTTACAAAATTCCTCAATGTCAGTGTTTGTTTGCGAGGAGGGGTTAGGTGACGAGCAAAAAATGTGGCCCTAAGCCATCCAAGGTCCAAGGCAGCAAAGCATTGTCTCTCTGGGGACGAAGGGTTGACAGTGATGAAGAATAGATGTTCCTCCAAGGAGACTAAGGGAGGGCAGATTATGGAAACCTCCTGTCTCCCGATGATATGCCTATGCTCTTAACACAGACGGATGTAGAGTAGTATCAGGTATGTGTCAAGAGGCCTGGATAAATTTTGACATCTCAGAAATAACATTTATGGTACATTTTTACAGATAACTGTGCACAATTAATTTTACAAGCTCAGTTGAGTGACATTCATGCGGCAAGCAGGACTTTCCAGAATTAGGCCTTGGTGGATAAATCCAGGAGACTGTCTGAACACAGGCTTGAAATTTATTGATACGGAAGGAAATCCAACTTTCAGAAATGTTTCAATATGTTTATGGCATATTTAATTTAAAAATCAACAATGTCTAGGTTTGATTTGCTCTAAGCCTGAAAACATCACATTATCTACAGGCTTGTAGCTGAAGCAGACATTCCTTGAAAGCAGATATTCATTGAGCTGGGCATCCTGAGCTATTTGAATTTTAATAACCTAAAATGTATCCCTCCAAATAGCATGCTTTGGAATATAAGTTCAAAACGTGCTGTGGGAATTGTTGACAAGTGATTAAAAATTAAAAAGAGTAGACTTGATGGCCCCATTGTGGATGCCCTTGACCCATGAAATTGAATGTGGTGTGGCTGTAAAATCTCCAACAGTTGAGAACCTGTGGCTTTTTAACACCCATCACATTAGTGTGTGCCTGAAGCCCATAAAAAGAACTAAGTGGCTCTTCTGTGGTTGGCAGAAAAGTGCACAGTCACAGCAAGGCACCACCACCAATTACCAGCTGAAAAACCAAAAACTTAGATGCAGCAAAGATTTTATAGCTGGTCCCATATGGACCATGGTATGGTTAACGGTTTAGGACACTTGATTAAGTCCTTCTGTGAAGTTTGGTGTTGATGCTGAGTGTTGGGGTTTGGTGACAGATTTAAAGACCTTTGTTTGCGTTTGAAGAAAAATGACATATTTTAAAGCTCTGTTAGTCAATGTTTTTTATATTAACAATACATTCAAATATCTACATCTAATGTGAAGGGGTCACTTGCAGTGTGCAACCCGCACATGGGAGAAGTTTGCCTTGGCATTTTTGGAAATATGGAAATGTTCAATTTTAAGGGATGGCTTGGTTAGTGATTATTATATATTGAACCATGCCCTGAAGATGTAATGTTTTTAAACTGGTGATATTCTTTTCTCATTTGATTATGACATTTAAAAGTGTGATTTATGTATAAATGTATGTATTCATGCATTCCCAAAGGGATATAAAAATCCTTCTCTCCATCTAGTTTCACATTTCTAAACAGAAACAGGTGTTGCACGTACCCAGTACTGGGCAAGGTACTCTATGTGACTACTTCTCATGACAGTTCCAAAAATAGAGCGGGAAAGGGGTTAAATATAGTTCACATCATTTTATTTTGGATTTGATGACTCTGTTAAAGAGCACTGTTACTTCTGGGTTGTGAGAGTGGACAGTTGCCCTAGCTGCTGAATACAACCTGAGAAGCAGTAGCTCTGCACATTAGGGCAGTAATAGGAGAACAGATAACTATCTAGATGACGCTGTATGTGAAATGAGTTTTCTTGCATCGAAGTTATATTCGAAGGATATTGAACATTTTGCATGCATTCCAAAAACTGTTCCTTTTTTCCATTCTTCACGTTGGGTTAATCATTAGCAAATACCTCAATTTGGTTGCAGAAAATGTCAAAAAGAGTGAAACAGGTGGTTTAAAAGACAGCTGGCAAAATGAACTGTTGCTAACCTTTTAAACAGTGTGGTCACATGGTCAAAAGATGATCATCAGTTAATCCTCCCCAATTACTCTGATATGCCCCTTGGGTGCCGAAGGCAGCATGTACAAAGGAGATTCTGCTGCTGCACGCATTTTTGGACACAAGCAACTGAGGAACACATATCCAACAGGGAGACGTTTCAAACAAGAGTCCATGCAGGAGTGAGAGGCAAAAAGCAGAGGGGAGAAGGGTGAAAGCAGGGACAAGGGTCCTCACTGGCATTTATCCCCTTCCCAGAGGCACTTTGCAGAGTGTTGGCCCTGCAGCAATGCTGAAGCCATCTGTGGGCTCTCTCAGCAGAGGCCACGTAAAACAAGACGTGTGCTGTGGTTTGACCTTTCACGGTCCTAACTATAATATTATCATAAGATGAGCGATCAGATTGCACTTCTCCCTGAGGTGGGATTCAGTATCCATATGAAAAGGCGATGAGTGAAAACCTTGTGTGGCCATATGTATTCCTGTTCCAGTGTGGTGAAATCACAGTCGATGTTTCTGTCAAGACAAAACTGAATTTTCTCCAATGAAATCCCTTGTTGAAGTACCACCACTTATCACTACATCAGGCCTATTGAAAATGATTAAGAAATTCTCTGAATGTTAACAAAATCATATACTTTTAGACTTTAACTTCTGCCAGTCCCCTCTGTTTTAGTAATAGCAAAGTCTAATTCAATTTGTTTCCCCATAGGAAACCCCAAGCAACACGCAACACCAGGATGATGGCGTAATAGACTAATGTCTTTAGGAAGTGGCACCACTACAAGTTAGCGCAGTGTCAAGGATTTGCTAAACTTTGTGGTTGAAATTACAGTGCAAATCTCTGAAGCATTTAATGCAGCCAGGGATAATATACAACTATCTGTCAATACTAAAGGCTGAGCAGCTGGCACTAATTGAGGGAAGAGAATTATGGGTAGAAGCTGGCACAGTGTACATCTCTGGCTTGGGGCTTGCCAATACCCTTTCCAATGGTGCCACAATGATGCTTAGGGGTAGTACGATACACTGGCTTTTGGACAGAAGTCAAGTTGGGAGTCAGATGTCACTCTGCAGTTCGAAGACTGCTGTTGTTAATCCAAGAAAATGCAAACTATGCAAGAAAACCAAAACATTAAATATATAATTCATACAGTTGCAAATGTGCATATGGACCAGACTGGTATCACTAGTGTGGTAAACAAGACAGGAGAAGTTCTACTAACTTTTCATGCAAATATTAATATTAATTACGTATCATTACTTTTCTTTGGCCGGCCATTCCTGGTACTACACAAACATTTCTCTCTTACTAATGTCTCACTTTCGTTGCACATCCTGGATCATTTTTATTAGGTGACTGCACTGAGGTTGAAATGTGAGTTACTTGTTGCAAGGAATCTTCTGACAAATGCCACTGGATTTACTGTAGTTGCACCATGAAACTTAAGAGTGACCAAAAGCATTGTCTTTCCTCTACACCTGCAAAAAAACCCATCTGAATTTCATGTCAAAACTGAAATCCCTACTACTCCTAGGGCTAAGAAAGCTTTACCAGCTCTTTGTCCTCAACTATTGGCCACTCATTTAACAACACATTAAGTGAAGCCATACAACAGTAGATGCTAAGAGAACATTACCTGTTTACTTTCCTCATCAAGACTTTCTGAGCCAGTCGAGGGAATCTAACCTGCGTCCTTCCACCACTACCCTCCACAGCGCAGCTAAACTCTTTCTTTTGATGCTCTGTAGAAATCAGAGGTCAAATTCCAAACTGTGAATATGTGTCGATCACAGAGCAATCATAACAGTATGTATTGTATGTATTTACAACAATGAACTATTCAGGGTTCACAAAGTGAGTTACATGCTTGATCAGAGCACAAAAAGTGGAAAAATAAGACAGTTGAACATCATTTGAGCAGAATGGAAACATATTAGGTAGCTTACATTGAGAATAATCAGCTACACTAAAATGAGACAGCTGTTCCATAGATATTGCACTGCTGTGATTTTTCATAAAGGTGTCTACTTCTTACAGCTCTAAAGGCCTCAGCAGAGCTTTAGCTTCCTTGTCTGTAGACGGGATGTCATACAGGTGTTGGAGAAATGGTCGTCCATGGATGCAGGTCCGGTTGCTCTCCCCAAGCTGCTCCATCCGTAGAAGGGTTTCCTCCACATCTTCCCTGGATAAATTTGTAGGCAACTGACGGGCAAGTCGTACTGCTTCACCCTGCGAGGCAAAAGTTACAATTCAGATCTTAATATTTAATAAAACACACAAAAGAAAAATCTACAGTAATGCCATTCTTAATCTGGGTTCACAACATCTCTCACTTGGAGGTAGTTTGTGACTTTAAGTGGCCGGCACTCTTGCACGCTGCTGGCCTTCCTGTGAAGAACTGCAGTCAGGATCTCCCTGAGGTCCTCCACACCGAGGAAAGGCACGCAGTCTGCCATTGCTGTCACTTCCAGATGTCTCTCGACTGACGTGAGGCCTGGCCAAAACAAGCAGAAAACAAGGATTAATATACTCCAGACGCTACTACTATCTCCAGGAAAGAATAATAAATAAATATTGTGGTTTACGGCTGGACTGATGACCAAGTCAAACAAGCGAAGGGCCAAATGGAGTGTTAAATGACTAATAGAAGCCCCAGCAGACTGGAAGGAAGTTGTCTTGTAGGGTGGAAGAATGATGGCTTCTCATTTCATGAGGAAATACTGCAAATCATGCACAATTTATATTTCTGATACATGAACTCAGAAAGGTACGAAAAACCTGGAGAAGTGGAGACAGTTATAATATTTCTTAAATATTTCTCTGCTGGTTGTGTTGCAAGACTGCATATTGCAGGACATTTGTTATTAAAAATGTATGTAGAGGGCAACAACTGACAGTAACAAGTCTCCTTATTGTAATAACAGCTAATTTAACTCCATAAAGATATTTGCTGGAGGGTTTTTTATTTATAAAGGACAGTATTTTTTCAATTTTAAAATGACAGCATCTGCAAATCACATCGTACGCAAGTTTTGAAAAACAAACACTTAAAATAAATAAACAACCCCAACAAAAGCATGAGATACTCAGCAGAGATTGTGCAATGAAACTGTCTTATATACGCCGCCAACTTCAGTCCCATGCACACCCACCGAGGCTGGCAGTGCCAAATGAAAATTCCTAGAATTTCTTAAAGGGCAACCATTCTCATCACCTGCACACTAGGGTACAAACCTACTGTGAGACCACTCTGTCGGGCAGAGTGCCAATGTCAACTGAGGTGAACCATTCCAGCAACAAAAACAACCAACACTCACAGGCCACTGTATACCCTCTGCAAGCGAACAGAGAAATAATGTCATAATAATGATGGAGGAGCTGACAGTTTAGTTAATCTGCTTTATTTCTTTACATCTTCTGCTTTTGACTTAATTTATTACAGTATATACATTGTTAAACGACAATGATGTCATTATCAGAACAAATCTGTCAATATTAGAACCACAAGTGTGATCTCCTTAAAAAAACACTATGCTTAGTAAATATACAATGAGAAAATCTATCAATTCTTTGCATATCTAACACAAGCTACACTATACTAACTGGTTGTTTACAGTCACGAGATTATAGGTTAATACGACTCGTATCTTAGTGTGTTAATTGTTGAAATATGTGCTTAGTTCAAAGAAAGCTTTACTCCTTGTACACGTGTGGGAATAAAGATGCTGTGCTCAATGTACATACTGTATGATTAAGTTGTCATAATGTATCAAAGTTCTTATTAAACTTGTCATGATCTATTGTAAAAGAAAAGGTTTTAATTACAAAAAATACACCAGGCTGTTTTGGTTCTCTATCTCAGTTCTCTCATGATTTACAACTGCTCTATTTCATCATTTGTTGTGTTTCATAATGGACACATTTGTTGGAGGAATGGGAATGTTTTGTTTTATCCACAACTAATCCGATACACAGAAGCTCTGTCTGAAATAATTGCCTGTAATCCAGTTACTCAGGACTGTAAGTTTGACATTTCTAAGTGACTGGTGAACTATGGCATTAATGATGGCAAACAGCTCCAACATTTGTTAAATAAAACTAGACAATCCATGAGACCTTTAAACAGCGTGATTCAAAAAATAAGAAAGGCTTGTTTTCTGATTGATTGGGTGTGTTGGAGACTTCTATGATGTACTATGGTGCCTATTGTGTAAGGTCTGTTAGTACTACTTTGTCATCAGGTTCGCAAATGAAGGTTCTATCATATTAGACTGCCTCATACAACAGCGCTACAGTCTGAAATTTTATTTACGATGTACCTGGAGTGAGTTGGATTTTAAACCCATTAGCCACAAGCCTGGGATCAGAGAAGAGGGCCCCTCTGTTGAGCTCCATGCTTTGTTTCTCCATGTTGCACAAAGCCTCAGTATATTCAGCTCCCCCTAGACTTCTATAAAAAAGAGACAAGGAGATGTTTAACATATACAACAAGAGTGTATTTTCAGACATTAGATAAGCCTTAATAGAAACCAAGGATTAGGATTTGTTTGTCTTGAAAAAAAGAGTCTTAAACATATATGTATGTAAAGAAGTTGGATGAGTGTGCAGTTTTCCACATTTTGCTAGTGAGAAGTGAGTGATACGTTACCCATCTGTTAACTGTATTGGGTTCTGCAGACTCACTGCTGGAAGTATATTATTCTCTAGAAGTCTCTTAAACAGCAAGGCTTCCTCCACTCGAAATGGGTTTAACAACATGAGCCTCTGACCACATAAAATGACCCAGGCGCTCTGAGAGGCCAGCCGGTTTACAAGACGGAGGCCCTGTGGCACTGCCCTGCTCTGGGATGAAAGGCGCTGAAGCTGCAGCCGAAGGGCAGCCACGCTGCAGGGGAGGGGCTGCGAGGGCTTAGGCGCATGGTTCCTCGTCTTCTTTTGGGGCTGTGCAGAGAAGAGCTCGTCCAGAAGCTGCTGGTTGGACAGTGGGGCCTTGCGTTTCTGGCTCTGTGCACGGCCCCTTGGGGTGCTCACACTCGTCTCTCTGGGGCCTTCAGCAGAGGCCAACTTGGTCCTTTGGTCGTGGTGTTCCACATGTTTTTTTGCCTTCTCCTCATACCTGCAGAGTTCAACCAAGTCTTAGAGTTACAACACAGTAGTGACAACCCTCTTTGTTATTAAATCTAGTCCAAGTTGCCATCCCAGCATGCACTGATTTGGTGATGGATAGAACAAAAATATGCCCAAGTGTCTAGGTTTAAACTAGACTAAATTAAAGAGGTACTCCACCGACAGTTGAAGTTCAGTTTCTTGTCACGAGGAGTGCTACTAAAACAGTTTTGTGGCTCTGGAGGGAGCTTTCCAAAGTTTGAGGGAAAATAACCCTGATGATTAGGCTTATCACTTAACAAACAGGAGATGTGGGGTTTGAAAGAAGTGGGCATTTAGGATCTAATGAAACTATTGAATTGCATTATGGTATTTGTAGGATCCAGTGTTGAAGTGGAGCTTGACACATAGGAACTAAAAGTCAGGATATCTCGACCTCTGCTGCTTTGATTTTGACCATTCTTTATTTTACCTGTGTCTGGTTAGTCCCCCAACTTTATGAAAGTACAATACTAAATCAGTGGAGTACCCCTTTAATGTCTAGGCTATGTATGGTTTCAACAGCATTTAAATGACTACATTTCAAAGTGCAGTCAAGACCTGCTTCACACTCAAATTGGCCACTGAAATGCTGTTGAAACAGTAATGTTACCTAACGCCTAAATCATTAAATAAGTGATACAGACCTCTAACAGGTCTGGCAAATCTTGCTTTTATATACAGTGTTGTGCCTGTTGATGTTTCATTTCTTCTGTGTAGCACAGCTGCTAAGCTGCCATCTGTTGTTGTCTACTTAGAACATATTACAGTATGTTCTAAAATAAGAATTTAGATACTGACTGCCACCTTGTTCCCACTATACATGCAGGGAACTTGTTGAGAATTTGATATATACTGTATATAGAGTGCTTTCCTTAGAAAAACACTTATTTGCCAAATCATGTTTCCATAGATCTTCATATGTTAAGCATTAGGGCTTCCACTTCAGCACCCCATTATTCAAAGAACCTGTTTCGTGAACTTGTGTAAGTGTAATTCCTTAACAGTGGTGGTGAGAGGAGCCAAGTCCTTGCCACATCTCATGTTTAAGACAGCAGTACGGCAGGGCAGGATTCTAAACAGATGTCTTTTTCCATACGCTCGTTCATATCTTATATAAGGCCCCAAGTACTGCTGATACACATTTTCCAACTTTGCAATTACTTTAAATTGGTATGCACTGCAGTAATCCAACATAAGTGGGTTAAAGCGCCTTCAGCACAGTATAATGGTGTTATTCCATGATGCTACTAGCTGAGTACCTCAGTGGATAGAGACCAATAGGTAGCACAGTATGTACTTTCTTTTACTGACCTGTCCATGTGCATCTGGACCATTTTAGAAGTTACTAATGACTGTGTGACAAGATTAACCTCTCTTCCTATTTCATAATTGGTTTTGATACAATCAATCGACTGAAAAAGTGAAGAGCTGCTCATGGCCTGTGCTTTCTGACCTGCTAATAGCACCATTTTATTAATATTTTGTGTGCTTAGATCTCAGACTTGAGTCCAAAGCAACTCTATTCTACCAAAAATGTACATTTATCTCATCGCAAGGTTTTTATTTTTTGTATGTTTGTTTGTTTTTCAACTAACTCCCCCACCCGTCTTACCTTCATGAACGTAAATCCTTTGACTCTGAGGGAGCCAGGGTCAAACACAAACACTCATTACCTCCATCTGTTCTGCGCCAAGTCTGTTCTTGACTAGCCAACTATGTGTCACTCCTCATACCACTTGTGAAGTAAGTGTAGGTGAGATTTTAAATGGACAAAGACACTTGTGTGAACCTGGAAACAGGACAATTAGATATTAAATTTATGTTGGGGGTTTTAATTAAAAACCAGGAAATATCATAGGGAAGTATTAGTTCATATGAGTGAACCTAAATCTTCATCATAGTGTCACTATGTTGGGGGACTATCGTAGGTATGGGAAATAAAGACAATCTCAGTGGGTTTAATATTGAATGAATGTTCAATAAACTCTGCAGCAAATGCGAGACGTGAGTTCTCTGGATAGATGGCACACTTTGGAAACAGAGGACTTTTCCCCATTAGTGATACCTGTTGTACTGTGGAAAATGTCATTAAACACAGTTGTCTGGAAATTAGAAACACAGCTCATATCAACAAAATTTCCAGACTAGGCTTTTCACATGCAAATGACAGGTCAGACCCCCCCCCGCCTTGCAAATAACAAGAAATGGAAACAACTGCTTGGAAAGGTGAAGGTCTGGAAACTCACTTCTTACGGTCTTCCTCCCTCAGATTTTTCCACCTCTCTTGAATGGCGGTGCTGATATCCTGCAGGCTGGCTGCGGGTTTCTCCCTGAGGACCTCTGCTCTAGCCTCCTTCTCGAACAGGGCAGCGGGAGACAGCGGTGCCCTCATGGCGCGGTTGCTGATCAGGTCGTAGGCCGTCAGGGCAGCCCGCTTCTCCGTTATGGCGTTGAGCATCTTTTTGTTCGAGCTGCCGGGACTCTTGATCTCATCTGAATCAGAAGGATTGCTCGTTGAAGGTTGATGGATTTTGACAGGCTGCAGGGGTTCTCGTGACACAGGGTCGGTCAAAGCCGTCCCCCGGCTCCAGTCCTCAGCTGATAACCGGTCTTTGCTTGTGTCTGCACCTGACACAACACTGTCTTCCAGTCTCTCGGCAGACTTGCTTGCTGACGCTGTTTCTGCTGTGAGAGTGCAGCTCTGAGCTGTTTCATCATCACAGAGAGAAAAGTTAGACTCAAGCCCGACTGGGATCTTGTTGATAAACCAGTCCTCCACTACGGAGGATGAAGAGCTGCTGTTTGAGGTCTGGCGGTCCAGTGAAGCATCAGGGCTTATTGCTGTTGACAGAGCTGTGTCACCGTGTTTAAGAGCATCTTTGAGGAAGTTACCATTGTGGTTGGTGAGACTGTCATCTCTCTCTACACTTTGCTCATTGTCCAGTGGTGAAGCATCAGTCTGCAAAGGACTAGACGGTGAGGTAGATGGCTCATGGCCGAGCTGCTTCTCAGTTGGGGGGTCACCACAAGGCCGATAGCCATAGAGAGAAACCAGAAATGCATCTACTGCGGTCAGCACAGCCTCCTAAATTTCAGACAGATAAAACAATGATGAAAAAAAAAAGATTGAAGGTATACAGAATTAAAATTCAAATCACATCCGATAGGCTAGGGTTTTGGTTTATTCCCCCAATGAAGAGCAAGGCTGGATCATGAAATGATCCCTGCGTCTGACCAAATATACTACACATTCAACTCATTTGGCCTAAGCTGGAATCTCATAGCTACCTTGTCATGAAGAAGAACCTGGGTCTTGTCCGGTGTCAGATTGACGTCGACTGCGGAGGGTGAAACTGTAATTTTAAGCATGAGGGTGGGATAGCGGTTTCGGGCTGGCTCATCCGGATACTGAGCAGTGTAGTGTTGACGCAACAACTGATGATCAGTCACACGATCCAACCAGGATAAAGTTGGCAGGTAAACATAAAATGAAAGAATGGTGTTAGATACAAGTGTTACAGTATAAAAAGCATTCGTTGTATAAACTCTGGTGTATTGAGTTATCCAAAATTACTCTACCTTCATTATATCTTTTTGGTGGACAGGGCGGTTGTTGACAAATATAAATGTTTTGTCGGGGTTAGATGAGCTTGTAGAGGAGTAATCCGCCCCAGGCTTTGGAAAAAAGCCATCTAAAACAATCTGAAGAAAATAAAAAGAATGATAATAATCCGACACAAGATAAGCACAAAGTAGGTGTCATACATGAACTTTCCAGACAGAATACAGTAAGGAAAATATCACACTACATAACAAATAATGGTTGTAATGAGGGGCTGAATTTGGCAGGGGCGTTTCTGAAATGAGACCTTCATGCTTTTGCAAACATTTTCAAATTGACATGCTCAGCAGCCAGCTGCAGCAGGGGCGTAACTGTGTAACTACTAGTTTTGAAACCTGGACATTACATAAACTTTACCATCATCTCATTTTCAATTAGGATGGCACGGCTGATCCATTCCACTGACAGCACAGCTGCAAAGCTGCACAGCTGGGAATGAGGCCATTAATTCTGCTCAGCACCGGCCCCAGCATAGCGTGCATACACTGCCACAGCATAATGAGGAGGAGGAGTAAAGCTACATTCCACTCCACTCATTTCATCAACTCCTTACCATTACACTGATGTCTAAATATCAAACTTAATTTCACTGTAAATTCTGCAACAATCAAGAAAGACAGGTAGTGAGACGCCTGGTTTGTTGGTTCCTCTCAAGAGTCTCAACATGCAGCCTCCACTGTAAACATGCCCAGCCAGCTGGGGTTGGACATTTGCTATTAAAATTTGCATCATACATGATGACCTTTCACCTAGAATCATGCCAGAGGCAGTTCTCATGAGCTGAAATTGATGACTCGACATACAGTAAAACTGAACAATTGTACTTAAACCTCCATTATGAATGTAAGCTTGTAAGAAATTACAGAAAGCTATTAATGTTCTACAGATTGCAAGTGAAACAGCTATGCTTTTTTTCCGCATGGCCTAGGGCTCATTATTAGCAGCAACGCAGGCCAATGAAGTTAATGAATGAACTGCTGTTTCAGGTCGGGGCACATATGCTTCTCTCTATTTCTGCTCATTAGGGTCACTTTATGAGAGCACGAATGGCACCTCTGGCCCCACTGGGCTGCGGCTATGTGTAGTCATGCTGCCAAAAACGAGTGTCACATTTTGTTCTGCAGAGGAATAGCTCTTACGACTCTCCCTGAGCGAGGCCCCGGTGGAATTGTCAACCTGGTTCCCTTGATCACTAAGCCTCTGTCTTGGGGACAAACAGCAGAAACGTTCTCTTTCATTGCTACAGGGAGTAAGAGGACAAGGTGAAAGGTTGTTCTCATAACTGGGCACCAAAGTTCAGCAGCAAAATAACAACAACAAGGAAGAAAATGAGAGAGAAACAGGGTGAAAAGGGCTGCTCCATATCTGTCAGACTAGATTAGTTGGGAGCCTGGCAGCAGGTACGAGCCACATGACACCTACCGTGACCAAGCAGAAAGTTACTGCTCAACAGTAATTCAATTGCGATCAGCACAGCAAAGCTTAGCTAACAAAAAGCACTCGTTCTTCATCAGGAAAGAACTCAAGAGAAAAGGGCAAGGGAATAGTTGGCCAGCCACCAACTGACCACATTTGCTGGCTTCAGACCAGGCGTTCATGATGAGGTTATGAGCTCACGGTCAAGTATAATGTGCATGCTCTGATTTGCTCTGCAAAAAGTATCCATCTTAACTAGGCATTTTATGTAATGGACCTTTCTAAAACAAGCAAAACAAATAAGACACTGAGTCATTGTCATTTATTTCCAATGTCAAAGACACTGACTTCAGGAACATTCCTGAAACAAGTAAAATGACTGATTATTTCAACCACGTCACCATATTTGATTAGATTTGAATTTTGACTGAAAATAAGACTTTTCTTTAAGGGGGGCAGGTGTGTGTCTTATGAAGATGAACTGCCATAATGGCTCCACAATGAAGGGCAAAGGGGCATGGGAGCCACAGCATGAGAGCAAAGAGCGCAAGATGTGTGCACGAGGTGGGAGAGTTAGCACGCGGCTCTGTGCCAGCTCAGCTGTGTTATGTGCCCGTGACGCTCGCCCATCAGAGCGCGATGCACTCCACGCAGACCCTTCACATTCACAACATCATTTGTTACAATGTTCAAAGGTGACTTTGTCCAGCTGAGCACTGGTCAATGTGAAACTATAAAAATAACAGTCGACCATGAAACCAGAAACCTATAAACGTGAGCCCTACATACTGTGATATGAAGCAACATCATTGCTTCATATTGCCTACCGTCAGACAGGGTTAACTGTTTCAAACTGACTCATCTAAAATGTGAAATGATTTTTTTTTACTAATGTGCATACATGCATTTCTGCCAGCAATGTTAGTGTGTGAAAACTGTAAGAGACAAACTCAGGTATCCTCTCTAAACCTGCATGTCATGATTATATAGAATTGCTCCATTTCTCTCTCAACTCTGCATTTTTCCCCTCAACTAACCTCTGGTTGCTCTTGGCGATGGCGGCAAGGGAGCAGGTGGGCAACGGCACTGGGCCCCAGCGTAGCGAGGAGGGCGCTTCTGTGATCGGCCACCTTGGCCTTCTGCCAAACCACCACCTGCAACAATATGACACCAGTTGACTTCCAAAGAGTCCACATCAGGCGAATCACACTGCATAAACACCTGTCAAGATAGTAACTGGGCCACGAAGCCGCCAACATATCTGCAGTTCATACATTCTGTTTCTGTCAAGAGATTCAGCAAGAGACTGCAGCTTCAGTCTGTGAACATTTAGGACAAGGAACATAGAAGATATGGAATTAATGGGTATTTAAATTAACATTAAAAAAGAAACCATGCCATTATTTCAAAACAAGAAATATGATTCTTAAAGCAATATTTCAACTTCAAGATGCTATATGTGATAACTACTTATAGATATGTTGCTGTGAAAATAGTTGACACAATGCAATTTTAAATCTTGGGAACTCAGAGCCCAAAAACATTTAGTTCATACTATGATATTCACAAAATGTCGACAAATCATGGTACATTTAAAGGACATTTGGTAACTTAAGTCATAATTAATTTATCTCACTTTAGGATTATGTCAGATCAGAAAATATTTTAGGTACAAAATATGTTGACACCCACGAGTGGGCTTGTAGTTTGTGTCCACCAGTGAATATATCTCCAGGGTGTTGATTTCTAAAAGCATGCACCCTGTTGCAGGGCATGTCTCAGCTATTAAAGACGCAATTTGGCACATGCAAACAGATCACTCCTGTAAACAGTTCTTGAAGAAGCTGTGAAACATGACACAGGCCGAATAGCAGAGCTGGAGGTAAAGGATAGGGGCAACTGAGTGCTGATAGTACGAAATGGGCTCACTAGCCTCCCCTGACAACCTCGAAACTGATTTCTATGAAAGTTATATGGTGGTCGTGTGGCCCCTCCGTGAACCGCGCCACCTATACACTTTCTGTGTACAAACTGGCTGCAGCCTGAAACTGAATCTGGGGTTAAGTCCGCAGCTGTGTTCAGCAACTTACTCAGGCGTCATAATCAACCGAATCAGAGTTCACAGTCAGCCATATTTGTGTTTGGGGCACCTGACAGTTACGCTTAGCTGTGGTGGGAAAGAGCATAAGGGATGGAAAGGTCTAATTGCTAAATAATTCCACTGCTGATTAATCTAATGTTAGGTAATGGAACAACCCAAAATAACTGGCTTCTTTTAATGTGCACACCAAAAGTATGCAACCCTGCACAACCCAGGGGACAGGTGATAAAGGGTAACCAAACATAACCAGTCTGAAAACATGCTAAGAAATTGTTATTCATACCCAAAACATGCAACCTCAATATAACTGATAACAATTAATGACAGATGTTTAAGACAATAACAAATGATGATTCATCTTTTCAAAGTTAAGCCAATACAATTGGACATTGTGGACTATGATGCATTGCTTTGGTATGTGTGTTGGTTGTATTTAATTAAGCTTCTATTGTCAACTACCTCAACCTCACCCGACAATCAAGTGGTTATTTGACTGTTTCCACTTGTTAATGGACTTAAACACTCCTCAAGAGCAACACTTTTTTTCTTTTTTTCCCCCAGCAATTTACATTCTTTGTGGAATCAAGGTGAGTGGAGGTGACATGTTAAGGGCCCTGACTAGGCCACAAGTCAAACATTTTATTTGTTTAAGACAATATACTGCAAATTTAGTCTTGTATAGGGTCATTCTTATCACCGTAAAGTTTCAGAGTACATACTGATTTTTTCCTCTAAATGTTTCTAATAGAATTCGTCGTTCCCTCAACAGCTGCAAGCTTTGCAAGCCCAAACCATGATGCTCACTGCACCATGAGGTTTGTTCATAGTACTTGTGTTTTCCCTCCAAATACTGCTCTGTCTTTTTGCCAGCTGTTCACAGCATATTGTTTAGTTTTGCTTTTGCACAGTATTATATCAGTAGCATTGTGCACAGGCAGCAATATGAATCATTACCTCCTCCTTGAGCAGCTCTCTCATTCAATGTTTTCCTTGTCGTGCTTAATTGCATTTAAGCACTGTCTGTCTTTGGAGAGGGTTTGTAGTTCTCTCCAATCCTATATGTATTTCTATTACACCATTACATATTAATATGTACTGATGACAGCAAATTTCACTTCAGCAGATCTCACCCAAACCTTTCAAAAGAACAGGGGACCTTTAAGCCACATCTGAATGTCATTTCAGTACATTGGTTAAATAGCAATTAGCCCCTTTCATACATGTCATTGTCCTTTAAGTGTCCTTAATAAATACTACTGTAGTACAGAACATGTTCGGATTTTGGGTTGCATATCACTTTAAAAAACAAGTTTTCTGACTGCTTGGTGGAAAAATAAATGAGAAGCTGATTGATTAGTTGATCCATTTTGATAATCAATTAATCATTTAAGGCATTTATCAAGTAAAAATGCCAAACATTCTCTGGTTTCAGCTTCGCCACTGTGAGGATGTGATGCTTTCCTCAGTTTGATATCATTGTTAATATATATTCCAAAACCCAAACATACTGAATGTTTGGGTTTTGGAATATGGGTTGGACAAAACAAGCTATTTGTAAATGGGAAATTGTGATGGGGATTTTCCTGACATTGTGTAGATTGAACCATTAATAGAAAAAATAATCAACAGATTGGATTGATCAGAAATGAAAATAATTGTCAGTTGTAGCCATAATAAATACATGTAAAATTATAACTGTGTTCAGGTGAGGTTCTTTGTTTTGAGGGTATTAATATTTCCATCATTCAGCTTGAGTCCCAGTTTAAAAGCTGCATCAGTATTTTTGTAATAGGTCTGATGAATGCCTGCTATATGCAAATTATTTACATAACAATGAGCTATTTAGAAGCTGCTTCTTTGCATCCACAAACTACTCAGTTAAATAGACTAATGTGGCAATTTCTGTGATTTTTAACTTTTATCAAACCAAGCCAGCACAGACCCACTAACCTCCCTCTACCAGGTTAGGCCATCTGTCCTTGCCTGGCTTGATAAAAGGTTTAGTCTGTGTGTTTCTGAGGTGCTTCTACAAGCCAAATTAATTTTTTCCATCACACATAACAATTTCATAACTCACCAACTCGCATTAGCACTGACAACAAAACAACAGGAGGTTGGAGACAATTACTGTCTTCAGGAAGGTGTTTGATTAATAATTTACCTGCCAGCTCTTGAATATCCTTTTGTAACTCTCTGTTTAAGGGCTTTTACATGTTTGATTTGCACAAATGGCAAGCTCTACTGTCAAAGGAAGCCGTGCACACCTTACACAATATACATTTTACGCTTTTGCAATATTTCACATTACAAATGAGTGAAATTTAGACAGGGAGATTGGGTGGACTGGTATGACAGGGTGGGATTGTCTAGACTTTTATGTATTTTTCTCTCCTTCCATTTGTCGTCATTTGTTATTACTGTACTTCTGTTTTTTTTTAAATGTATTGATTAAATGTCAATGGATACAAACTATCCTTTGGCTTACTATAATTGTTAAACTGAGTCATATGTTAAGTAAAATGTTCAATAAATATATAAGCAGTGCACTAAATCTCAATACAGTCTTGTTTTCTCCTGCAGCACTAATCTCTATGTAGACCATTTTTATTTTATATACAGTTAATAGTCACTCCTTGCACATGAATCTGCTGGAAGCAATTCTTTTTTAAACAGTGCTTTATAAATATCATGTATTATTATTATTATTATTATTATTATTAGTAGCCCCAGATGTAGTAATAGTAGTAGTAGTATCAACATTTAGAGGAAATATGAACTTCATGGAATCAAAAGTTCCTTTTTTTCCTCTAAGATCTAAATGCAGTTCCTATGTGTATGCACTAATCTTACATAGTATGTAATCTTACATGGGTTCTCAGTGCTTTTACACATGTCAGTGTTGTCAATTAAGGTTGCCACACATAACACTATACTGCAAATACATGGCATATTAACAAACACTGAAGGCGATTTGGAGCCAGTGATGTTGGAACAATCATTTGAAGACTAATGAGGACACCTAGTGGTTGCTGTGTGTGGAGGACTACATAATGTATGAGCAGGGATTGAAGTCACTTTTCAGGACTTCATTAAAACCTCAATGTGTTCTTTTCCCCATTGGTTCAGTTCTGTAACAAAAAATAAACTCCAATACTAGCAAAAATATTTTCCTTTGCATATCATACACTTCACTGTAGACATGAAAGGTGACTATTTAAAGTGTCGTGCATAAAGAACAGCAGACTGACATTTTATCAGCTTGAATTATGTCTGTTTCAATGGATTCCAATGGTTTACAGTCACATTTCAAGCCCACTGGAGATTAGTGTTTGATACTCAATAGATTTTGGGTTGCATATCACTTTAAAAAGACAAGCTTTTCTTGGTGACTGGCTGGTGGAAAAATAAAACAGCCTTTATAGTCATTTTAATTTTGCCTAAATTTAAAATTTGATCAGTCATCGTTGTTGATTGTAAATAATATATATTACACACATATATTTGTATGGAGCTGACTGACAGCTGCCAGTTACATAAGATATTCGATAGAGATTAGATATCTTTATTGTCTGTCACAAAGTAACAGAAATGTTCCTTTGCCAAGGCTCAACAATAAGTTACGCACATTTAAAACACATTTAAAAACACACATACACACACGCAGAATGGGACTAAAACTGTTACATCTGGCATTATCTTCAGATTAGTCACCAGTAAAAGTAGTCAGAATTATTTTTCTTTACCAAGTTACATCTGAAAAGGGAGGAGGAGTTACTGACCTTGTTGTGAATGAGTGTGAGCCTCAAGTCTGGTTTTATAATGGCGTAGGCCATCAGCAGGTCCTGCACTTTCTTCAGTTCCTCCTTGCACTTCCTGCTAGAGGAATAGTACTGCCGTCTCACTGGGAGATTCTTGAAAAGCTTCATTACACTCACTGTTGTACCTGAAAAACACAAAGAGCAGAGGTGGGCCACAGCTTTTGACATAAACTGTACTTTTCCTGCAACAAGCCTGAAGGACTCAGGTAGACCAGATCTACCTGGACACCATGGGGCCAAAACCTATTGGTCAGGGTGTGTGTTATTCTGAAAGTCTTCACAATAAACACCAATGCCACCTGTATCATTAAGAATTGTACATAATCCCTTTAAGACTTGTACATCAGCAAATCAGTTTATCTGTTTCAGGTACAACGACCAATTCCTTTACTGACATGCCTTTTGCAAAGTAGTATCTAGGTCTATCAGTGACATGGCAATGCATTTCCAGCTCAGCAGTATAAAAAGTGAAAACTGCTATCAGAGTGTTCACAATGTCTCTATCTGTGACAACAACTTCAAAGTTCCACTCTAACATTTCATTAGAAAAATCAGTCCTTGATTCTTGTCGCTCACTACAAGTGTGATTAAATGATCGGTGCCTTGCCTTGACCTAAGTGAGACGGCTTCTGAGAGACAATCTCCCCTGTGAAGTTAAGGCTGTACTGGGTACTGATGTCATCCTCCGCTGTCTTCGTGATGACAGCCACCTGAAGGGAAACAGCACAATAAGACATCAGGTTGCCAACCATGCCAGTTTATATACTGTAATAAACCAGGATGTACACCGATCAGCCATAACATTATGACCACTGACAGGTGAAGTGAAGAACATTGATTATCTCGTTACAATGGCACCTGTCAGTGGGTGGGATATATTAGGCAGCAAGTGAACATTTTGTCCTCGAAGTCGATGTGTTGGAAGCAGGAAAAATGTGCAAGTGTAAGGATGTGAGCGACTTTGACAAGGGCCAAATTGTAATTGGTCAGAGCATTTCCAAAACTGCAGCTCTTGTGGGGTGTTCCTGGTCTGCAGTGGACAGTACCTACCAAAAGTGGTCCAAGGAAGGAAAACCGGTGAACCGGCGACAGGGTCATGGGCGCATCAAGGCTCATTGATGCGCGTGGGGAGCAAAGGCTGGTCCATGTGGTCCGATCCAACAGAAGAGCTACTGTAGCTCAAACTGCTGAAAAAGTTAATGCTGGTTCTGATAGAAAGGTGTCAGAACACACAGTGCATCACAGTTTGTTGCGTATGAGGCTGCGTAGCCGCAGACCGGTCAGGGTGCCCATGCTGACCCCTGTCCACCACTGAAAGTGCCTACAATGGGCACGTGAGCATCAGAACTGGACCACGGAGCAATGGAAGAAGGTGGCCTGGTCTGACGAATCATGTTTTCTTTTCACACATCATGTGGATGGCCGGGTGCGTGTGCGTCTCTTACCTGGGGAAGACATGGCACCAGGATGCACTATGGGAAGAAGGCAAGCCGGCGGAGGCAGTGTGATGCTTTGGGCAATCTTCTGCTGGGAAACCATGGGTCCTGCCATTCATGTGGATGTTACTTTGACATGTACCACCTACCTAAAACATTGTTGTAGACTTAGTACACCCCTTCATGGAAACGGTATTCCCTAATGACAGTGGCCTCTTTCAGCAGGATAACGCGCCCTGCCACACTGCAAAAATGGTTCAGGAATGGTTTGAGGAACACGACAACGAGTTCAAGGTGTTGACTTGGCCTCCAGATTTCCCAGATCTCAATCCAATCAAACATCTGTGGGATGTGCTGGACAAACAAGCCCGATCCAAGGAGGCCCCACCTTGCAACTTACAGGACTTAAAGGATCTGCTGCTAACGTCTTGGTGCCAGATACCACAGCACACCTTCAGAGGTCTAGTGGAGTCCATGCCTCGACGGGTCAGCGCTGTTTTGGCGGCAAAAGGAGGACCTACACAATATTAGGCAGGTGGTCGTAATGTTATGGCTGATCAGTGTATATCTCAATGCTGCTATATACTGATAAATCAAAGAGTCATGCTATTTGTAAAATATAAAAAATGTTTTTTCATGACTTTTGTTAGTTCAGTGCATGTATACAACTTGTAGTACAATATGTAGAACTTCTGTTAATTCTGTCCCATTTGCCTTTTTGTCTTGTGATGTAATAACTACAGTTGTTAAATTCTTCTCACCTCTGCCACAGCGCAGATGGAGCCCAGCGCCTCTCCGCGGAAGCCATACGTCTCCAGTCGCTCCAGGTCCTCGTGGCTGCAGATCTTTGAAGTGAAATGTCTCACGGCCATCACAGGAGTATCTACAGCTTTGATTCCATGGTCATTATCGCGCACTTCTATCCGGTCCAGACCGTAGTTCTCCTGCAATGTGGGATTCAACACATACATATTGTTGACATCAAATTGGGACTTTGAGTTGGGAAGATTTAAATAGCAATTGAAGCAACACTTTTACCTGCAGGATAAAATATAGTTTTTCTCCATTCATATATGGATATTTTACTAATTGTATTATCCTATACAACAACAATATTGCTGCTAAATAGGCAGGAAAACACCAACTGACAAGGGTTGGTTATGCTTACTACTTACTTAATACTTACTACCACTTATACCACTGCCAAAGCAAACCTGATCACTTAATGTAGTTCTGAGATAGAAAAAACGTGTATTCATGAACATAATAAGCATCACCACCTTAATGATTAAAGCCTACTAATGCTGTCTGTATTGTTTTTATCTCTATTGAGATCAATCCTCCTATAGACAATTTCACTTATCATTCACAATTTACTAATCCATCATATTTTCAAAATAAACACATTTCTCCTTCTTCCAAAGTGTGTAATTTAGACACTGTACCAGTTTAACGTCAATGCTTGCAGCCCCAGCATCCAGGGAATTTTCCATCAACTCTTTCACAACATTCACCACAGAGGTGATGACCTGGGAGCTGGACAGCAGCCGCACAGTGTCTGGAGGCAGCTGCTTCATGATTTAAGGTACCTGCTGAAGAAAGGTCCGGTTTTAGTTGGGTTCTTCTGAGCATTGTTGAGTCACAACAACAACATGGCATGGGCAAACCTTGAAAAATGTTTTGCAGTTGATTTCAGTGAGATCTGTGGCTTCACACACTACAAAGCACTTCCATGAACCAGAACTTCAATGTAGAAACGATGCCATAAAATGGAAGGAAATCACATTTAAACATATTCATGTCTGCTACCAAGTGGTACACACATAAATTATTAAGAAAAAAGCTATTTAACACTGCACATGGTTGTTATTGTTAATGTTTTGAGATGGGTCCAAAAGTGTCTCTGAGCCCAGTTTCCAGCAGGTCTTAACCAAACACCAAAGTAATGCTAAACCAGTTTCACCTGACTATCCTGGCAGGGAACTGAAATACAGACATGGGCATGAGAGCAAGCCTTTTTTTTTCTTGAATTTTACAAATAAAAGTTTCCAGGGAGCATGACCTCTCAACTGCTGACACATGAAAACCAGCAGGTAACTTACAGAAATGTATTGCATTACAGACTATTGATTACCCATTCCCATTTGCAATCAGTACTAGTAATATTGGATTAGTCACAATATACACCATGACACCTGATTAGAGTACGTTACTTTACCTGTTACGCTTATATTAGATTTGTAGCTAGAGAGCGACAGACAGTACATATGTCACGTCACTGATAGACTAAACACTCAAGTTATCTTCTTTCAGTCAAAACACAATTTAGTCAGAAACAATTTAATATATTAAAAGAGTAACGCCATGGCACACCTTAATAATACAGCTGAAATGGGTTTTACAGTAGGTTGACTTTACTAACGTTAGCTAACTGCTCTGCAACTTATTTAGGCTGCTTAGACTTGTTAGCTTACAATTAAACCCCAATTCAGTGTAAACTTGCGTGGCGACATTACAAACTCACATTAAACTGGATATTAACGTTAATAAATAGTAGAATAAGGTAGTTTAATACCGACTTGCACGAGTCCTTTTGACTGCAGCCCCAGTTGAATCTTTCATAAACAACAGACACGAGCCACACGGCGGAAACGACCGGATTCCCGCCCCCTTCATTACACGGTGATTGGTTAGAAGTGACACGAGGGCGTTTTCAGAAAAAATGCCTGTAAAATTTATACCCTGAGTTTAAGCTAACAGGTACAACTCTTTTTGTCAGGCTTCTTAGAAACTCAGCGTTCGGTAGGGCTGTTATACCAAGATCAAACACACTCAGGCTCTAACCAATCCTAACTTTAAACACATGTAATGTAAATGTTAACATAACCACCTGTTTCGTAGAACTTGTTGGGGGCAGGACACAGCCTGAGAAGTCAACATAGGGTACTAAAAACCTCTGTATCGATGCCTTGAAACCACGTCTACTTCCGCCCGGGTCAGTCTACGACGTGCTGTCTGCGCTTGTGAGCTGCACATATCAACAAGGAGATAAACCATTTCTCTCCATAGCAGCTGTTTCTAGAAATACCTCCACTGCTCGCTACTACCTGTAAGTGTGGGTGTTTGATGTTACACTTTTAACCACGTAACGTTACTTACTGTTTCTTATTTATGTAATGACGCTGACCAACTTGGTTTAGAATAGTGGTGGTTTGGTCCGGGCTATGTACTGCAAACGAAAGCATGTCCAAGGCACGTCTCATGTTTACACATCTACTTAGGAAGGCAAGATAGACATTAATGAATAGATAACATCGGTTTACATTAAGTCACTAGGAAGTGTTGATTCCGGTTCAATCAGTTTGATTTCATGCTATTGTTTATCTAAAGGTATTTGAACAGTCGTGCAGTTTGCTGTAGCTACGAAAAGTAATCAGCAAATAGACTAAGCCAGTGACAGTGGTTTGAGCACCAAAGCACGTATTATTTGTATGTAACTATAGTCAGATCTTGTCTAGGGATTCTTTCCAGTTGTCTCAGTCATTCTTCTCGTTGCAGATACTTACTTTCTATAAGTAATTGGTCTTGGTATAATTTATGTTATGAGACCGAGGATCTGTTACTTCATGTATTAACTTTGAATCTCTATCTGTCGACTGAAATGAGCACCAGTATCCCAAATGTAGCAGATAGCTTCACGTTACACGAGTTATTGTGGACAGCTAATTGCTAGGGCTCATGTAATGTTAGACTGAGACACTCTATCACAGTGGTGTGTGTGTATATATACATTTTTTTAACAATTACCAGATGTCAAAATGTAATCTGGCTGTTAAAATAATGACTGAATGTTGGCATGCCCCAGGCATTGTTGGGCACGTGGAGGAAACTCTGCATTGCCTGTAGTAACTGAATGCAACTTTAGCTCTGTTCGTTTTCTTGAATCCAGCCTGGCAGCTGAAAGTGTGCCACAGGGCAAAGTTCAATAAGATTGCACAAGGTATTTTTTTTTTGTTATCACATTTAGACTTGTAGGGAGGGCAAAGTGCTACAGTGGCACTTAGGTTGTATCATTTGCTTCTTCAAATAAAGGTATACCATATAGAAAAGTGTAAATTGTGCACTTCTGCAGTCCTCTGCAGGTAGTTTATTTACAGAGTATATTTGACATTTTCAGGGCAGGATTGTAGGATTCAGACCTTGTATAACAGTTATAGTTTTTATTATGTCAAAATCTGATTAATCGAGGAAGGATAGCAAAAATCTAAATGTTGCACAGAAGTGTATATTGTTTAGTGAATATACATGTATATATTTTCTGTCCACAGACCAGAATGAACGTGGGTGTGGCACACAGTGAGGTGAACCCAAATACTCGGGTCATGAACAGTCGAGGGATCTGGCTGACCTATGCGCTTGGTGTTGGAATACTTCACATTGTGCTCTTGAGCATACCCTTCTTCAGCGTGCCAGTGGTGTGGACTCTAACTAATGTCATACACAACTTTGTAAGTTACGTTCTCACACTGTCACACTGCTGCTCACCAGGCCCAACCAACAAACTATAGGCCATTCAGATTATTGTCAAATCCCTCCCCGAAACAATTCATCATTCTGATTTAAGGGTGTTTTTAGATAACATTTTGAATACCACAGAGTTAGTTGTAGCCTCACAAGCCAAATGAATCTTGCATGCATGTGTGTCTGTTACCTTCTGCCCTACCTGTGCTTGTGAGTGCTTGTTAAGATATGCTCTATTTTGGGGGGAGGCTGTCCTTGTGGCAGCCTGACCCCCACTCCACTCCACATAGGGTCTGTTTAATTGTTACATAGTTGGCCTCAAGTAAAGAAACAAAGTCGATGTGTGTGACATCATCAAGTAGTGCAAGCCCGAAGCAGTTTACAAGGATTGTGTATCACAGCCAACACGGAAGGCTATTAACAGTAACGGCTAAAGTCAACTATAGTCTATTGTTTCCCACACAATACAACAGCAGTGTGCTGATTACGCCTTGGCCGTATGTCAGCATTTTAGTTTTATTACTTTTCCCTCTGTAATTCAGGCTTTCCATTTAAAGCAGAATTCCTGTGTTTTGACTAAGAGAGGCATGTAATTGGAAATGAGTGTCATTCCCAAGATAGCTAGCTTAGAAATACATCTGCATCATCCCATCCTCTTGAATGTGTATGTATCAAGGGCCCACGCAGCACAAAGCAGGAGCTGTGTTGGCTTCGTACAGCTTTTCAGGCAGTAAAATTCAAGCACTTTTAAGGTACCTAACCCAAAACTTTCCAGACTCTCAAAGCTTTTATCATCACATCTAACATGTTACTATAAATGCAAAATTTACAGAATTCCTTTATACCAACAGCAATCATCTGAGAGCAGATGGTCACCCTCATGATGCGGAGTGAAAAAGGAAAACGCACCCTTTTCATTTCGTAGCCCATGTCAGTCAGTCCAGCTCCAGTCCACTCTGCTCCCGTCTGGTGTGAGACGCCAGGAGACAACAAAAAACGACGGGATCGTTTCATTTGAAAAGATTTTTGGTTTCCATGAGTTATTGTGTAGATGATGAAACACCAGATTATGTTATCCCTAACCTTGAAAACATAACCATTAAAATTAAGCATTTTCCAAACTCAAGTCACTCAATTGAATCAGTAGTCTGCTATGGTGTTCTTTACAGACTGCAGTTACCGCACTACGGGCTGTGTTTTTGTCTCTACAGGGAATGTATGTCTTTATGCATGCAGTGAAAGGCACACCTTTTGAGACCCCCGACCAAGGAAAAGCCAGACTTCTTACACATTGGGAACAGCTCGACTACGGCGTGCAGTTCACATCATCTAGAAAGTTCTTCACCATCTCCCCAATCATTCTGTATGTATTAGATATCCTATGATTCTATCTTTAAAGTACTGTTTTATAGTTTTATCAAACCTTCACATTGACTAGCAGACATTAAAACAAAGCATTTCATCATCATCTCTAAAAATGTTGATCAGGAACAGTCATGGAAATGTATAGGAATCCCATACAGACAATTGTTCTGTTTGTGTGTTTTATCTGTTTGTTGTATAAGTTGGATTTCATGGTTTATTTTTGGATTCTGTTTTGCTCCACAGATACTTCCTGGCAAGTTTCTACACAAAGTATGACACAGCGCACTTCGTCATAAACACTGCCTCACTTTTGAGCGTCCTGATCCCCAAGCTGCCACAGCTACACGGAGTGAGACTTTTCGGTATCAACAAGTATTAAGCTATTGTAAATGCTGTGCCTCATAGCGACACAAGTTAATTCCCGTGTAGCCTGCACCGCCAGTGTGTGTACTAAATCGTACAGTTTGTGTAAACGTCACTGTCGTCGTTTAGATATATCAGGTTTAAGATGAAATGTAATAAAAAGAAGTAGGTTTGTAGATGACAGGATGCCATACGCATTACTAACTTATGTGAATGTTATTTAATGATGTATTTTTGGCCTGCATAGACCTGGGCTGGCCCAGGCTTCAGTGAGGCTTTTGGTTGAGTTCATTTTTTTTCTTTTTCTGTCTTCGCCCTCAGTTCACATGGCGACACAAATTGTGAGTGTGAGTCCGTTTCTAGCCACAAAGTTGTCCCAAATGTATTTTTTCAAAGATGTTTACTTCCTAAGGGGAGGATCCTGTGGCTTATTGTTTATGGTACACTCTCATTTTGTAATGGGTGTCAAACGTATTCATGCTGAGTGAAGAATGGAGTCCTACTCCTTATTTGCATGATTTCCTTGGTATGTGAATCATTTCTCATTTGTAACTCAATCAAAACAGGGCAGGCTTTTTTTTCATTGGACAGTTTTGTTTGTGAATGTTATGTCCTGTAAAAGTCTTGTATGTAGAAAAGAGACAATTGTTGTCAGGTTAAGTGTTTACTGAAGGAGGTCTCTGTGATAAACTTACACTCATGTAGCTGCTCTCTTTAGATTATAATTTTTTGCCATCATCAAGGCAGCTAGTCCTGCTTTGTTTGGCCATAGCTCATAGTACTCTTGACATTTTTTGTTCTTAATCTTATTAAAATGTTTGTGCTCCAAGTGTACCATCTCTCATGACTGTGCATTGCATGGTTTCCAATGATTATGGAATTTCAGGAATCTAATGAGACAAAGGTAAAGTCTGCTCATTTGAGGACTCTCAGATACACATGGTTTAGTTTACAGATGAGTACAGAACATATTACAGCTTGCCTTTGACATCAGCTGTTCTCAAACTGTATGGCAGAAACCCAACTTTTGACCTGAGAAGTAACACTGACAATCCTAACCTTATCAGGGAACTTCCCTGAGGGAAGGTATTACCACCTGCCTAACCTGGGTGTTAAACATGCACAGTAAACTAGATGACAAATGCACAGGAATAACATGAAGACGCTTGGAAACGATCATCAAAATGCACATTTATCTGAAAAACGTATCATTTGTAACTTAATTTGTACACCATAGTTTGACATGCTTTGCAAGTTGCTGCATACTGTCAGATTTCATATTTAAAAAAAATCAAATCTTTAAAAAACAAGGACACACAATGTCACGTTAAGTCAATTGCAGAGGCATACCTCCTGCTGTTCTGGACCTGGACCTGGAAACAAGGAAAATAATAGCTTCTCCAATACGATACTTGATACGTCAAACTTTACAAAATCTTCCCAAATTACATGTTTGCCGTTTTACAGCCACAAGCTGAATTGTATTTCTACATGTGTTTAACATCCCCTGCAGGTTAATGTGACAAAACAATGGAACATTTTTATTTTAGGTGGTAACAGCTGTAAATATGAAAACCAGAAAGGAACCAGCAGCTATAAAAAGAGAAACTGCAGCCAGCTGTGACATCCGTTGCCTGTAGGTGGCACGTGTGGAAATGGCAGCTGCTATTATGTCCTTTGTCAGTAGGTGGCAACATCTACAACTGCTGCCATAACTGCTTTCCTTTCCTGCAGGTGATGCAGGTTGGCACGTGTAGAACTAGTCTGACAATGACCAGATTCAAATCTGCAGCTTAGTGCTGAATAGAAATGAGTTACAATTTACAGTTTATTTAGCTGTTTTGTATCAGATTTAAAACAGAAAAAACTCCCTCATCTGGACCTACGTGCTAGAAGCATCTCTTCTTCCTGACTCTTACGAAAGCCAATCGCTGTAATTCTCCACTAAATCAAAATTTTATTGTGCTAATGTTGTACCCAAAGTTAGGATTCAGTGTCACTGACTTTCTCTTGAATCCTTCCAATGAGCCTGTAAATCACAAAATTGTAAGGTCACGACACAACAATTAGCACATAAAAATTAAATATTAAAATATTAAAAATAAAAGCTCATTTTAAAACATTGGTTTATTCCTGTAGTTACATCTGTGATAACTAGAACTCTAGAACACCTCCAGGCCCACTGATGAAATTGATAAATGAATTACCTACTTTCCTGAAAACTTTCCTTTTTGATATGGTCGTCCAAACCGTTTAAATCCTCACACTGCTTGCCCAAGACTCCTTTGTAAACCTCAAAGTGATGGTTCAAATCTTTCTGCGAGTGGATTTTATATTTGGTCCCTAAGGCCCCGTCAGCAGAGGCAGTCCCATAGAAGACACGGCCTATCCGGGAGTGTACCAGCGCCATGGCACACATGACACAAGGTTCTCGGGTCACATAAAGGTCATACCCAGTGCATATGTACGGCTGAGAGCTCGCCTCTGGATCAGGAACCTTTTGAAAGGTATCGGAGGTTGGTGGAGTAAATCGGCAAGCAGGGTATCTGTCAAATGAATAGCATCCACCTCCCTGGCTCCGTGCCACAAGGTCAATGCAGACCATGACTGCGTGATGAAGGGGGTGGTCACCTCTGCAGTCATGGCCCACTGCAATGATTCTCTCCATTGCTGGGTCGACCACCACAGCCCCCGCCGCCTCCATTCCCAACTCATTCCCTGCTTTGGCAGCTGTCAGAGCAGACATCATGTACATGTGCATCCTGGCTTTCTGAGGCGGACTGAAGAGCTCTCCTCTCAGGGCGACAGTCACCTGTTTGTCCTCATGAAAGGAGGTGGGCCAGTGTTTGCTCGCCAGCTCAAACTGGGGTCGGGTCAAGGGGGGACGTGCGGGGACCTTAACTACAAAAGGCTCACCTAATCCGTCACGTCTAACGCCATCTGAGGGGAGCAGAGTCTCGATGCTGACCTCCTTCCTGTCTGGTGCGTCACCGACGAGGCACACAAGGACTTCCAGAGGGTGAGGGCTGCCATTCTCCTTGACCGCCCGCACCCTCTTGACGTGCTGGAGGCCATTCAACGGGTAGAGGCTGTGCAGCTCCCGGACAAGTCGGGATGTCTCTTTCTTGTTGACAATGGGTGCAGCGAACGCCTCTATCAGCTCGACGTCTTGTGACTGCTCATCTGACAGTACAGGATAAGCGACCCAGGAGTCAGCATCACACACCGAGCCTTTCCAGCGTTTGGTCTGTGGCTCCATTGTTTCCGTGTTCTCCTGTGAAATATGATTTCACACCAAAGTGAAACAAAGTCAGTGCATTTTCAGGACAGAGCACACCATGACAAAGCCTTTCAGTTGTGCTGGACAGAATCTAAGCCTGGTCTACAGAATACAACAGCTTTAGCCCAAAAGACCTTTGTGTTGTGCTGCTGCTTTGCATTATTATATTTCCTTAACACAGATCAGCCGGCAGGTTGTGTCCCAACAGTCTAGGCAGATTTTCTAACTCAAAACATTAACAAGCCCGTTGTATTTTCAAAGATAAGTGAACTTGTAATAAATACTATACTCAGGCTGATAAGTGACACACTGATTAATGCATTTTCTAATAATAATAATAAAATGCAAAAGAATGTTGTATCCGTCAACTGAAACATGCCGATTTGAATTACATTTGCATGCTTGGTGTGGAAGTAAAGTGGATCTATAGTAGAGCCCAACCGATGCTGGATTTGGTGGCTCACACACATTGACATCCAGCTCTGAATTCATACTATGGTCATACTGTCATTGAAAACACAAGGAATTATACGCAAAGTTGCACATTTATAAGCGTGCTATTTGTATTAAAGATGTCATATGTCAAATTGCATTGCTGTCGAATAAAAGAAATTATCAGTCTGGGGAAAAAAACATTTTGTGACCAACATACGTACTCAGCAGGGCATTTTACAGTTGAAAAGTGCTCTCTGGTGGACAAACTATGTAATGGTGACAGTGTCAGTTCTTAATTGCTTCAAACATGTCTAAAAAAAAAAACACGTCTTTGGCATTTCTGTACCGCAATTACTTGTTATTATCTAACAATAACAAAACACCTGTGAAAAGCTGAAATCAGCCTGGCTTGTATATCAGTTGGACTCTTATTTGTAGCCCTTAAATAAATCAATAAAGTCAACAATGTATACACAAAGCACAACCAATAATGATTTCATATCAATTTTATGAATGTAGTGCTGAAACAAGAAGTTGATGAATCAACAAAAACTGATTCCAGAGAGTTTTAACAATTAAATGATTACAATCGTTCATCAACTTACAATACCAAACATTTGGTGGTTACAGCTTCAGAACTGCACATATAAGCTGGGCTTTCTGATAATAAATTGAATATTTTTGTGGCTGTTGATCAAAGAAATATAAAGACACCATTCTTCTGTCGTTATTTGTTCCATAGATAATTGCTACATAGAGCCCATACTCCTTTAATATATTTGAGAGATTAATTCATTATTTAAACAGTTTCTAGTTGCAACCCTTTATGTATTGTCACCTTTGATAATGTCCAGAGGTACAGTGAGGTACAGTCACTTGAGACAGCACAGATGTTTAACAAAGCTAGAACTGATCCATTATAGCCACATGTGAAATATAATTCATAAAGTAGCCTGGAGGAGACTCCCATTGATATTATGCTTGATGGTGTCAGTGGCAAACAGCATGTAGTACCATAACATACTATCTGGTCAACATGCAGTCTTTCTTCATTTCCTCCCCAGTATAAGCTTTGTCTTCATAACTTTGGGTACATGTCGTATGGTCAGTGACACTCTGGTGCCCCGGGTCAGGGTCTCTCCTGGCAGGGCCCCAGCAGCAGACAGGTTCACCACCTTGTCTGTCAGCGTGTCCTGGGCATAGGGCTGGATGCCATGAAGGAGACGCTGGTACATTTCATCCTGCAGGATCAAAAGACTGCGCGGCTTCACCAGCAGGGAGAAGAGGAAGCGGTTCTCCTCTGTCTGCGGCGCATCGTCCTCCAGGCTGCTGACGGGAGCGTAGAAGTCAAGGAGGGTGTGAGAGCCCAGGCTGATGGTGGTGACAGTAGGGTGGTACAGAGGGCCGTCCTCGTGAGGCATAATCCCTTCTCCTTGTTTATACTCGTTCACCAACACATGATTGGCTGTTTTCCCACTGAATGCACCTAGAGAGGAAATTCTCTCACAGTACGTCTGGAGCCAGTCAGGAATCTTTTCTGCCAGCATGCCTTTGGGATGTGGTAACCCTCCCCAGTTCTGAAGCCTTCTGCCTGACAGCTGAGTCCATTTAGTTTTTGGAGACTTATACACCTGCTCTTGAAGGTAGGTCTCCTCATCTTCCGATATGAAATCTGGGATGTAATACACTGTTGGTGGGGCATCGTTTACGACAAACTGCTTCAACTCCTCCAAAATACAAGCTGGCTGTTCCATGCCTCCTTTAGAAAAGTCAACATGAAATGCTTGTTAAAACCAAAGTCGAAAAAAGTGCTAATGCTGGTGGCTAACCTGCCTGGGGGTGGCTAACAAGGAGTAAAGTGTACCACAGCCACGTTTGATAACTACTACTAGAAAATCTTACTAAAAAGTCTAATATATATATATATAACGTACAGGCCAGGTACAGATGATCTAATTAACGAGCTAGTAATAAAATATCACCTGTCTGCTACGACAGGACGTCCCCTCATCAACCGCAGCAGTCATATCACCATGTGATCCAAGGCATTTCCGTGTAGATGGATAGCATTAGCAACTTTTAGCTTCCTCCAACCACTTACATACACCCTATGCCTACAACGCAAGAAATACTGTACAGACAGAGCGTCGAACAGATTGTATGCTCCATTACAAGTTCACCGACACCTATGAAATGGGTACTGGTTTGTTCTTGTGCCGTTAAAAAAGCCAGTCTGCTACAGAAAAATCCCAAACGGTAAAATCACGTACATGGACGTAATGGTGCCTTTATTGTTATGGTACTTATGGACTTTGCAGTGGTAAAAGCGATTTTTACTCTCACCCATATAAAGGTGCTTTGGTTAAAAAAATAAAAATAAAAACATTACCAAAACGAAGCTTTAAACTGCAGTTTTCTGTGATTCTTTCTATTAATCCCTAAAGTCACCGTTGTCTGATTATGCCGTGACATAGCCTACAAGAGCAATGTCAGTATGTCAGGTGTTTTTTAAGTTATACCAAATCTAATCAGTATGTTGCCTTTATACAACATTGGCTGTTTCAGCAAATGACTCAGCAACTCTGTCAGCTTTTCCAACAATACAATACTTTGTTCTTGAGTTTTAGAAATTCCGAATTTCTGGTACCCGTGGAGACTCATTTCAAATGTTGTGAAACAGCGCCATATTTGTATCACACACAGCACAGCGCTGCGACCTACAGAAACCTAAAAACGGATATGTTTTAACCACGAAGTCACACAAAATCAGCTTTACCTCTTTCGACATCAACACGTTGATGAAAATACAGTATGGTCAAAAAGCCCAGTTAGTTAGCCGCTCGACTCCATGCTTGTGCAGCTGACTAAAATGTCCCCTAAATGGAAGCATACAATTTTTGGACCCATGCTTTATTTTCTAAACCAGTTTGACTGGTATAATGTTAAGTTTATGGCTCATCTTTTTGTATTTTCATCTTTGTTTGTGTCTTTTAGCTAGATATCTGTACTTAATCTAAGGTCACAAACTTGCCGCTGCACGGAATTATTTACATGTGACGCAGCTACACGGCTTTGAAGCGAAGTGTCAGTAAAGGAAGAATACTGAGTCCACTTGTGCTTTCTGCCTGCAATTCTAGGGGCTTCGTGTGTTTTCTGTTTTTGGTTCGTTGCTCTGAAACCTAATGTGATGCTGCTGCCATATTCGTCCCCGTGTTTCTTATTTAGTGTGTTTAAAATCCAATGGGAACTGAGGTGAGGTCACCCTTAGTCATTAGACTATTTTAACTCACAGTTGGCTAACGTAAAGTTAATGGCCATGTTCCCTACAAAAGTAAGTATTCTGCACAGGGTGCTACAGTTGAGACACACATTTTGGTGCTCTCCTTCATTTGGAAAAGCACCTTGCTCCAGACTGGTGTTGGGCATTGAGACAAGCTGTGATGACACTGGAGCTGCTGTGCTGGACGAGACAGGTGAAATACTGGGAGAGTCTCTACATTCACAGAAAGAAGTGCATCTTAGGTGAGTGTCAGAACTGTATTTTATTATCAGGAGTCATTGCTTAGGGGCTTTTGCTTTGATTTATATTCTTGAATCTGTCTTGAATAATGCAGGACTGGTGGCATCATCCCCACAGTGGCACAACAGCTCCACAGAGAAAACATAGAGCGTGTGGTCCAGGAGGCTTTGGAGAGGAGCAACGTGGACCCAAGCCAGCTCTCAGCTGTGGCCACCACTGTGAAGCCGGGTTTAGGCCTAAGCTTGGGCATCGGTCTTGAGTTCAGTCAGAGGTTTGTGAGGCAGCACAACAAGCCCTTCATCCCCATCCACCACATGGAAGCCCACGCCCTGACCGTCAGGATGCTTCAGCCCATTGCCTTCCCCTTCCTGGTCCTGCTCGTTTCTGGTGGTCACTCACTTCTCGCTGTGGCTCGAGGAGTCGACGACTTCCTGCTTTTGGGTTACACTCTGGATGAAGCTCCAGGGGATACACTGGATAAAGTAAGATCCTAACACTTAAAATGTGACTGTTGCTGGTCACGATGTTCAGTTTGTGATTATAAATAAATAAAATATTGTGTTTTGTGGATTCACAGGTGGCAAGACGTTTGTCCCTCATAAAACACCCGCAGTGCTCCACGCTAAGTGGAGGACAAGCTATAGAGCTTCTAGCAAAGGATGGAGACAGGATGAGGTTCCCTTTCAGGACACCTATGGGACAAACGTATGACTGCTGCTTTTCTTTCGCTGGGCTACGGAATCAAGTTACATTGACGATAATGAAACAAGAGGCAGAGGAAGGTACGAGGACACACAAGGTCTCTCTCGGAAATGACAACCATAACCCATGTTATCAGTGATCCAATTCTACAGCAGACATTTTGACTTGTCCAACACAGGTGTAACCAAAAGCATGAATTGCTGCATTGCATTGCAGTATTTCCGGGGGTCATTAATGTTATTAGTTTCACCTGTGCTTTTCCTGTTCCAGAGATGAACAAAACAAAAGATGAACAGAGGTTTGACATGTTTACGTGTGTAAAAACATACTTTACATTTTTCATTTGCACACCAGAAACAAAGAGAAACATGCGTGAAAAGAAACACGCCAGTTATTGTGATCTTGATAGTAAAATTGTACTTGACTCCTTTTGTTACTAGTTCCCCAGTAATGTTCCAGGTCGACACAAACTGTTGGGGAACTTCATGTCTAGATAAATTAGATTTGTAACTTTTTTTCCTCCCTCTGCAGGTATAGAAGAGGGGAAGCTGTTATCATGCGTGAATGACATTGCAGCTGCTACACAGCACACAGTTGCCTCTCATCTTGCAAAGCGCACACATCGTGCCATCTTGTTCTGTAAGGCAAACGGCCTGCTGCCAGCAAGCAGTCCCACCTTGGTGAGTGCGTTAATTCACTTAGTATTTTTTTTAATGAAAATAAGTTTGTTGCAATGCTTGCACTGATTTAGACCAATGCCATTGCCCAGCATTGCAGTTATTGGTTGCTCATTGGAGAAAAGGTGATTGTAAATACATTTTAACACACTAAACTTCTTTCTTTTTCCTCAAATGGAAGGTTGATTATAGAAATATTGACACTGTTACTGGCCTTAG
The DNA here is from genome assembly GCA_008360985.2 of Macquaria ambigua. Taxonomy (NCBI): domain Eukaryota; kingdom Metazoa; phylum Chordata; class Actinopteri; order Centrarchiformes; family Percichthyidae; genus Macquaria; species Macquaria ambigua. The sequence continues at coordinate 106,710 of VMKM01000835.1, read as the reverse complement.
ATCGTATTTTACTTGTGCTCCCAGGATACTGTTCTTACATTAACATCTTGTGTTTACAGAAATACTGAGAGAGCTTGACAACTGACTTATAAATTGCTTGTAATGTTTTTTTTTATGCTGTTCAATCTAGTGTAATTGGCTGTGGATGAGAGCCTCAACTAAATAAAATAAAATGTATAAAAATAAAAAATACATCTAAAGAGTGGCTTTTTAAGAGTAAGGATAGCAATATTCTATATTTTTCTTATTGTCAACAATAATGACATAAGTACTCACTAGTGCCCCAAATGTGTATTCATTCGCAGCTGAAAATAGTTCCTAACAAATGCACCGTTTACTCCTGTTTGAGTAACGTGTGCTAAAAACTACAGTGCCCAGCTGTTTTAGGAAATTAAAGAGCCTTTTTAGAAAATGAAAAATATATTTCAGTACCATTTTTAAAGATGTATGTCTTCAAATGGGCTTGGAGCTGAGTGCCACAGACAGGGTAGGGGTGTCAGAAAGTACTGAAAGATGGACCAACGCATTGTTGGTTTTGGTCTCTTCATTGGATTTGTTGACAACAAGAAAAATATAGAATAACACCAGCCTCGTCCTTTAAATCAGAGAACATTGTGAATATAGATTTGAAGAGTTCATCGTTAACTCTTCTTTGACAGGTGCTGTCTGGAGGAGTTGCAAGCAACCAGTATATCCGCAACACTTTGAGCATTATCAGTGAGACGACAGGACTGCGCCTGCTCTGTCCTCCAGCCAAATTCTGCACTGACAACGGAGTGATGATTGCATGGTGTGTATACTGCCGTTCAATAAAGCTTTGACAGTGAATCCGATTAGATGAGTAGCCCCACTGTAGAGTCCATCTGAGACAAACATACTTCTTTCTTTTTTTAACCAGGAACGGTGTTGAACGCCTGAGAGAAGGGAAAGGCATACTGCCTCCAAATGTGGATGTCTTCTATGAGCCAAAGTAAGTCGACGCTGAACTAAAGATTTCATTTCAAATTTCAGTGGAGAGTAAATTGAGATATCATTAAATCATTAAATCAACACTGGCTCACTTAAATGTTGTATTAAATGTCGTATTCCAGGGCACCGCTGGGTGTTGACATGACAGCAGAGGTGAAGGCAGCAGCAATCCGGTTGCCATCAGTCAGGATGAAGATCCCCAACTGAAAAAAAGTGTTTTGTCACTCCTAGATTTCCCATTTCAAAGTATATACTGTGTATATACTATATATGTATAAGCACATTTAACAGCTATTTATTAATAAATGTGTTTTTATACATCTCAGTTGAATTTTTTAAAATATCCTGTTCAAAACTATACCTGAAAATACAAAATCCATCAAAGTGAAATATTTCTTTAGTTTGCTACGACTGGATTTTTAAACAATGAAGCCATAATGTTTGTCACCACAAAGAATGCAAGTGGCTGACCAAACAATCTGCTTGCGATCATAAATTATAGGTGTCTGACAATTCTACAAAGAAGGTAAAAATGTTGAGGTAAATGATTAGTATTTACCTCATGACACAAGTTCCTTGTGTTGTGGCAAGCAACAAGTTTTTAAATGACACGTCACATTTCTGTGGAATAACACATACAGTATTTGAACATCTTAGAGGATTGAAGCAACAGCTTGAGAGTCATAAACAGCATGCTGGTGTTCACATTTTAAAACTTCTGAAGATTTGTCTTTAGTTTTGTTGCATGCACTTCTATTTGATTGTATGTGTTACACAGCCAGCCAGTTTTTGCCACCTGAAAGCTGAGATTAATCTTTTTTCATGAAGGAAACAAGTGTTCACTGTGCCTTGGTTTCATCGCCAAAGAAATGAAAACCAAAGTTTTACCGTCTCCTTTAGTACAGGAGAACTCCACCTACATCTAATAACAGAAAAGCCTGGCTTGCACCTGCTTGCTAGGATAAAAAAAGGGGACTAAACTTTATAAACCTGTAAGGCTGAATGAGGAGAACATTTTAACAACAAAACAAATTGTTAGGTTATACAGCTGTTGATGATAGTGAGTACACACCGTTAACTTCTGTCCAACCCCTGTACAGCAGATGCAATTTACTTCTTGTTGAGGCATGTTCATGTTATTGGCAAAGCATGCTTTTATTAAGGAACATACAGAGAAAACATTGTCATAAGGACATGCATGTCGTGTGCAAGAGTTACTTCTAGTCAGTGACTGATCATTTCAGGTCAGAAAACCATACCCTTAAGCAAAACGTGATCAGAAAAACACTAAAAAACTTTAGTCTTATCGGTCTGTCCTGAGATACATCCACCTTAGCTGGAAGGTAAATGCAAAATCTCTTTTGTTCTTCTTTCTTACCTTGGTAAAAGCCTGTGAATCAAAGTTTCCAGCCAAGGAGAGAAATCTGAATTACATGTGACATAGTTTTCCACATCCACTATGATTTATTTATTGTGTTACAAAATACAACAATTGTTCAGCTGGATAAGACGATAATCACGAGTTTGACCACATAAAGATGTACACAAAACTTGTAAACATGTCTGACAAACCACAACACGCATCCATGTGCATTTTATCATCAATTATATTCAAACGTCTCCAACACAGCCACATGTCTGTTCTTTTAGGCTTTAGGTGTAAATTGGACATGCTATCTGGGGAAGAAAAGATTAGTCTGTGCAGTCACCTTTTCTATATATCCACCTGTATGTATAGATCTGTACGCGAGTGTGACGATGCAGATTAGAGGGCAGGAAATTCACATGACAGTCATGTTACAGCTTCAAAGCCACTGATTCCACAACATTGTACAATCCTGTGGCTTCTTCTTTGTGCTGCAAATTGAATCAATGTTCACCAGAAGACAAAACTTAAAGAAAATAAAACATTTGAAATGCTAAAATATAGTGGTATTTGCACAAAAGTCAAAGTTTTCACAGGTGTTGGAGATGTATGGTTTAATACTTGACACTAAAATTTAGAGGCTAGTTTGCCGGCCTGGAAAGTTGTCTAAATACCTCAACACCGTTATTTCCTGTCTGCTTTTTAAAGGGAAAAATCCACCCCGAAACTGTTTTCTCAAGAGGCATTCTGGGAAAAGCAGAAAACCACTAACTGAAGCAGAAGTGATGAGGCATGTTGACATAACGTGGGTAGACCAGTTTCATCACTAAATAACACCCACAATGTACAGAAAATCACAAGTGTAACAACATCTGAGGGTGGATATTTTCCTTTACCTGTTCATGTTTTCTCTCTAATTGATCAAAGTACATAAACTAAAAAAAATGACCAAGATCCACTACTTCCAACACTAGAGCTCATCATGTTCATAAATATTATACTCCTTGGCACTGATCAGTCCATCTCTGTCGTGGTCACTCTTGCGGAATATGTCAGCCATGATCTTCTCATAGAAAGGGTCGTCACGTGGCTTCCCACCTTTTTCATACTCCAGTTTCAAGTATTGCTTTACCTGAAAATAAAGGGGAAGACTTTATTGTTCATACTTCAGGATAAATAACAGACATATATTGTACTTTTACAACACTCCTCTTACATAACAAGCCCCTGTGGTGCTCTACAAATCGCTTTGGTGACAAATACAACTGTAAATGATATTGATAGCAGGTCATTCACTTCTTCTTTCTTCTTTCTGTGCTATCAACAATCCAGATAACGTCATGACTATAATAACATTCTTTACATTTGGTTGTAATAATATTAATAATTCAAATTCTGATCATTCTTCAGGTATTTTGGGGTCGAGCCAAAATTTCAATCACTAGAAATGTGTTTCCCTGGTGGCTGGCAGTACTGATATCATCCTTTATTTTCTTTTGACACTGCTGTAAAGAATCGCTGTGAGGAAACGCAGTTCATAAATTAAAGGTAAAGTGATTTATAGCCTGACAACCTTCTTGTACAATCAATGGATATTTATGATGTGAGATAATGTGAACACAAACAAATGTGGACTTTGGGTTGGATTCTTTAATTCTTTATAAGCTGTTTGGAAAGCCTGCGATTATAAAATAAGACACACAAATCTTCAGTTCAGATGAAGGCACACTGTGATGGGAAACACATTTTTTGGGAACAATCTTGTCACAAGTCTGTTATTACCAAGGCTGGATAACCAACTGTCCCAAGGTCCCCGAGTATCAGTTGGTTTATGCTAATTTAATTTAATTTAATTTAATCTGTTTAAAAAATATCCACTACTAAACCAGTAAAGAAATGTATAAATATTTTGGGAAATACACTTATTTACTGACTTTCCGAGAGTGACATGATAAGATTGATACAACTCTCATGTCTATGCCTCCCGGCTTTAGCTCCATACTTTACGCACAGACATGAGAGTGCTGTTGATCTGCTCATCTATCTTGAGGGTGAAAGCAAATAAGTGCCTTTCCCAAAATGTTGGGTCCGGTCAACTCCGGTCAAACTCTTGTTTTAAGAGCTTTTTTATTATTTTCGTTTTGTGCTTGACCTGTGTGTTGCATATTCCTAAATGAATGTGTTTAATCAAATTACCGTACAACAAATCTGCTGCCAGGTATTACCCTTGCACAAAAAAACTGTACACACTGCACAGGAAGAGTAACAGGTGTTTCATTTTTGCCCCGTGGCCCCCTAGCATGTTAATCCAACCCTTATTATTACCTTAAAACAAGCCCCTTCAGCTTTTTTTTCTGTCTGAGCTACTTTTGTGATAATCACCAGCTTGTAAATGATAGTTACCTCATCCTTTGTGAGACTTTTGTCTTTATCAAGGTCCATGTGTCCGAAAGCCTCCATGCTGCGTGGTCCCCTGGACACAGAGTAGACCTCCACCTCGAAGACCACCGTAGCATTGGGCGGCACTGGGCCTATTTATTCAGGAGGAAATAACAGCAATTATAATGCCATAATCATGATTCATAATTACTGATGATTTTTATCATGATCTTGCTTATAGGAGGGAATTGTGAAGTTGGTTTAACAACATTTCAGGAGGGATGAGAGCATTTCAAGGAAAACATTTTGACTGAGTTTATCTGGTTGGCGGTTCAGCTACATTTTCAGACAGAACAAAACAGCAACTAAAACGAATGAATCATAGGATAAACATAGTACTGATTTGGCTTCAAGAGCAAAATTCTACAAAATGTAAAGGCCCGTGAGAGATATGATGTTAATCCAGCAAGAAAAGAAAATATTGTAACCAGAGCAACATGCAATTAAAGTTGTTAATTTTTACAGAGTGGGAAAGAGAGAAAAAAACAAGAACATGGAGGCTCCATTGCAGCTGTTCAACAGTGACTTTTCACTCAGCAGCTCTCAGCCTTGGATGGGTTTACATGTATGCAATTATATCGCAAAGTGGTGCAGGGACAACAAAAGCATGCACACTCAGCAAAACCATTTCCTCCATAACCAAAGAGTGAAATCAAGTGATGAAAGCTGAAATGCAGAATCCCAGGCTATAGGCAACACCGCCATCAGATCATACTATAGCGCATTTATGAACACCAACATGAAGAGGCTTGTAGGAAATAGTAGGTAAAGGTAAAACACTAATTAGCTGTTAGTTTTATGAAAATGCCCCAATGCATGCAATACAGGGCGAAATGAAGTAGAGACCTTTAAACCTTGGTGCATGCTTACAGTACATGCCGTGGGGGGATGAGTAGCAAACACTGCCAGGGACGTGATGCACTTTCGACTAAAGTGCTGTAAAAGAAGACAAGACAGCATGAAGGCAGCTCTTCCACCACACAAACTATATTACACAATACATCTGATAATCAGTTTAACAGATTGTATGAGCAGGATTTATTGTTTTGAACTCATTCATTAAAACATATGCATTCTACTGCTGCCCATTTTCATTGACTTCCTATGTTTCCTGCGGCCACTGACACACAGTAATTTCACTTAAGGTATGAAAATCAGCTTGCAGACATAAAACTTGTTTGAAACAGGTGATCCATCACAGAGAACATTTAAACAATGCATTTTAGTTGTGTGGTGATGAAACTGAAACCTTTTTGGTACTTAAAAAGGCACTCCACCGATTTTACATATGAAGATGAGTTTACTCATCATACCGAGTCCTACTCAGCCTGTGGAAACAGTTGTACAATGTCTTCGATGGCTCTAGAGGAGCTTATAACCCCGGTGATGTCACCAGGGTTATCTCGGCTCAGGCTTGGAGACTACAGATTTATAACAGAAAGCTTGCGTTACAAACTGAGGCTGTGGAGTTTGAAAGATGTGGATGTTTATCAGGCAGGGAGTGTCTAATGAAAGATGCTATTGAGTTGCATTATGGGAAGTGTAGGGTCCAGTGTTTTTAGAGCCTGAACCATACTAGGGACTAAAAACCCCTTTAATGTCATGTCATTTTGTGTAATTCTACGGTTAGGCAGGGGGCAATAGAACCCCTCTGCTGATACTTGCAAAAATCACTGTGTTACATTTACTTACCTTTGCCTTTTTCTCCAAAAGCCAGGGCAGATGGAACTGTTATTTTTCGTTTCTCTCCTGGACACATATCTTCCATCCCTATATCAAGGCCCTTGATGACTTGTCCAACGCCCAGCACAAACCACTGAGGGTGCCCGTCTTTGTCTGATCGACTAAAACAGAAACAGGACAAAAACACAAAAGACAACATCCTGTCAATCAATTAGCCTTCACATCAATAGGATTTGCAGGGCGCATAAGCTTTTGAATGAATCTGAGCACATGTGGACAGATTTTCATTTTGGTTAGGGACTGTATGATAATTATTAGAGGGGGAGGTGGGATTATAATTTTTTTTTGCTGGAGGGATGGAGGGTAGTCTAGATCAAATAGTTACATCAAAAAGAAGGCTTTCATGTGCACCAAGTACATGCGCCCTATCTCATTTTCTTCAGTGTTGTTTCCAGCACACCTGGTTATGCAATTCAGGCATCATGTAATTGGTTTATAACATACTGTAGGCTATATCTGATCTTATACAGGCTACAATATAATCTGATGTATTTACTTATATAATTTTGAATGCAGAAGTGGGCCAACAACATGAAATATAAGATTCAGTCCCCCTCCCCACCCCAATAATTTTCGTACTGTCCCTTAATACCTCATGGATCCAGGTGAGGACTGCTGAAATAGACTTAAAAGCAGGATAAACTACAATTCCCAATATTTAGTGTCCCTACCTATTTAATAATACACTTTATTTATGTCACTCTGAAATAAATGGCTTTACAGTTTTACAACACAGATAAAGAAGACCTGAGCATATAGCATGCAATGTGAAATCTCTAGTGATCTATCATCACTCACTTCAGACAATACAGTAATGAAGTGCTTGCAAATCTGCATGCACAGTTTCAAAGCATCAAATTGGCTTGTAAAGATACTATCTATGAAATGCAGCTAAGTTTTGTCTCACACCACCAACCTGCAGTAGAACTGGGAACCGTCTTTGGCGAGGAACCCATCGTAATGAGCGTTGATCAGATCTCCTCTTTTGCTCTTTGGAGTGCACTGCTCGGGTTTGAACAAAACTTCGATCTTGACCTCGCCGTCCAGCTCATCTGCTGCCGCGCAAACAGACCATAAACTGAACTGTGAAGACACAAAGAGGCACAGTGTGCAGATCACTAACCTCCACATCATGCCGCTGTGTATTCGTGGCAACTTCTGAAAGTGACGTTTGAACACACCGGAGGACGTGGAGAGCTTTCGCAGGGGACTGTGTTGCCCTGAGCTAGGACTGTCAGGGATTTCTGCTTCCTTGTGGTCGCCCCCTTCACCATAGGTTAACTGGCCCAAATCATGGCCGTGGCCCTCCCTTAACGATCGCTCATTGGACTGGATAGCTTTCTGGGGGCAGTACGCAGCCTGAGCGCAAACTCTGCCTGACAGACTTAACAAAGGGAGTAAAACACCTTGCAGAAACGTGTAAAACACTATATGTGAGGATTAATGCATACATGCAACTGTACATGCAGAGTGTAAACTCTTCTGCATCATAAGTCTGAGATAAAATGTAATCACTGCATATTATTATATAAAATTGAGAGCAGCTACCGGTACTTTTCCAGTCCAGATTTCCCCCCAGAACCGTATTTATAATTTCGTAAAATGTTACAACAGTAGGCCTACAACAGAATGCCAGGGGAATATATACATGTAGGCCTACGTGTAGCAAAAGATAAATGATAATGAAAAAAACATACAGTAAATTGTATGTGCCTGGTTTTAGGTGTGACGAAATGAAATTGTCTCTAATTTTTTAGACTACCAAGGTAAACAGAGCAAAAAACAAACAAACATAAAATGTTGAACATTAGGTAGGTATCAGACAAAATAAGTACTTTTAACAAACAAGGTTGTAGTAGCAATAACATTATCTTTTTATCAAGACTGATTTTTTAACAAAATAATTTCAATTCACTCCCTATGTAACGGACATATTAAGCTACTATCTAAATAATATTTTAAATAAATAGCCGGTCTCCGTTTATCCAAAGGGAGCCATCGTTACTGAAAACGTTTAGTGATAGCACTGTCATTAATAGGCCATATCCATGACGTTTATAAACAGAGACTAGAAAAGTCTGCGTTATCGCCCTACTGTCCAAAAAAAACCCATAACAGGAATTGATAGACACGGAGACTGTCCAATAGCTAACTTGAGAGCGTCATAAATGCTATTTGGAGGCGGACATCACATCATTTTCACCAATAGGAGCGGCGGAGGCGTGAACTGCGCCTCTATTTATGTTCGGACGCCGGCGACTGACTCACAGTCTCTCAGACAGTCAAGGTGGTTGGAGACGGTCCTTGACAACCTAGCATTTGCTACCGAATATATTTGGAACCACGACTTTCTCTCTAACTGCCTGACAGGATTGAGATGTTACATTTTAGGTTTTCGGCAGCGCTGAAGGAGTTGTTTGAAGCCACGCTCAAGCGTCCCTTGTCTGGCTCTAGACAGAAGACCTGGTTACCGACCCGCCACTGCTGCTTCGGCACCGCCTCCGTTGATGCCAGAGCCCTGTCTACTCAACTGAAGGTCCTCCATGCCGCTGTGCACCGCCCGGCTCTCCGCACCGCGCCCTTCGCCGCCCCGTTCCGCTCGTACTGCGTGAAAACTGAAGGTGCTGTGGTGCTGGACGAGCAGGTGAAGAGGGATGCTGTCAGCAGTGAAGAAGCCAGCGACAAGTAGGTTTTAAATACTTTCTTGCGGAATAGGCTAGCTGACTCCATGGTGTGATGGTAAGGCTGGCGTTTATGGCCAGTCATGACGCATACAGGCGCAGGCGGATGTAGCGTTATCGCTAACCGTCACAAACGATGTATTACAACCGCATTAAACAGCGCTCAATAACTAGCTAACTTGACATCTTAACATGTAAGATACAAATGTATTGCTTATAGACAAAATAACCTCACTCAAAATGTAATTTATACGAGTATAGGAAACAACTGCATTTGGCCTATTAGCAGCAGCTATCAAACCATGTGTCACTTATGCCAACTAAATATAATATAAATATAAATACGCCGCCTTCAAATAGGTCTACCGGCGTGGCAACTTAACCTAAAGTTGATTAGGATTTTAGTCGGTCTTGGCCGGCTTGTATGGAACGTTAGGTTAATTATCTGTTCCTGTGGAGATAACACGCAGCATGGTGCGGCAGTTTTAAAAGTGAAACAGCAGTGGCCCTGTAACCTTACAAGGTCAGGGAAACATCCACATTTAAGTTGTAAAAGTGAGCAGTTTACCTACTTATATACTGTAGCTACATAGGGCAGCCGATGGTCAAAACACAAGAAAGACCTTGATTTGTTGTTTGTTGTAATATTGATTACTGCCTGGCTGGAGATCAGTCTGTGTGAACTGGGTTGTATGGCTTGCACTGGTTTCTACTGTGACCTCCCACTCTCAGGGAAGTCACAGCTGGAGGACTGCTCCAGACTACTGATGGTGTCTGGTGTCAGTCCTGTAGGCCAGTGATTCCCAACCAGGGGGTACTTCTCCAGTTTCCAGGGGGTACATGGAAAGATTGCAACATAGCTCAACTAATTTGAAATAGTAATTAAGATTTGATTAAAATAACACATCCTTATGTACATATATCCACATATTAAGGCTACTGGAACACCTGACCACTACCTGTTGTGAGGATGTAAGAGTGAGTGAAAACAAGTTAGCAAGCGAGCACAGAAGTCTAAACAGGTAGTTTAAAAGTACTGGATAAATGGTTGGAGCATTCAGCTTCACTCTAAGTGGTGGTAGTAGTACGATTGCTGACCAAATCATCCTAAATATTGACACTTACATAATCAATAGTGTTGTACATTTGAAACATGATAGGTGGGAATCGATGAAGGGGTACGTGAGTTGAATTGACAGGGCTGTGGGGGGTACCTTACACACTGATATGCTACAGCAGGACAGCACAGTAGAAAACAAGAAGATCCAGTTTTAGCTTGTTTGTGGCTTCAACTGCTTGTGACAGTAATAAATATAAAATATAGTCATAAAAATGTAATGTTTACATTTGTTAATACACAGTAGTTTTCTTATTAAATTGCATATGTTTACATTGTCTTGAGAAGCACTGCTGCCACTTCTACATGGTGCTGTAGACATGAAACTTAAGCTGCCTTGCTGTGTAAGTGTTGGCTTCATGTCCAAATTGTACTATTTATCCTAGTTTTTGCAGTTGTCACTATTTATCAGTAATTTCAGTTGCATTTGCCATTGTAATTACAGAATAATGCACATGTACAAGGTTGAAAGTAAACAAATTATGTTCAAAGCAGATTTATAAGAAAAATATAATGACAAATGTTAGCAACACCTTTCAGAATATATATTTTACAAAATACAAGAACCAGATGATCTGAATAACATATTTGAAGTGCTAGTCAGTCTCAATTGTTTGATTCTGTTGTTGTAAAGATGAACTTAGTCAGTTCTCTAGTTCAACTCATAGCTTTATTGCTATATCACAACAGCTAATTTGACCACATGTTGACATTACGTCTGCCTCCTCACTTGTGGTCCCTACAAGACAACATAAACATTTTCTGACTCCTGTCGAGCAATAGTGACACCGTGTGGTGGGAGTGTTAATCTAATCATTACATCAATGAGAAAACCAATAAGTCAAGGTGTTGGACATTGATTTAGAAATTCACATTTATGAGGTTTTCCCACTAAGTTCTCTTCATTGTACAGAAGATTGGCAGAGCTCTTTATTCAGATTTATAGTGGAACTATCTATCTATCTATCTAATTCTGTTTTGTTGGCATTTTCATATTTCCCCATTGTTTAACATTCTTATGTTGTGCATGAAATTACTGGGGTTTTTGGGAAATACTAATCTCATTTACCATTGTTAGATTTAAATTATTCATATTGGCACATCATTTCACATATGAGGTAATATTCCTTGCAGGCAGCTGGCTGTTTGTGAGTGACTGCAGTCCATGTGTTTCCCTTTGAAGCTAGGCAGTTTTTATGAGCCAGCTCAGTGTAGGCAAAGGGTCTGGGATATTACCTGACCTAGAAATGAGGATGCACAAAGACAGGGCGGTGTAATCACTAAGATATGGACTGCCAATGTAAATGCTGGGCTAATGAGTGTGCTTTCACATAACCTCCCTGGGTCAGTAACTTTCCAGTCTCCAATAACCCTTAATTTCCACTGATGGAACTTAACTAAACGTGACCCAACATATTTTCTTGTTACGGGGTCTACTTTTGTTTCCACTCTTCTCCCCATGCTTTGAGGACACTTCTCAGGAGGTGATACCAAATGCAAGTCCCAGATACTTTCAGGGGTTGCTTGCAGTTGTCTTAATCGTGATTGGTCAAGCAGATGTGTTGTCACATCACAACAAGGATGACTATAACAAACAGTAACTGTCATTTTACTACTGCGTCTGTACAAAAATCACAAAAAAACAAAAATATATTTTTTTAAAAAGAGAGCAACGAAGAACGCTTGTTGGACAAACTAGTCCAGGCCATCATTAGTATTTGGGGATCTGTGAAAAACCTCATACAGTTCTTAAAAGTTAATATTAGGGGAAGCCCCAGGTTATAGGTTGTTATTTTCTTTCAGTAGAAAAACTGTTACAAGTACATGTCGCAGGACCCCTGAATCTTTGCAGCACAAACATCTTTGCATTAAACTTGTGGCATGTTTTTTAGCTGGAGGGATAAACAAAGCAAGTGTCTTCATCAGCACAGCCTGAAGTGGAGCGTCTGAATATGATGCGCAATGTTCAGATCCTCGGGATGACACTGCCCTTGGAAACTCACTGTTCTCAGTTAGTTGGGATCAGTCCTGTGATTCATATTTTATGGGTCAGCAGCACAAAGAGAAGCGCTGATGCATGTGATGGGGATGTCGTGTTGACCAGATTACTGATGATGATTCACAAGATAACCTCAGAAGGAAGTGTGGTTTATGACTCACATCCCATTCTGTGCATTGAGAAACAATCGGTCTCACCTTTACTCTGATTCTTTTATTTTGAAATTGAGCAAAATGGGAAAATAAAGTTCTGGATTGTCTAATGAAGGCCTCACAGGCAAGTTGTAGAGTAAGAGCTTCCTTGGCTCACAGCCATCCACCCTGAGCAATTTATGGGATCAGTTACAGTTGTAGTGGGTGGAGTTGGATAGGATTAAGATATCAAAAACAGACAAATTGCTAGTGTGATGCACATGACAGGAACCTAAAGTGAATGGCACACTGTTATGATCTTACACACTGCTCAGTGAAATTAAGCCTAGTAAATCACTGATGTGGTCCTGCTAAGGATATCCCCACACTTTTAGGCCAGATAATATAATACATAATAGTAATACAGCCAGCCTTTTGCACCCTCTAAAAGAGCTGCATTAGTCGATCAAAAGAAAATTAATTGCCAACTATTTTGATAATCGATTAATTGTTTCAGTCATTTTTCAAGCAAAAATGTCAAAACATTTGCTGGTTCCAGCCTATTAAATGTGAGGATTTGCTGCTTCTCCTCCTAAAGACGTCACTTTGGGCTCTGGGAAATTATGATGAGCATTTTTCACAATTTTTTGACATTTTATAGACTAAACGATTAATCGTGAAAATTATTGGCAGATTAATCGATAACGAGAGAGCTGCAGAGAACGTAGAGGATTTGATGTAATCAAGGACGTTAAGATGGCTAGACTACTGACGTGTGAGGTGAATTGAAAAATAAAGTGTGTGCTGTATGAATAATCAAATACTGGCCATAATCCTACAGATTGGAACTCCTCCAAAGCAAAAAAGAGATTTTAAAAATCACAGCTCAGTCTAAACCATGTATCCAGGAAACTCTCGAAGTGTTCTGCTTACACCAATGAGCAGTCATCCACAGGCAAATGGACTGAGCCATCTGCCTGTGAAGAGGAAGAGGGGTTTTCAAATGGGCAAATGTAGAGTAACAAGGTGTTTTTAGGCTGTATTCACACCTGATTTGTTTGCGCAGTTTAAACAGACTCTGGTGCGTAGATTCTGAAAAGAGTTGTCAAAATTGATGCAGCTGAGGCCCCTAGTATGAGTCGGTCTGTAAAAGCACTGGATCACGACATTTACCATAATGCAACCAACAGCACCTTTTTCGTTAGACCGTTCCTTGCCTGGTGCTGTAACTTCCTAATTTGCCCTCATGTTTCCTATAGCCGCTGCACAAAGTGCTGCTATGTAGGCCCTTCCACAGCAGAAAGTCCACACTCTAGAAACACAAACATACGTCCCCTGCTTGAAGAGTGTGTTGGTGGTTAATGAGCTTTTCACAATCTTGAATAATTTCTCAGTCCCGCTTGGATTGGCAAACACTCTTTAAGTGTGGTTGCACAGGTAGATTAATAAATTGTTGTTTTTTTTTCCTGAATTGTGATGGATGCTTTTTTGAAAATGCTCTCACAATTCATCTATTCTTAATTCATCTTACTTGTAAACATATCACTGTGAGGTGTATCATCCTTGCATATCACACATATGCATACCTGCACACTAGTTTACCTGTTGCCTTACGGCTGTGTGGTGCACCTGTTGATTGCTGTATAGAAGGCCTGTTGTAGTGACAGATGTCAGGTCAATAACACTCCCTTTGAATTAGGCATGCCTGACAGACGGCATTTTAGAAGATCTTGGGTTGTTTGCACAGGTTCAGGCACAGTTACCGCGGCTGTATGTGGAGTGTTTACTCTGTGGAGAGCAGAAGATGGATCAAAAGGAGAAGAGATGAAGGCAGGGAGGAGGTGAAGACTCAATCCTGGAATTTCAAATGCTGATGTGACCGGTGTGGAGCACAGCTACCGTCTCAGTTTCTAATCCATGCAATGTAAATCTTCAGATTAATAGGGTACTTGTTGGGACAAGTTTGGCTTTTTGTGGAAATTTGCTTTAATGTTAAAGGTTGCATTGAATGGCATTATTACTTCTTTAATGGGAAGCATGGTCTTTAGAAACAGGATGTTGAGGTGGGACATTAGACTGTATGGGATCAATCTGAAGTGTAAACTACTACTATCAGCTACTGCTAGTTATTGAGGAAAATGACTTTGATTTGATTGGACAGGCAGAAAGGTGGGATTGTTGGACATTAGCCCCACTAGTGCAACATGAGGTCGCCACTTAAGATGCACTGTTTTCCTCAGTCAGTTTTCCGAGAACTGCTGCTTGTTCCATTCATTGTATCTTTAAAATTCAACCACGAGGATGTGAGAATCTGACTCGCCTTGAAAACCATGGTTTGAACACTTTGAATCCTGATTCTGTGCTGAGCTGAGTTTGCTCCACTGCAGAACCCTGCTCCCGTGTCATGACCAGCATGTGAACAGGCCACAATGTTGGCTTTATTAATCCAAGAGCTGCAGAGTGCTGGGGAGGGCTAGAGATGAGAATTTCTGGAATTTAGGTATGGTCTAACACTGCTCCAGACCCTGCCGCCAAACCTACGTGTAGTGGGGGGGCATTATGTTTGGGAGGAAACCCGAGCACTATGTAATGCTCAATCCTCTTTCTATCCTTTCATTTTAGCCTGTTGCTTTGCAGGTGTAAAAGCTGTTAGAACTGCGAGTGAACCATGTAGTGACATGAACAAACGAATGGAAGTCAACAGCTTCTATTAGTTTTACCCTCACTGATGGTTTGTGTCGAGTGAACAGGCGCTTTGGGTGAAGGAGTGGTTGCTGTCCTAACATTTTGCAGGTGGACCTCTTAAGTGTAGCTGTTAGTTGAACATTGCATTGAAATGTGTTTTGTTCAGGCTGGAGGAGCTGAGCATGCAGTCCAAATCATGTCCAAAACCTTCCTGCCACAACAGATCTACACTAACACTCCTGTCCCCATGGACTTTATACAAAACACTACAGGACACTGAAAATATTATTGGAAACCAGTAAAGGAAAGCTGTGAAGCAGGCTGTATGTTCTACAGAGCTCTTTAGCCGTCATGCATACTGTATCCTGTTGACAGTTTTAATCTGGGCCTAATTTTGATGGCACATTGTGCTGCTGTATCACAGAGGAAGGTGTGCATTAGTTTGGGACTTACTATTTACTATAATCAGGATCACGCCCTCTCTACTTGTGTCTGTGGCTTATTTACCCCATTTTTGTGCCAGTTCAGATGCAGTCCTGCTGCATTTTAACCATGCCGTCACTGCAGTGCCACTGTGTGTACTTACATTTACTTAACAACAAAGTATTTGTTTTTTCCCTGCTTCTTTGCTTTGCTGCATATCCCATGTATTTTACTCCAGAGTTGACCCCCACACCAAAAAAAAGAAAAAACAAAGGAATTTATGAATGCTTTCACATTACTTGAAATGCTTTGTCTTACGTGTGTTATGTGTGTTTGTGTCCAACCTAGGAGAAGAAATGCAGGTATTCTCCCCAGTTTGGAGGACCTGCTCTTCTACACTGTCGCAGAAGGTCAAGAGACGGTTCCCGCTCATAAATTTCTCACAGTAAGTTCTTCAAATTCAGTTCAGCTTGATGGTTGGTGCTAATGTCACAGCATTAATGAGTGCATTATCACCAAGTTGTCTATTCGCGTTCGATTGTTTCCTTTATGTTGTTTCTATTCGGAGGTGTTTCTAAATACTCTTCATTTTAGGCGCTGAAAGCCACCGGGCTTCGCACTGGAGATCCCAGACTGAAGGAATGCACGGACACCCTCAAAGAAACTCTAAAGAACACGTCAGATGGCGTCACACTCGACAGGCACCTTTTCAAGAAGTAAGGCTTGTCGGGTCTGGTCTTGTTTGGGTTTTTTAACCTTCATCGTACACACCTACCTACCATAGTGGCACTTATTATCATGTTTCCCAAGAAACTTTTACTCTCTTCCGCCTCAAAAAGCATTTTATACATTTTGATGACTATATTTTTTTCATGAGCAAATTCAAACATACTTAATTGTTTAAATTTGCACACTGCATAAATGCGTAAATATATCCATCAAAAAGCATTTAGGCAGCAGTTAAGTTTTTTCTTTCATTGCAAGAACTTCTATGCACGAGATCCTTCTCTTCCTTAATGCAGTAAGAATAATATCAACGGATGTAAGGTTACACAGCATCAGAATTATTGGTGGCTTGTTATGAATATTTCATTAAGATTCAACTGGACATCAAAGCTTCTAATACTGTTATGGCATTGTAGTATTCTCATTCATAAGACTACCTTTGAAATTATGGGTGTATCTGCACAGACATAACATGAACGGCTTTCTGTCATAATGGCAAAGAATTGTAGTTACTGTAGTTCACATGCTTTTGGCGCTTTGGTACAAAAACCACTAACTCCCCTAAGTCTTAAAGAAAGATGTACTTGGCAGGCTTGAAACACTGAGAATACTGGTTTGTGTCATATTGGATAAGAAGTGGCAACCACCACAACTGGATGTCCTTATAATTGCAAAATGCCCTAAGAGGTAGTTTTTTTTAAATAGCTACTAGATTGTTTCTTAAAGAAAACTCTGGAATGCCCTCAGTGGGAAACCCCAACTTACTTCCTTTCTTCAATATAATAAGTGGGCAGAGTTTTGTCTACAGGAAGTGAAGCTCTCAGTATTTAGTTTCACTTTTTCTAGTGTGTGAAAAATGATTGTTCTATGAGTAACACATAAAAGCTTAAGAAGAAGTTTGATTTGGGGGTTTGTTTGTGTTCCTGACATCATGGTGGTTGCCGGTCATTCATCCACAGAGGCTCCCTCCACTTTTCTGAACTTTAAATATTTTGGCTCTAGTGACCTTAAACATGAGCGTCGACACGCCCCTGAAACCCTCGGACAATGTCGCCGACACCGCGTCCATGGTTTCCTACACTCTCTGGTTTGAAAATGACCATTCATCATTGTATGGATTCATGGTGGATCATGCTATATGGATAAAAAGCAGATGATCAATATGTTATGATGAAGCTTCTTCATCAGCCACTTTTACTAACATTCACAGAAGTTTGTCAGACTTCAGGGGTGCAAACTTGGTTGACAAACTTTTCCCAGTTGCATGCGGTCACAATATTTTAGCATGCTATTTGTGGTTTATTCATCAGGTGTGTCCAGAGCAACATTGTCCTGCTCACTCAGGCCTTCCGCAAGAAGTTCGTCATCCCAGACTTCCAGTCCTTCACCTCCCATATTGATGAGCTGTATGAGAGTGCCAAAAATCTCTCTGGAGGACAGGTGTGTCCTTCGATCCATGACTCATAATGGCATCATCATAATTATTTAGCCCATACAGATTCATTGCCATCAGTGTGTTCTAACAGTCTGGTTTCAGTCTGCATTCAACTGGTAGATCAGTCCTTGATTACGCATCCAGAACGGAAGCCAGTAGCAGTCTGATCTGATTGAAAACCACTGTATTAGCATTTCGCCATCTTACACCTGAAGGAAAAATCCACCCCAGAACATGTTAAAAGGATCGTAGTGGTGTTACCAGCAGCGCTGAGCTAGCTGCTGCTTTCACATATTGGTGCAGGATCCTCTGGCAGCAGTTTCTGTGTGTTGTGTCGTGTCATTTTAGGTGCTAGCTCCAAAAATGTTGGAGAAATCAAAAGAGAAATCACTGTGATTATTCCCAGATTATATGAACATCCCACAGTGAAACTCTCACATGAAAAGCATCTGGTGACTCCATGTGTAATGGAAGTGGTACATGGTAGTCCACACCCTCCTCCTTTGTATTTGACCCTTTTAGACATTTTGACTTGTCTAAACAGGAAAAGTACAGGTGGAACATAATTTATAGTTGCGTAGGTGAGCCAGTTCCAGGGCTCTGGAATTGTGCAGTCTCGCTCTCACTTAATGCAATGGAACCATCATTAATGTTATTATTTACACCTGTGGTTTTCCTGCTTTGACAAGTCAAAATGTCTGTCGTGAAAAGGGGCTATTGGCAAGTAACTAAACTGCGCCTACATCCACACTAAGCTGGCTGATTTAGAAAACAGATAATGTGTGAAAACGACAATTTCAGGTTGTTTTCCATAAGTTCTCCATCCACACTGAAATGACTAAACAAGAGGAAAACT
Source organism: Macquaria ambigua (assembly GCA_008360985.2). NCBI lineage: Eukaryota > Metazoa > Chordata > Actinopteri > Centrarchiformes > Percichthyidae > Macquaria > Macquaria ambigua. The sequence goes on along the minus strand of VMKM01000835.1, from coordinate 88,140 downwards.
GCTAAATCTCTTCATCATCATAAATGCTACATGTTAACCAGGTGAACAGTAATTACACTGACGAAATTACCATGTCATTAGCACGAAATTGACAAAATGCAGGTTAATGACAACCCCTGTGTTGTGTGATCAGCTATATTGTCATTTAAAAAGAGTGATAACAGAGGGGGTTACAGGCGAGTCTTTACCGCTACACAGCCCCAGACAGTTTCTGAGCAGGGTCACATCATTTTCCAAAAGCTTTCTTTTTCCCATATGCACTAAATCGCATTTCACGATTCATCCACTCTGCTGAGCGTTTATTTTTGCGTCAAAAACAACGGCTTAGTGTGGAGGGAAGTCCAAAATGGAGAGAAAAAGATTGAACCTTTTTCAATGTGGATGTCCCAAAGGAAAGAAGCACATCTCTGGGGTTTGTTGAAAAGCATCCTGGGAAATGCGGAAAATGACTTTCTGTAATAGTCGTAGTGGAATTAGATAAAAGGCCCAAAGTAAACAAAGCGCTGCTCTAAAATAACTCCTTTTTGATATGAGTATCTGAGGGTGGATTTTTCCTCTCTGGTCCTCAGATGAGGATCTGACCTCTTGTCAGTTGTGTTATTGTGTTATTGTGTATCGTCAGTGGTGTTAGCTTTCCATTGAAGCCTGAGCCTCAGCAGACGCAGCAGTGTAAGGTGAACCGCTGCTGCGCCGATACTCTTTCAGCTGCCTTACCTCTCTTTCAGGTTGCAGACTACATCCCTCAGCTTGCCAAATTCAGCCCTGACCTGTGGGCCGTCTCTCTGTGCACAGTGGACGGACAGAGGTGAGACACAGTCATGAGCAGGACCAAGTATTAAAGGGACACTGTGATGTTTTTCAATTTGAGCACATTGCTTATAATGTTTGTAAATGTTTGTCAGTTAACATTAAAATGTGAGCTCTGTGCTGTGTGCATTCCTGTGTAATTACTCAACGGCATCCAGTGGTTGCAGTGAGGAATGCTAACAAGCCAGATTTCACTCATTTTAACTGCAGTGTCAGCAGCCATTCATCATGTTTATGAGTATTAGTAAAACATCTAGTCCCTAACAGTTGAATAAAATCCCCCTTTGAGTTTGTAAAATGTGTTTAATCTGTTCCACATGATTATTAATAATCCTTAGATGGTGTTGTGCTTTACTCCTGGGGGTGGACAGAATAAAAGGAACACAATGTTCAGTATGTATTTTAAAGAAGTGTTGATTAAACTTTTATTTAATTTATTGATTATAATGTACCCCGCCCCCTTGTATTTCCCAGTAAAGTTGAAACTAGAACAAGGAGACAAAACAAAGTGAAGTACAATGATGTCAACATGTGTTTTGCTCAGTGTGTTCTCTGATAGGCAGTTGTAAAATCCCATAGGTGTGTGTATTTGTTCTGTTTGTGTAAGAGAGGAAGTCATAAAGATTACATGGCACTTTTGTGATTGTGCAGTTCTGTTATCATTCTGTAACATTCTGTCTTTATGGTTTATGGTTTTCCCAGAACACAAGGGATGAAATGATAATGGAAATCTTCTTAATACGCATTCACTTTTTTCGTATCTCTTTCATTTGGTAGTCCTGTTCTAGGTTCTCATTCTGAACGTGTTGTGTCTAATCACTGACATTGCAGCTGCTTTTGCCTCCTTAGATAACTTGTTATCCTTTGTCTCTTGCAGACACACAGTCGGAGACACCAAGGTCCCCTTCTGTCTGCAGTCCTGTGTCAAGCCTCTGAAGTACGCTGTCGCTGTTAATGACTACGGCACGGAGTATGTGCACAGTTTCATTGGGAAGGAGCCCAGTGGCCTGCGCTTTAATAAGCTCTTCCTGGATGAAGATGGTGAGCCTTTTAGACCTTTTTCTCCTTCCTTGTGTCGAGTCTATGAGCGTCTGAAAAGCTTATCAGCCCATACACACTACTCTTCCTGCTCAAAATGTTGCAGTGGAGACCTGATGAAAGGTTGATAATGGAGAGTGTCAACAATGTGATGTCAACAGAGGGCCGACAGCATTAGCCACTGATTTAATGCTTCAGTACTAGTTTTGTCTTGTAAACAAGGGAGCATTTAGGTTAAAGGTAGCTACATTTTTTGTATTTTTCCCATTCTGTTCGCTTCATTCCCCCATGACCCCAGTGACACCAGGGTTAGCTCGTTAATGCTCGTCGGCTGTCTAGCTTTAGCGTCCCGGAGAGAAAGGGTGAGAGCTGTGACTGAGCTGCCAAGTGAATGAGTCAGATGCTGGCATTAGAGGATATATATATACTATATAGTTGTTTTTTGTTTTTTTTTTTTTGTTTTTTTATTTCTTGGAAGACATTGTTCCCATCAGGATTTGTATTGTAGCCACCGTTTTCTAAGAGTCAGTTTTGGATGTAGGTACAAAGCTCAGTTTAGTTCATACAACATAGCATAGTTACAACAAGGACAGGTTTCCACACAGACTTTGTCAGCTTGCTAAGCTATGTGCATGCCAAAATCTACAATCTCTGAACATAAACACCTGGTTATGTGCCATGTAACTTTTCAAAAACAAAACACATGAAATACATTCTCCTGCTATTTAATATATGCTCTATTAAAGGTCCCTCATAACCACAGCTATATTTTTATCTGTAGTATCTCAGTATCGTGAGTCAATGTGTGCTCTACATGTATTTGATTGTCATTGTTTAATGTGTCTATATACAGAGCTCTCAGACGTGACTGAACAATTACACCTTGATCCTCTTGTTGTTTTGCAGATAAGCCCCACAACCCCATGGTGAATGCCGGCGCTATTGTTTGTACTTCACTGATAAAGGTAAAAGCACAAACACTTTCTTTTTTTTCTCCTTCACATGTGTTTTTTATGTCCAGTCTGTGTCATTTCCACTGAAACCTTAGCTAGAAAATTCCTTGTATGGTGGGTATCTCTGAGCTGCTTTATCAAGTAGATAAAATGAAGGGTAACATAAATATTGGTAGCAGATAAGATTGGACTGTTGAACAGTGGCCTAAATAACCTACATTTGTTTGAACACCATGAAACCCACTCAAGAAGACTCACAATAACGCAGTATTTTGCATCCACACTTGTCAGACCATCAGAAACTGATTTTTTTTTTTGTAATTATTTTGTGGTGTTGTTACTTACTCAGCTGACAAATATTTCTGACTCTTGACTCAGCTGGAATTATTTCTGGGTCACTACCATAGTCAACTGCCATGCGTCTTGTTGTGGTGATTAAGGCTTGTGCTAATCCTTCCTGAAGGCACTTAGCCGCCCCAGCACACACGCTGTTATTGACCCTGCTGAAAATAACTTGCCCGGTGGAGAGCTAGTCAAATGCAGGTGCACGCGGGCCGGCCACAGTCTGCTCATGAAGAGAGACAGGAAGTCAGATAATAACCTCACCCGCCACAGCCCCTCCATCTTGGCACCAGAGTTCGGTGTCACACTATTTGAATTTCTCTTATGTAATCAGATTGACAGTGAGTTGGCTTCCATAGTGACAGGAATGAGCCGCCTGTCATCCATCAAATCAAACAAGCTGCAGCTCACAGGGTCACTCAAAACAAAGGAAAGATTAGGCCTGGCTTAAAGGCCAGCTTTGTCAATAGCTATAGCTCTTTACAGCTGTTAATGATCATTCTCAGGTTTAATCTTTAATGCTTTAAGCCTGCCAGGCTCTCTTTACATAATTGGCGCTAGCAGTGTATTATTATCACTCGCGTGCACACACACATACTCACACAAGAGGTGTCTATAAACACCTTTACTGTGTGCTAGCTCTGTTGCTTCTTACAGCTGCAAGGCTGTACTGCAGGTGTTTGCTTTTTAATATCTTGAAATGAATTATGGATTTTTGACACATTCTCTCTTAATTGCTACAAAATTGTCAAGTTCCAGGACCGGTATTTGACTGTAGCTCTTTCTGGACATGACCTTATGTCATGCTAAGCTTTTGTCCCAAGCACTTAGACTTTGAACTGAATTGGATGACTAATGATGTGAATCTTCCTTGTTGCATTCTTATTGATGTTGTAAGACACTATGTGCTGTCAAAGCTTGGAGGTGTGATCATTAGTTTGTTTTTACTTGAGAGGAATCTAGAGAGGGAACGTAATAAAAGCCTTCACAGAGTAATTAAATGGTAATTGGTGTCAAAATCATTCTCTGTGTATGACGTGGCTTGTTTGTTCCTGATTTAATTTTGGACCTCTTGTACTTAAAAGAAGTAGGCAGCAGAGTACAACAGAGTAGCTCTGTTAGAAGGGTCTGGGTCTGGGACCTGTGTGTTTTCAGTGTCCACATGTTGTTAAAATCCCATTCCCTCTTTTTAAAATTCAGTTTTTTCACCTGTGCTTCTTGTGCATTATCATCTTGCAGCTATAACCCTATTTAACTTACTTTGCCTCATATTCTTGACCAGATGGTTTCTGTTGACCGGGAAATCATTCAGGCACATTGGCATTTATCTGCAAATTGTTGCCTTTTGGGATTGAACATTGTGCTGTTGTTATACCACGACAGACAACCAAAGTGCAGTCTTGAGTCTATAGACACCACAATGCACAAGCTTATGTGATGATGGTTTAAATGAGTGGAGCAAGTGATCATACTCTCTAAATTCAGCCGAGATGTATAAATTGTGCTTTTTAATGTGCATTTAAAACAAAGATAACAGAACAGTTGTCACAGTAAACCATTTTACAATGGCATGTTTTTGAAGTTGGTTCCATAAAGTTAATGTTTAAGCAAAATACTACAAATTACCTTTCTGTTGTGCCGCTGAGCAACATTCATGCTTGTGGAGCAAGACATTAATGACTAAGCTATTAAAAGACCATTAAAACAGTATGCAGACATCTTTTTCTTTTTTTTAATCATTTTCGTGGAAAATGTATTAGGCACAATGTGCTCAGGACCTTGACAGGAAAAACTGCATCATGTGTCAAAAAGCCATTCAAATCTATGCAGGAATTCAGACACCCAAACAGTTTTTTACTTCAGTTTTTTGGACACTTAGGAAAATGATTGCTGTAGTGTAAATACTGTAGTATTATTGAGAAAAACCTTATTACTAAGGCAGCTTGACGAAGCATTGAACCTTGATTCCAAACTTTTGTTACCAGTATTAAAAACTGCCCACATTTGTATATAACACAAACATCTGGTTTGTCTTAGCAGCGTTTTGATCTGTTCTGTAACCAGCAATGTTTAGAAGCCAACTGTCGCTTCTTTCTGTGATTTTATTTATTTTTTTGTTTTAGCATAGTGTACAAGACAAAACAGGTGTTGTCATCGAGACATCTTTCTGTTTCTGTTGCTGTCGTCATACAACGACAACGACAACGGCTGGACTGGAAGTCACAAAATACTAAGTCCAGGATTTAGAATTGTTTAGCCATTTAGCATTTTGTGACCTCGCAGTTGTCAAACAGAAGTAGAGAGATGGAGAATTTAGAGTAAATTATGTTAAATGGTATGCTAAAATACACACAAGTGATCACGGACGGCAGTGAGTAAGTTGGCTTTTTAAAAGAATAGTTCAACATTCTGGGAAATACATATTTGCTTTATCTCAGAAACTAAGATGAGAAGATTGATGTCAATCTCATGCCAGTTCATGCGTTAAAGCTGCACTAATCAACATTTTTACATCAGCAAATGGATCGCTATCTGTATTGTTACAGGGTTGGGTTTTAGTGACAAACCCACAAAGAATTATCACCCATCTCTGCAGTTTCCCTCAGCTCTACATAGCATTTTAGAGCTGTTTTTTTACACTGATGTTTGTAGCAAAGGTTGGAAGATATGGTCTGTGAGCATTGGTTATGGTTTGGTCTTTATGCAGGCACGATGGTACTGAAGTTGGCACCATCACTGTGACGACAAGACTCAGAGAAGCAGCCTAGGCCTCTGTGCCAAGCTGTTGTTTGCCAAAAAATAGTTCCAACACGTAACTCCCTCTAAAACCACTAAACATTGTTTTAACATTTCTGTTTAAGTATGTGTTAAAGAAATGCAATACAATGTGTTCTCTCCCTGCGTGCTAAACCAGCTAAACAGGACTCCAACTTTGTACACACCATGGATGTATAATAAGACCTGGATAGGGCGGTGCCGCTCAGCCTAGAAGCTAGAAACTTTTTTTTTTTTGGCGTATGCGCCAGGCGAGCAATTCTAATTGGACTGAATAGGCACCATATTTGGGTCCACTATCCAGTTCTGATAATACATCCATGGTACGCACACACAAGATTACTATCAATCTTCTCATCTAGCTCTCGGAAGGAAAGCGCACAAGAATTTTCCCTAAAATGTTGAACTAATTCTTAAACATTGCTGGCAGTGGTGTGAGTAGATTTATACTGGGCTGAGATGAAGCAGAAGAACATCCACTGTATTTTTAAATCATCTGTTGCAGGAAATCCACTCATTCTATTCTCTTAAATACCACAGTACAGCGAGGTCCTCCTTACATACTCAGGGGCCTTATAACAGCTGTACTCCTGTGCTTGCAGTAGTCGAGTCAAACAGGTTGCCCACCAGTTTTCTTATTGATTTCTAAAGTTTACTTTTCCATCATACAGAAAACCTCTTAAACTGCCCACTACATTGCATAAGTCACACCCCAGAAAGGATTTAAGACATCACCTCACATTTGCAGAGATAATAATGTGTGTGTCTGTGTCCACATCCGCTCACCATTGTCACCAATGTCTCAATGTGTTGTTTTTGTTTTTCTATACTGAAGCACGAATGTCAAGCCATTGGTCAGGCTGCCCAGTTTGCTTTAACCTCGGTGGGAAAACTATGGGATGGTTGCCGTGGCAGTATGCCCAAACTGTTGTTACATGGTGCTTGAAGGCTACATGTTGTTGCTGTTTTTGTATGTTGTTGCATATTTTCCAGACTTAGGAACTGTGGGAAATAATGACTGCTGCTGCAGGTCAAATGACGTTGGTAATTTTTTCTTCCTTTTCCATATCTATCTCCTCGCACTCTCCCAATCCCCTGACCCCCCCCCCCCCCTTTCAGCTCTGTAGAAACCCCATTTAGACAGTCTTTAACACCTCCATCAGTGTCACTTACTTTTTCTTCTGCACAGTAAAGTGTAGAACTTCAACTGTACTGTCAGTCACACATGAGGCATTGGCCTTTTTCAGTGTAAAGTTAAAAAAAATATTTTCACACCAATCAAAACATAAATAGTATGTATTTTAAATTTGTAACGAATGCTATAGCACTTAAAATGTGCATGCGTGTCCATTTTTCTTTTGCTGCGTTTACTTTGTGGGAATAAGCAGCATCAATGAGCATCAATGAGCTTACATTATGACTTGATAAATGTACATGTGGATTTTATTCTCAGAGGAACACACCATTCCTCCCTTTTCCCCTCCCTCCCCTTTGTTTTGGCTGACCGGCTCGTTGCACAGATGACACATGTTGACCTACAGTAGACGCACATACACATACACACGCACACCTGCATTATGGTAACCCATAATACAAAAATGCCTGCATCCACCCACATCTCTGTGCAGTTATACTTCATGTAGAAAAGAGGTGTTTTTTACTTGAGTCCCTTCTTTGGAATCAGTGAGGTGGCATAGTGAGATGTAATGGTGAGACATGTTTTTCTTTAGCTGGCTAGCTCTGGTAATTCACATGTCTACTAAATCTCCCTTTTAACTCAAAAAGACATCCCTCTTTGTAACCTATTCGCAAGCCAATCTTAATAGTTTGTATCTACTTGTATAATTCTTGGCAAAGCTCATGTGATTTTTACACTTCATTTGTAATCAAATCTGCTAATTCTGTAGTATTCATTTGTCAACAGTAGCATTATCATTTTAGTATTATCTTTTATGATGCTTGTCCTCTGCAACATGCCTTGTTGTATGAACTGTACTAACTGCTTATTCTTTTGTTCCCTCCTCAGCAAGGTACAAGCAACGCTGAAAGATTTGACTATGTAAGTATGAGAAGTCAGACTTCAAACTAACTTTACGTTATCTTTAGGTGATAGTGACACATTAGGTTTTTGTACAGATTATGTCTTTATTATGTCTATGTCTTTGTTTGTTCTGTTATCTCTTCAGAGAGTCTAATAACGTTAATTAGCTGTGACCAATTCCTTACTACATAGTAATTCTATATTAGTGTATAGTGGTTACACAAGAAAAGTGACATAATAGAGTGTACTCAAAAAAGTAAGTATGCATACTAAAAATACTAAACAAAATTGAGTTAAAGACATTAAAGCAGCTATAATCGATATTTTTATAATAACAATGTATCCAATGACAATGTGACTCTTGTAGTGATGAACCTACAGAGAATTATCAGCTGAATCTGCAGCTCTCCTCAGCTTTAGAGCTTTATAGTGAGTTTCAGCTCATTGTTTAGCTGTCCGGTTCACAACTTTACTGTTTTGGTTCAATCTCAGCAGTTATTGCAGGTTTAAAGATTATGGTGCAGCAGCTCAAGGAAGATCCCTGAAAACAAAAAAGTATTACATCTTTAGTTTTCTCTTTGCAAAGTTTAACTGGCAGTGGCACTGGAAAGTCACTGTTTGACTGATGTTCATTGGCATGTGTGTGGTATCATTTCCTGTTAACAAAGTGTAAAATAAATTTAGATTTCTTGTATACTAACAGCAAAAATCAGTATGATATGACACTTTATGTATAGAACATGCTGTTTACAATTAGTATGTAGTATGGAACTGGGACATAGCTACTGTACATTTAGAAATGCTATTCAGCTACAATTTTATGATGAACAGGCCACCAACCAATCTCATTAGTTTAACCTCATACCATGAACCTCTGTCGACCATTTTGTCTTAACACTCCCACTGCTTTAACTCCAGGTCATGAACTTTCTGAAAAATATGGCGGGAAACGAGTATGTGGGTTTCAGCAACGCCACGTAAGTCCCTCTGAATCATGAGTTATGTTTTCAAAGTTTCCAGATGTCTTCTTTCACTCACCAGAGGACCACACATAGCCGAAAACGTGCTACACTCTATGGGTTCAAACTCTGATTGTGAAGAGGTTAGAGGTTCCACATGCCTCCGTTGTGTCACAGCAGGTGTTTTTAATCAGCTCTTAGATAATGTGATCTAACACCCAGTTGGCTCAGTGCAGGTTTAAAAACAAAATGTAAAACCTGGATCTGAGGTTTGTGCAGCATGAAAACAAAATGCCACGTGTATCGACAGCGTCGTAAACGATAATGGCTGGTAAACATCTCTATCACGTGGCTTATCATGGTTGAATCCAATCCAAGGGGTCAAAACTTGCAATGTGAAAATAAAGGCCATGCACTCCCACACAGGTGTTGTCAGTTACTCTGGCTGATTAGACTTCGGCTTAGCTTGATGTTAGCTTGATGTTGTTGATGTTACATGATGTCACCAAACTCCATGCACCAATTAGAATATAATAAAGGCGTTAGTTGTGCCACCCTAACAGGTGCAACAATGCTAGGAGAGTCAGGGAGCCCTCATTCAAGCCCAGTCTGTACACGCCCACACAGTCCTGAGAAAAGGTCTTAACAGGTATAGATAAAGTGAAACACCTGCGTGGGTTAATTGTATTGTGTACATCCTAACAGAAAGCAGGTTAAGATGTTGCCATATCTGGTATTTACCTGTTTCTAGTTCACCTTTAACGATCTATCTACTGGGCCATATAGATTACATATCTTTGCATTTACAAACATGAATACAATGCACATAGAACAGACCATCAGACTCTAAAGATCATGCCTGCTATCTGTTCTCCCTTTATTTTATTTTTTTTATTTTATTTTTTTAAAAGTTTCCCAGTTATTACATCTTAAATAAAACCAGACTTTAACAACAGTTTCTCTGCTCAGTGAAGTGACTGTATGTAGGCAAAGTATTCCTTACTGGTACACAAAGATCAGTTTTAGCTTTTATTAGTCATAGTAGATTAACACAGGGTCAGCAATACAATGAAATGTGTTGGACAAGGAAAACAGGTCAACTCAGCAATAAGAGCACTAGTCAGCACTAGTTAAAGAACATAAAATAAGACAAAGAAATAGATAAACTATAGTGGAGTATAACATTATATAAATAGAAATATAAATTGTGAGTGAATGAAATCAAAAAGAGGCTAATTGTGAGGGTGAGCAGGACCTTTCAAAAAAGTCATTTTTGGACATTATTACTCACAGTTACTTGTTTTATTGATTTTTTTTAATTTTTTTATTTTGTTTTATTGATTGATTTTATTAAGGATGAGGACTGGAATTTGCATCTGTGTTGTAAAGGTCACTTGCATGTGCATGATTTCTGATGACGCCACAAGCTAACAACGTTTCTGGAAAAAGACCAAGTGCTGGGGCTCATGTTGTAGTATCATCACATGAGAGCTCTGGTTGTACTGTACACATGAGGGGTGGGGTGATGGAATTCCAACACACAAATGCAAACGCACCCACACAGGCATTGCAAATATTTCCTTCCTCTATGTAATGGGAGCGCTCTGCTCTTTGTGTGACAGATTCCAGTCGGAGCGTGAGTCAGGGGACAGGAACTTTGCCATTGGCTACTACCTGAAAGAAAAAAAGGTTTGACCTTGGATGATTGCTGACTTTATTTTTCCACTGTCTCTCTGTTTATGTTTCTCTGCCCCACAGAGGCCACCATCAAAGTTTAAAAAGTTTGCAAGAGGAGGAGTAAGTTACTGCTAGAGGCCCACTCAAAAAGTCTGAATTGTGGTATTCCTCAATCAATCATAATTGTAGTAGTTTACATATGCCTATTTGGAATAAGCTGGATTCTAATAAACCTTTATCAGACCTATTTATCTTTCACCAAAGCAGAGGTTCCTAACACTACAAAATGTGTCCGTCCCCTCCTTATCTAGAAATGCAGCGACATGGGAATGTGCAGTGGTTGGTGAGTGTTCATGTTTGTGCTCTACATTTTGTCTCTGCAGTGTTTCCCAGAGGGGACAGACATGACATCTGTATTGGACTTCTACTTTCAAGTGAGTGTAGCAGTGATTTTGTTTTGTTTTTCAGTATCAGTGAATCAATTCTTCAATTCTTATTAATTATTAATGACAGGATATTGTTTTCCTGCTTTTTTCCTGATCTTCCTACACTATTGATTCCATCCCAGAGTGTCAGACACCCTGACATTTCCCTTTTTTTTTCTGTCAAACTCTGTTTTTCATCATGTTTACTTCCCTGTGTGCTACAAATCGCTTCTTCACTATGTATAGAAACCAAACATGAAGGGTCTTATTAAGGTGTCGTTCCACCATAAGCCTCCAGAACAGCTTCACTGCTCCTTGTGATATATTAATATATAAGTCTCTGAAACTCTACAGGAAGGATGAATACCAATTTTCTTCTTTCTTTTTCTTTTATTTTGACCGGTGTTTTTATTAAGAGAATAGAGCAAATTTACATCCTACAAATAATAAACATTTACTTCTCGCAGGGTTTGTACAAAGTCTTGAAAGTTTGGAAAATGCTTAATTTTAGCCGTTATGTTTTCAAGGTTAGGAATATAATTGAATTCAAATGTACTCCTTGAAAAACGTTTGATTTTTAACATAATCTGGTATTTCATCATCTACACAATCACTCATGTAAACTACAAATTATTTTCTTTTTCATATTTGAAATGAAACAATCCCGTCCTCATTATTTGTTTGTTGTCTCCTGGAATTTGTAGTAACTATTTAGATGTGATGACAAAGACTTAGAATCTGGAAATCTTTGCTTTAGATACCTTGAAAGTGCTTGAATTCTTTAAAAAGTACATACGGACCCTGTTCTCAGTCTTACCTTGGCAGTTTCCCCCCTTTTTTTTTTTTAAAGTGAGCAAACAAATAACCAAAGAAAAAAATGAAATAACAATAAAAAAGACAGAACAAAAGAAAAAGCGGGAGAATAACAACATGAATGTACCCAACCCCGATCACCCCAACATAAGTTTTTAAAAATTACCAAAGTTATTGAACACCATTCTTCTAAAAGATACTCCCTCATTTGGTGTTGTGATGATGATGATGATGATGTTTGACGTGTCACTCCAAAATCTCTCATACTGTCGGTGTTCAGTTGGATTTAGATCTGGTGACGACATATGATTCACATCATCAAACCATTCACTGGCCCCTTCTGCTTTTTTGTCACCTCTACCACCACTGTACTGTCATTTTCACCCTCCTTATGTCCCACTTGACTTTCTCAAAGAAAGATAGAGAAATGATACACTTTGTCCTTTGTGTGAACCCCCAGCTGTGTTCCATTGAGGTGACCTGCGAGAGCGCCAGCGTCATGGCAGCCACTCTGGCTAACGGCGGTATCTGCCCCATCACGGGTGAGCGCGTGCTGAGCCCTGAGGCGGTGAGGAACACCTTGAGTCTGATGCACTCCTGCGGCATGTACGACTTCTCAGGACAGTTTGCTTTCCACGTGAGTAAAGGGCACGGATCACAAGAGGGCAAATGGGAGCCAGTCTAGTATAGTAGGGACAGATTCTTTTTTTTTTTTATAAGTAGGAAAGACTCAAACCAGTGAAGTGAACACCTAAATAACTTTGTTACTGCAGAGTCACTACCCATAACACTCTGAGTTATGCGTGTCCATTTTTCTTTTGCTGCGTTTACTTTGTGGGAATAAGCAGCATCAATGAGCTTACATTATGACTTGATAAATGTACATGTGAATTTTATTCTCAGAGGAACACACCATTCCTCCCTTTTCCCCTCCCTCCGCTCTGTTTTGGCTGACAAGCTCTTTGCACAGATGACACATGTTGACCTACAGTAGACGCACATACACATACACTGATTGGCCTAAGCTCTCTTTTTATGCATTAATCTTTGTATTTGTATTTGATGCTCTTCTTTACTGCATTGATTTCTATGTTTGCATTGTTGATTGCTTCATGATTGAACCCTGCTACAGATGGTTCTTAGCAAAGCCCTCAGTTATGTGTAAACCATTTACTTAGATAGATAGATAGATAGATAGATAGATAGATAGATAGATAGATAGATAGATAGATAGATAGATAGATAGATAGATAGATAGATAGATAGATAGATACTTTATTGATTGATCTCCAAGAGAAATTCACATTTCCAGCAGCTTGAAAGGTTGAAACATAAGGGCATGCAAGTAAATACAGTAAAAATGCAAAAAGAAACTATAATAAAATAGAAGGTAAAAATACAATATAAAATAACAATATAAAATTAAAAAATATGAAATTAAAAAAAATAATTAGCATCTGACAGTTCTTAGGACGAAGCAAGATAGCAAGATAGCTAACACTCAACGTTACCTCAGTGAGAGAGCACGAACACATTCAGATCCAGGTTCATGAAAAGGGTAGGGGGCTAAACAGCCCCGCACACAGCATCTCAGCTGAACAGACCAGCGTAGCAAAAAAAGTAATTACTGGAAATAACTCCAGTTCTATGCGTATGTGCGTAGCACACACAATTTGAGCTGAACAGACCAGCGTATGAATTCACATAATCATAGCATTGTTATGCATTTTATATTTTAGGTCGCGACCCTAAGTAAAGACCCTAAGGGAAAGACTGCTATGGAGGAATACATGCTTGTATTAAATTAAGAGAAAAAACACACACCTAAGCCTCGGTATAGCATAGCTGTCATATCACATGACATCATATGATGATGCCTGTTGTGATAGGATGGCAGATTTGAACGAGACACGTACTGATGACAGAAAGATGTAGAGAGAACGAGCGATGTGTGAAAATATCTTCAGCATTTCAAGTTAATACCAGTTGGGTTTTGAAAAAAATGTCCACTTCTTAACTGACAGAAAATAAAAGACTGGTAGAAATTCTAACCTCTCATCCTAAACACCTCCTTTGACTTCATTTTAACTGAATAACAAACAAAGGAACGCTCATTGAAAGAAACATCTAAATAATTTCTAGAGCTACATTTTGTAGAGATTTTTCAGTATAATGTCACAGACAAAGTGGTGGATAGATTGCTCTAACTGAATTATTGAGGCTGTGTCGACGTGTGCTGTGCCAGCTTTCCAGTTTGAGCATTGTGCCGTTGTCATGCTGCTACTGTAGGTACACATGGCTGATCTCCTGTTATGTAACTGGTCTGTTGTCCCTGTTGCAGGTCGGTCTGCCAGCCAAGTCTGGAGTAGCAGGGGGGATCCTGCTGGTTGTACCCAACGTGATGGGTATTATGTGCTGGTCACCTCCACTAGACAAGCTGGGCAATTCGGTCAGAGGAATACAGTTCTGCACGGTACGTCATGTCCAGAAACAGAAGAGCAGATCACCGCAGGCCTGCAGTGTGTACTGGTATAAAGAATACATACTCAAAGGCAGGGCAAAAAATAACTGCAGCAGCATTTTTTAGGTTTTTTTGACATACCAGCAGCAGCATGAGTGTTTTTTAGAAGTTTGTATCCATCTTGATCATAGATGAGAAATAGCTCATCTTGTATGCCAAAAGGGCATTTTGGACTGGTAACATTTCAAATGACATAGTAACTCAGTGCATTCAAGTGCCTTAATACACACACACTCGGGGACTAGATCTAAGAAGAATATCTGCTTTCTCTAGACGTACAATACTTAAAGGCCCAATGACAGTTCAGATTTTGTCGATATAACGTTAAGGTACTTTCATATTAGTGAATAACAGTAAATCTCATCAATCAAAATTGGGTGTTTCTAAACTAGTCCATTAAAAAATGAATAACTTCTTCAGCTATCGATTCTGTAATTTGATACATTTTATTTTATAATCCTTTATGGCTTCAAGGAAATAACTGTTTGTACTCAGACAATCACAAACACAAAAATACCTCAGTTTAATGAAAAGGTTAATTATTGGAAATTGTGCAGCAGTGTGTTTAAGGTACTCAAACCTCTAAAAGTGAATGAACCTGTTAAATAAGTAAGTGATGCTTGATTAATGATTAGCTGGAGGCCTGGCTCAGATACAGATCTCGGTAAACACTGCATGACAGGGTGCAAGAATCTGCCTCTGCTGCATTTATAACCAGATTCCTTCTTTTCTAAAGGAAACAAGCTCTGTATAGCTTTTTTTAAATGTATTTACTACTGGGCCTATGTGTGTGTACATTGTAAAAACAAAAGTTAAAATTTTAATTTCCTGAAAGGGATTAATAAAGTTCTTCTTCTTCTTTCTTCTTCTTTCTTCTTCTTCCTTCTTCTTCTTTCTTCTTTCTTTCTTTTTCTTTCTTCTTTCTTCTTTCTTTCTTCTTCTTCTTTCTTCTTCTGCTTCTTCTTCTTTCTTCTTCTGCTTCTTCTTCTTTCTTCTTCTTCTTCTTCTTCTTTCTTCTTCTTCTTCTTCTTCTTCTTTCTTTCTTTCTTCTTCTTCTTTCTTTTTCTTTCTTTCTTTCTTCTTCTTCTTTCTTTTTCTTTCTTTCTTTCTTCTTCTTCTTTCTTTCTTTCTTCTTCTTCTTTCTTTTTCTTTCTTTCTTTCTTCTTCTTCTTTCTTTCTTTTTCTTTCTTCTTTCTTTCTTTCTTTCTTTCTTCTTCTTCTTCTTCTTCTTCTTCTTCTTCTTCCTCTTCCTTCTTCTTCTTTCTTTTTCTTTCTTTTTCTTTCTTTCTTTCTTTCTTTCTTTCTTTCTTTCTTTTTCTTTCTTCTTTCTTCTTTCTTTCTTTCTTTCTTCTTCTTCTTTCTTCTTCTGCTTCTTCTTCTTTCTTCTTCTTCTTCTTCTTCTTCTTCCTTTTTCTTTCTTTCTTTCTTTTTCTTTCTTCTTTCTTCTTCTTCTTTCTTCTTCTTCTTCTTCTTCCTTTTTCTTTCTTTCTTTCTTTCTTTCTTCTTCTTCTTCCTTTTTCTTTCTTTCTTTCTTTCTTTCTTTTTCTTTCTTCTTTCTTCTTTCTTCTTCTTTCTTCTTTCTTTCTTCTTTCTTTCTTCTTTCTTTCTTCTTCTTTCTTCTTCTTCTTTCTTCTTCTTCTTTCTTCTTCTTCTTTCTTCTTCTTCTTTCTTCTTCTTCTTCTTTCTTCTTCTTCTTCTTCTTCTTCTTTCTTCTTCTTCTTCTTCTTCTTTCTTCTTCCTTCTTCTTCTTTCTTTTTCTTTCTTCTTTCTTTCTTCTTTCTTTCTTTCTTTCTTTCTTTCTTCTTCTTCTTCTTCTTCTTCTTTCTTCTTCCTTCTTCTTCTTTCTTTTTCTTTCTTCTTTCTTTCTTCTTTCTTTCTTTCTTTCTTTCTTTCTTTTTCTTTCTTCTTTCTTCTTTCTTTCTTTCTTTCTTCTTCTTCTTTCTTCTTCTGCTTCTTTCTTCTTCTTCTTCTTCTTCTTCTTCTTCTTCTTCTTCTTCTTCCTTCTTCTTCTTTCTTCTTCTTTCTTTTTCTTTCTTCTTTCTTTCTTCTTTCTTTCTTCTTTCTTTCTTTCTTTCTTTCTTTCTTTCTTCTTCTTCTTCTTCTTCTTCTTCTTTCTTCTTCTTCTTCTTTCTTCTTCTTCCTTCTTCTTCTTTCTTTTTCTTCTTTCTTTCTTTCTTTCTTTCTTTCTTTCTTCTTCTTCTTCTTCTTCTTCTTCTTCTTCTTCTTCTTCTTCTTCTTCTTCTTCTTCCTTCTTCTTCCTTCTTCTTTCTTTCTCTTTCTTTCTTTCTTTCTTTCTCTTTCTTTCTTTCTTTCTTTCTCTTTCTTTCTTTCTTTCTCTTTCTTTCTTTCTTTCTCTTTCTTTCTTTCTTCTTCTTCTTTCTTTCTTCTTTCTTTCTTCTTCTTCTTCTTCTTCTTCTTCTTCTTCTTCTTCTATAATCTTCTTCTTCTATAATCTTCTTCTTTTTCTTCAATGTGTATCTGGTGGTCTTTTCATCCCAGGACCTTGTTGAGCTTTTCAACTTCCACAACTACGACAACCTGAGGCACTTTGCCAAGAAGTACGACCCTCGCAGAGAAGGAGGAGACCAGCGGGTAAGGACGGACACACACACACACACACACACACACACACACACACACACACACACACACACACACACACACACCATGTTGTGAGGGAATAACACAGAAAACACAGAATAAAACAGAAAACATCACTCATGTCACTCTTCAAACACACAGACCAAAACATCTTCTCTCCAAGAATTCCGGTGATTTAACAGCTGTCAGCGTTCTGCATCAGCTGTTTTGTAGCTGTTGGCTAACATGTTGAACTGTACATATAGTACACCTAAAGTGAAAACACACACAGGATAACCCTTGTCCCCTTTCCTCTTCTATCTTTGCGTGCGCTCTCTCTGTTTAGGTTATTGTGGAGGTCGCTGCTGTTTTTTATGCATGCTGAAAATTTCTTTCTAGTGTGGTCACTTTTTGAAGTTTGCTGCTGTATTGGGTATACAATAATAAGCAGCTAAATTACCTACATTTGTTATGACAAAAGCTGGCAATTTATACCTCACACTTCTTTAGTGCGTCCACTAATTTGTTATTCGTGTCAATTGAAACAGCTGCACACCTTTGGACCCATGGATTACGAGAGTCTCCAACAAGAGCTAGCACTGAAAGCCCCTCTTTGGAAAAAGGTGTCCCCCACTGAGTCGCACCAGGACTGCTCCACCACTGTAGTCTATAGGATGGACAATGTCAGCGAGTGAAATTTAAAGGGGAAAAAAAGGAGACCCGTCTCTCCCCCACACTCCCACCTCAACTGATCTCTCTCACCACCACCTTTCCTCACCCTCCAATATTTATATATAAATTATGTAGAGGATTATTTATTGCTTGTGAAGCGGTTACTGTGTGGACAGACCGGTAGGCTTCTTTTGTCTTTCTTTGTGACGGCAGAATGGTTGTTTATTTTGCCCTGAATTCCAAATGAACTCGCCGCCTCCGCCTGCTTGTTGCCTTAGTGTGTGTGTAGGATCTGATGTACAGTGTACAGGTTGTGCTCTTCTTTCATCTCACCCCCTTTATTGCAATGTTATGTTTTTTTGTTTTTTTTTGACAGAATCCTCTTCAAAAGTGTAGGCTAGGGGTTGATTTGAAATTCAGTTTTATTTGAACCAAAAACAAACCATGTATGAGTGTGTTTGCATGTGTGGAGCTTCGGTACAGGCAGCCTTCAGACCAGCACTCTGTAAATATACATTAGACTACTTTCTAGGGAGCATTGCTGACCATAGCTCATACTCAGGCCTAAGACTCTCGTGATATTAGCACATAAATACCGAGGCTGGGTGTACTGTAGTAGATGATGAAAATGGCAGTATAACGGAACGCGTTCTTGGATTATTAATGGAATGTTATGGGTCAAAGGAAAATATTAACATATCTGTTAGCTGTGAGCGTCTGGACCGGAGCGCAGCAGCGTTACGGCTAACATGACGACGTTTGTCATTTTAAAAAAAAAAAAAAAAAAAGATGAGCTCTGACTTCTAAAGGGATTTTAATAATGCAGGTATTTTGCTTTTCCAATCTTACATGCTGGACCTTGAAGGAAGAATCAACCCTGGCCGGGACACCGTAATCAGTTAGGGGTTAGGGTTAGCCTTTGATCCTCTTTGCTAATTTAATGTTAAAGTACAACATTTCTCTGCACAGTATACGAGCACCTGTACCACCTTTGTGTAGGTGGTGAAGTTCTGAAAGACATTATACTTGCCTACAGATGTCTGGAGTGGGGTACATGCAGACATTTGTGAACTGAGATTAGTGGAATCCCACAATGGAGTCACTTGATATGCAAAAAGGGTTGCAGGAGATTTTTAGGACTGATACTATTTGAATGTGCTCTAATTACTTTTACTAGTAAACATTCAATTGAATAACTTTTAAATAAACCATAATTTGTGCCTCCATCCATACCTTTAAAAAAATAGACATTAACTTGACAACGGTCAAGGTGCGGGGGTCATGCAGGGGTCATGAGAACTTTGAGAAACTCAGCTTTTGTGTATTTGTGCCGACTTAAGCAGAGAAACTGCAGTAAAACAGGACTCCAACTTCACTTTAAACTGTCAGTTTTTGTGCCTGGACCACAGTTGGGGCTGATCTTTCTGATAATATGATGATAAAAGGTTTGCTCAACCAAAATGTTCAGGAGAGGTTCGGTGAGTAAAACAACAAGCTGTTTGCACTCACTCGACTCTATTGTCCTCATTCACCTGCTGGCGCTCTCGGGGGACTGGCTGCATCATTCTGAGCTGCTGTTGAGTTTAGGAGGGGTGGGGTGGGGGGGGTTGTCTATGATGTCTGCGAATGGGTGGTGTGTGTTCATGACTGTAACCAGTTAAAGCCCCTCATAGTCTGCCTGGGTCTGAGCAGTCCTCAGACAACCTTTCCCTTCTCTTCTGTGAACAGGTGACTGCAGGGTTTGTCTGGGCTGCATTCACTGTATGTTTACACTGCACACAGAAATATGCTTTGTGGATGGATAGTATGTGGCGCTGGATTTAAAGCTCCCATGACATTGTTGGACGAAAAAAGTCCATCAGGATTTTACCTAATGAAGACCTAATAGGGTCAAAAGGTTCCCTTTTTTCAGCCCAGTACAGTTTTAGGAGCTTTAATCTAGTATGTGGATACTTCTCTAGTTTCTCTATAACATTACATATTCATGACTCTAAATACAGTTAAAGTTTGGGGGGGGGGAGTCCTTTGTTATTAAGAGTTTAACAGGGTTAAACTGTTCTAACTTTGGCAGAAAAAAAGAGAAAAGAGGTTTTTAGTAGGGCTGCCCCTGACCAAAGATTTTCCTAAAGACTAGTAGTCGTTAGTTCAAGCCATTAGTTGACAAGTCGTTGCACATTTATTTAAATATATATTACAAGCGCACGTACGAAGCGAGCTGCCTCTTAACGACGATGCTAACAGCAAAAGCAGTAATGATTCTGAATGTGTCGGAACAACCAGCAAGGAGACTGAACATTTTGTTTATTTATTTCAACACAGTATAACATCGTCCCTCCCCTGTCTCCGTCAGCGTTGCCCTGGCTAGCACCAAAGAGAGGCCAGCATGATGAATTAAGCCTAACCGACCAATGAAAACTTGCTCACCTGAGGCTCTCATCGACTAACATTTTGGTCTTTGACAGTACGCCTTCAGAGGGGAAAGAACATAGAACTGCAATATCAAATAGATATATTTAAAGATAATAGATATAATTGAGTTAGATACCTCAAGCCTACTGATCCAGAAAGGTTTCTCCGTACACTCAGAAAGTGTGTTTGGAGTGTCAGTATGCAAACGCACACACACAACACGTATTCAGTATTGTTTGTGAAGTTCTCAAAGTCTTACTCTTCTAGTAAGGTTGTACGTTATCAAAACCTCTTTCCATATACATAATTGACTGTACTTCTGAATGTACATAGTGGCAGGTGTAAATAGCTTTCAGGTGTGTGTCTGTACATGATCCTTCACAGCAGACCAGAATGTGTGTGTTGAATATACACTTCAGAACGTTCCAACTTTATAACATTGTCTCCTCCAGGAAATAGAAATACTTGCACATGACTGTCATGTCAGCAGATGCCTTAGATGACTATAGTGGGGGAGGGTTCATCTGTTTGTTATTCAGTCATTGTTCAGTCTGTACATGTGGTGTTTGGCCCTGGGTTTGACTTGAGCTCAAAGAGATTGGCTGCTGGAGCCAATAATACTGTTATTACCTGGTTGTGTGGAGTATTTTCTTTTTTATGTCATGGACTGTTAGTGTGTTTTCTTTTCTGTTTTCAAGTTTCTGCCCATTATTGTGTAGAGGTACAATGTATTCAAAAGCCTCCGTCATCATCAATACTCCTTGGAAATGTTGGTGTGTAGAAAAACCCATTTCCGTGGTGCTCCTACAGTGTTTTCTACAGTATGCAATAAGTCTGTTTGCCACTTGAAATGATTTTATCCATGGATCTTGTTGCTTTCTGCTAAAAGTTTTGTCTCTGAAAGTTCTGGAATGAGTATTAGTTGGACAGTGCTTCTGTTATTTTAAAGTTACAATCCTTAAAACTTTGATCATATAAGATTTTATTAGTTGCCTCCTCTATATAGTAGTTTGCATTATCAGTGGCAGAGTCCGCCATTCCTGCGCTGGATTTAAAATTGTGCACACGTGCACAAGGGGTTATCAGGAAATGATGTATGCATGTACTGGGGGAAATTAGGAAGACGAGAGCTTTCATTGCATGTCATTTGTGCTCAAGTGCATACGTACGTCACATAATGACGTAATCAGGAAGAGCAGAATTTTGAACAGGAAACATTTGTGTCCGTTTTAGAATAGTTACAGCGATTTTATGAATATGAAGTTATAATAAAGACGTCACATTTTCATCATCTCCAGCTAAGTCTAAGACGTTCTTAGCATCACCACCAGTAACCACAGGTGGATTATAACTTTAAATATTTCCAGAAGCTGTGATTTAATCTTTATCATTTTCTTCATGGGGATAAAGCTGGCTTCATTTTGGTGGAAAAAACTTTTCCCTCAGATGTGATGGCTTCCTAAGAGTAGCTCTCAGTCCTCGTCTCAACCTCCGTTTTCTTTTTCTCCCGACCTGTCGGTGATTTTTGGCCAAAGAGTCATGTGGGTTGCCTTTCTGATATGAGAGTGACGGGAATCGGTGTCTCATCTCTAACAATGTGCAAAGCTTTTTTCTCTGCTGCTACAGGCTAAAATACAAAACAAATCTAAACTACAGTCCCTGCATGTCTCCAAGACTGGAGCAGACCAGCACTGACTTAACCTTATTACAACCAATCAGGGTTGATTATCTGATCTGTTCCTCTTTGCTTTGGTAAATTAGAATGACAGACGAGCCTAATGTGTTGCTTTACATGAGAGTAGATGAGCTGTATTACTTGAGAATTGTAATCAGTAACCCTTCTCTCTCTCCTCAGAGTGGGACTGTTACTCTGTGCAATCAGACTCATGACAGAGGGGCTTTTGAATGCAGTTACCAGTATTTCCATGGGAATCATTACGTTTTTATGGTTCATGTCATATATGTAATGTTTCTTGGTGTCCTTTTTTTTTTCTCTGTAAATTCTCATTCTCCCTCTTGCATGCATATTTTTGTATGATTTGATAAATGTTGTTTTAATCCCATGTAATCTGTATGTTTTTTAAGTTCATTTGATTACCTTCCACATGTCTTTATTTATGTTGATTTGTGTGTGACATACATTCGACCTTTGACATGGGAATTGCATGTAAATTTAAAAAAAAAGACTATCACTACGATTATGATTTGATGACCTTGGAATTGTAAGGTTCTCTAATGCTTTGGTCAGATATTAGAAATGCATTTGTATGCAGTTTTACTTGCAGCTCTCATGGCCAAAGAGTAATCGTTGAAAAAGATTCTGAAAATTTTTAAAAGCCAAGATTTTCCCCACACACACACACAGCCGATGAAGCCATACAGTTCCAAGCTCATGACTGTCAAACTTTTCTGTTTGGATTTCTTTTCTCAGTCCACATGGTTGTAATTCTGTATGTAAAGTCTCCATAAACTCCATGAACTGTCCTGTCTGCAAGAGCTAAGACATGAACTTGTCTTCCTTCACCATTCTGAGCAAACACTTGAGTTCCTTAGGCTGTGATGGACTTGAGACATGACTGTGAAAGTTGGTGTCCCTTGTATGAAATCTAATAAAGCACTTGTAAGCTGTCATCTCATTTCTCTGCGCCCATAACTGTTCTTTAACCACCACCTCCTCAGACTGCTGCTGCTGCTGCTCTGTGCTGCAAAAACACTCAGAGTTTAAAAAGGCTCCTTTTGCATACTTAAAGGACCATTTCACTTTTTTACACCAATGCATTCATTAAGCATTAGCAGTGGTTTATTCCAGTGAGTTTGGTCACTGCTGCCAGAGAAGCAAACTCAAGTCATAAATCAAAAGGCGTTTCAACATAGAAAAATGGGCTTTTATCCTTCCTTGAATACATGAAAGTCATTAAAGTCCTCCAACCCATACGACCACATGGCTTGTTTGTTCCCAACCTCTAATACGACCCACAGGAGCGTTTCCTAAATTAGCGCCCCTACTGGCAGCAGGAGATATGACTCCAAAAACCACACAATAGATCGTTTGCCAATGACTCCCCAAATTACATATATAGGTGTACCAGACCTTTGTTGTCATGGTAACAACACTAAACACGAGTTTAGTTAGGTTTAGGCACCAAAGGTACTTGGTTAGGTTTAGGGAAAGATCATGGTGAGGGTTAGTAAGTTAAGTTACGTCACATGACTAACGTAACGTAACTTACGTATGTAACTTAGTGTCAGGCTGAGTCATGGGCTGTTATCGAAACCGCCTGCTATACTATCAGTACGTACTGATTTGGCCAAAATGCAGCATGTAGTATGCAAGCAAAAGCAAAATCTGCAGTATGCCAGAAATACCCGGATCTTGTACTGATTCGGAAAAAATCTCCAGTATGCATTGGACCAGTCTACATCGCCTACTGTATCCCACAATGCAAAGCGGTGGAACGGTCACCATTGTTTTGTTTTTTCCAACTTTATTTACACGGTCACCATTGTGGAAATGACGGACAGCAACAATACTGCATGAGTGGTTGACAGGGAGGAATATAAATAGAAGTACCACTTGTGCAAGCAGAAATTGTGACAAGGTTACAATTATTACATATGCAGTATGTAGTACATACTGCATACTGCGTTCGTCTGTAGTATGTAGCAGCCGGTTTTGAAAACAGCCATGGTTAACTTTGGGTTACACACGGCATCCTGGGTGAAAGTTCTGTGTTGTTTGTCGCTATGCAGACTTTGTCTCTGGCTGTTTTCGAAACCGCCTGCTACATACTACAGACGAACGCAGTAGTACGAATGGATAACCTGCTCCGGAGCAGGCTAGGCGTGCAGCATAAGTTACCATGGCGATTTACCCTGGTAAGAAGTGAACTACCGTCGTAACCCTGAAAACCTGAAGTTATCCCGCTAACCCCAAATCCTGCTTCATAGTACAGGCCTCTGTTTTCTTTGGAATGTGTTTAAAGTTGTCATTTTTGGTAGATACTTTGCAACATCACCAGGCTCTGAGTTTGGTTGTAAAGTGTCTAGAAATATTACTTATTTTTACTTTTTTCCCCCCCATAAAGACACATACATGTCAATGGCATTTAAAGAAAAATTATTGCAATACTTTTGTTTTAAAAAAATGAGTTTAATATTTCTGACTTAGGTGACTCGTAGTGGTCGTGACAAATAAGAAGACCCGATCAACCAAGGTGATATGCCTTAACCCTCTTAACTCTCTTGTTTCAACTTACATATATTGATTCCCCTGAGAGGTTTCACAACCTGTCACAGAGCTGCGTACGAGTCTAGTTAATGAACGCAGTCTAATTAAATGATTTTTTTTGTCTGAAGTTTTGTTGAAAGAATCAAGCAGCAGTGGCATCGAGCCAGTTAAAGAGGAAAAATATGAATTTACTGTACAACAGATTCAAGACACAAAGTAACCACAGTGTTTCAGTAGAGGGTGATACTCCTCCTCCACAGTCTTCAAACTTGCTCATCAGGTTCTGTAGTGAAACTGAAACACAATGTAAGAATTATATAACAAGTATGAGCATCCAAAACTAAGTTAACAGGTGTATAGTAATAATAATATAGTTTCTGCTCATGCGTGTCTAAGTTTTACATCAGCTTTCGCAAGATTATTTGCTTTAATTTTTTTTTTTACTACTTTTAAAATGTTTCTTTGTTTTGTTTCAGCTTGGTTTTTGAAAGCTGTAACTGGTGAACTTTGAATATTTCAGCAGGTGTTACTTTTGCTGCATGGGCTGAAGTATTGGCTATGTGTGTTATAAAGTGTCATGCTCCTTCTTGTAGTGGTGACTCATGTCCCTATTTGTACATACACACACGTGTACATGTACAGGTCTGTCCCTGCTGCTTTAATGTCCCCTTGCAAGTTTAAACCTAGAGTTGTGCTGCCCCTGTTGCACAAACTCCTACAATCACATTACTATTCTTTGCTCTTTAGAATTATTTTTAATTTAAATTTAATTGTAATTTCCCATATTATACCACAGTATAATATTACACTGTAATAGTGTAATATATTTTATTTGTTTTCAACTCCTGAGTTTTGCTTATAGGAAATGATTAATTCCTGTTTGATGGTAAGTCTTCATTGCTGCAGGTCTCTGTTCATAATATCCAGCTGTGTTACTGTGTGTTCAGATGTAGCTTTGTCTCCTATGGCAGTCGGCAGAGGTGAATTCTCTTTCATAATTCAATATTATAAGTAAGTTTTCTTCAAAGCTTAAGCTTAAGCTCTTGTCGCAATAAGATGGTAATATCCACCTTAAAGTTTTAAGGCTGGTGATATTTTAGATTTTTCTGATTGTCAACAAATCCCATGAAAAGATCGAAACCATCAATGAATGTGTCCTACTAACAAGTATCGTCTGTGTATCCAAAGCCTGATATATCTCCTTCCTCTGTGCCATAGAGCTCCATTGTTGTCCAAAACCTATTAACAACACATCAGAGAGCCACACTGTTGCACTGGCTGACACACACACCGTAGTTTATTTTGACTCAGTCCCACACACACAATCCTGCTGTTGTCAATACTCACAGAGCGCCAAATGTGTATTAATGCGCAGCTGAAAGTAGTCCCCAACAAATACACTTTTTACTCCTGTTTGAGTAACTTTTGCCAAAAACTACAGTGCCCAGCTGTTTTAGGAAATAAAATTTAAAAAAATAAAAATAAAACTGTATATTTGTGAGCAGTTTTTAAAAATGTACATCTTCAGTAGGAACAAATGTGCTTGGGACAGTGCCACAGACAGGATAGAGAAGTCAGAAAGTACTGAGAGGGAGACTAACACATTGTTTTCATGGGATTTGTTGGCAGTAAGACAACTATAGAGCCTCATCTTTTAAGATTAATATGAGAATGAATGACACTGAAACTGAATTCGGCTCAGTGCTGCTTAGAAATGAAATCTCTAACAGTCATTTCTGTTTTACACCAACTAGTTCCTCATGAAAATAGTCATTGGATTTGGTAGTATTTCTTATAGCTGCTGGAGTTGGTGAAGCCGTGGTGAAAAGGGTGACTCTGTATTCCTTCTGCAAATGTTGTTCTCTCTCTCTCTCGCTCTCCCCCCCCCCCCAGGTCAAGTCTGTCATCAACCTGCTGTTTTCTGCCTACACAGGAGACGTCTCTGCCCTGAGGAGGTGAACAGTTCACACTCACTTTCTGTTTTTTACATTTACTAACTTATAATATTGGCCACAGAAGAATTTAGCCTAATTTCACTTTAGTCACCCAGTGGAGTCCGTTCCTAACATGTAAACTGTGTGTAATTATATTTTTACTGATGCTCACATTTTGCCGCTCCTCTCTTTGCACTTTGATGACCTCAAGTGGCAGCAAGGGGAAACTCTTTAAAAAGAGTTAATAGGTGCCCCGTGGAGTTTGTTTTAGAAACAAAAGTTCTGTTTCACTTTCACTGTTACTCACCAAAGCTTGTTGCGTGTATCCTTGAGGTCATGAATGCATTTCCTTCCTCATAAAAACATTTGCAAAGCAGATTTTTTAAAAAGGGTTTCCAGTATTGTTTACATCCACTTTTACTCTTCTCTCCTGCCTTTGCTACGTTTCTTGGTGCATTACTGCCTCCTGTGGCTCAGTGGAATTGTGTGAAACCATTGGCAGGAACGTGTAGCGCTCCTGAGCGTGCACAAGACAAACAAAACGGGGTTCTGCTCACAAGTAAACAGCTCCTTAGCGCTTCTAGAGGTCAAAAACTCCACAGGGAACCTTTAAGTAGAAGGAAATCATGTATGGTGATGATGGTAAACTACCAATGGCACGCTATTCTAAGATTTTACGTTATAATTTTAGAAAACAGCATATATTTTGAGGAAATAGGGCAACGCTTCAGTGTTTCAGACGTCATTTTTCTAAAGAATGCAATAATTGAAGGTTCTTACAAAGTCAGTCACATAAACTATGTGTGTGTAGGTTTGCTCTGTCATCCATGGACATGGAGCAGAGGGACTACGACTCTCGAACGGCCCTCCATGTGGCAGCAGCTGAAGGTAACGTGCAGCCTGAAGTCAACCTGTTATAAGAATATACAACCCTGCTCACATATTTTGTGTACTTTTGGTCTGGAGCTGTTTTTCATGGTATAGCCTAATTTCCAAAAATGAGAAATGTTACTGCTACAGCGTACATATATTATATGTATTTTTTATATATTTATATTTTAGACAATAGGGTGCTTCCAACTTTGTGGCAACAATTTGGGGAAGTTCCTTATCTGTTTTAAAGCCAGCCAGAATCTGGTGGAAGAAGAGTGGAGGCTGTGATGGCAGCGTCTTAATGCCCGTGGTTTTAGATTGAGATGTTCAGCTATCACACATGGGTGTCTACATACTTTTTATTTTAGATTAGGTGAGCAGTCATTGTCAAAAAGTGTACATGGGAGTAGGAATAGAGAAGCTGCAGAGAAAGCATTCATATTTTTGAAAAACTGAGTGATGTACTCCAGCCAATTAGAATCAAGCATACAGTACTCCATCTTCACAGTAGAAGTTGGTACATGTACAGTATTCTTTCTAACATCTGCTCTGCTTTCAGGACACACAGACGTGGTGCGCTTCCTCCTGGAGGCTTGCAAAGTGAACCCCGTCCCCAAAGACAGGTGAGTCCCGACCCTCCAAGATTTTGATTTGGATAAATGTGAAAATGAACTTACAGATGCTTAAAACTTGCTTTAGATGGTTAATCACAGGGATTATTTAGTCACCTTCATTGCATGTCTATTTTTAAGAGTTGATTAATACAGTTACAGTTTTTACAGTTATGAAAATAAGAAAAGGATTGTGAAAAGCAGAATGTCAGTTTGGTCATTTTCAGCATTTAAATGGTTTCTGTGCAGCTTCTGCACCAATTTTTCTGCATTAATATGTATTGAAAACTGAAAGAAAGAAATACTATAAACATACTGTAACATGCCTGTTTGAAGCAAGTTTCAGATAAGTTTTTTCAGGAAAGAAATTTTATAAACATTTTATCGATACACTGATTCTATTTCGATGAGAAAGTATTGACTAAAACAAAACAGACGGGAAAGTCCGTTAAGACTGCAAACTCCTCCTGCGTGAGTGTAGCCTACAGCCTATTCATACTACATATGGAAGGAAGGAGAAGTCATCCTCTTTCTAATGAGAAGAACCATCGAGCTAACAGTAAGGTTATGCTAAAAATGGCTGACATAAATGGATTTGGCTTTATTGTGTTGTGAGAGTAAGCACTGACTTTGTGGTAGCTGGGTTATTTTAAGAGCCTCGACACTGGCACACCAGTTAAAGCATGAAGACCAGAGATTCAACCGTTCAAGTTTATTGTCCTTACAAGGGATTTCCACTTAGAAGTTGACTGACACGATTTAAGGGCTAAAAGGCAAATTAAAACAATAATCAGTAGGACTAGGCAGGAAGGAGGATTTTCAACAGTGAGAAACACTTCAAATTCTTAGTTTGAGAAAATCACTTCATTCAGTGAAATGCATGACCACAACACGTGTCACAACTTTGCTGCTGACCAGTGAAATCAAGCAGGTAGATTCTGTATTGGGATCAATTTAGGCCAAAATGGAGAAGGTGAATCACTTTGAATTGTAGCAAACAATGGTGTGTACTGTTTATGCAAGCATGCCACATTTTGTACCCAGTGTTTCTTGATATACCGAGGTTTTCTGTGTCCAGATGGGGTAACACGCCGATGGATGAAGCAGTGCACTTTGGCCACCACGACGTAGTCACCATCCTGCAGCAGTACCACGACAAATACAGCCCGCCTGCTGGTGCTGACGACAAGCAGAGTGCTGAGAAGAGCCTGGACAGTCTGCTGTAGCCACACTTACTACAATCCTTTAGCTTTCTGCACAACAAGTGGACCATTGTGCTTCTCTGGAATAACTTTGTACATTAGTGAGCATACTTTTCAAATGTGTGATGATTTAGTTCTTTGCTTTACTTTTGTTGCTGTGTCCCGTCTGGTGCGCTTCGCTTTCTGGCTGTTCCACTCCATCGTAATGTAATGTGTGTGTGTGTGTGTGTGTGTGTGTGTGTGTGTGTGTGGGTGTGGGTGTGGGTGTGAGCGAGTGCCTTATCAATACTGTTTCAACAAATGATACAATATCTAAACGTCTGTAATGCAATGTTTACAGCATATTACTCTTGTAACATGTCAGTACTGTAAGTCACATTTGTGGTATCATAGGATATTGGAGATTGTATCAAAGTGTATTAGTTTAGTTACAGTATAGTTTATCTTATATTTCTCTACCTGGTAACATTTGGATAATACTCTGTATTAGTTTTGTGAGATAGTGTGGATGTGTGGAAATTATAGTATAGATTGTATGACGCGTCTCTTGATTGTGTAAAAGCTAACAGGCATTGTGCCGACACTGCAGTTATGTGCCTGTTGGTTTTCCATATACCTGCATCTATCCTCAGATTGTTCTCCTGACTCATCGGCAGGTTTTATGGAGCTTCACATCTCCTTTGAAGCCATTGAAAGATTGTACTCTGAATGTATTTTTTCCAGCGGCAACACTTGCAATAGGAGCAATATGTATTTCTTTCACAGAGAGACTTTTTAAGTGTAAAATCTATCTAAAGATTGTGTAATCTGTTGCAGTTGGGATAAAGGCAAGTTGGTTTCTTCATTCTTGTCGTCATAGTTACATTTGTCTGTGTGTGCGTTGTGAGTGTTTAAATAGGGAACTGCTTTTTGAGCTGTAAACTAAATGATAAGACTGTACTGCGATGAAACACATCAGTGCTGCTGTTAATATTGACATTTCTTATCAAATGTATAAAAATTGGCATTTCCTTGGTTGAAAATGGCTCAACACACCATCTACTGTTTTAAAGCTGGGGTAGGCAAATCTGTGCAGCCTTTGCAAAACCTTCCGCCTCTCTCTGCTGCCTCGTATCACTCCGCTAAGCCCCTCCCACCAAACCCACAACTTCGACTGCAGCAGAAGGAATCAGTTCCCCTGCAAAACCTCATGCCTCATAGCTCTTGCTCTCCATGACGTGAGCCTCACAGAGACCGCGGTCCGTCTCGCTGCGACTTTTCTTCTCAAAGACGCCCCTGCAGCGCTTCAGGGCCACAGAGCAGAGCGCCCCAGAGCTTCAGAGACAGATGAGAGGCTAGTACACCGTGTAACACCAAGTACAGTACATCCACACACACACACACCCACTAGTAATTTCCAAAGTGCAATAAGATGCGGTTCTGAAAAGGAATAATAAACATTGTTGAATATGCATATAATTACAGATTTAAGGGACTGTTAACAAATCTCCTTAATATCAAATATGAAATGCACATGCATGGATGTCCCATGGCATCAAACATAATGACACATCCTGGTGTTGTTTTGTACTATACACCACTGTAGGCAAAGGAGGTGTTGGAAATTTATCACAAGTTTTGGCCACTGAATCAGGCTTTCCCCATCTGAAGGGACGTGCACGCGAATCTGCATTTATAGAACAGCCAATAGGAACGCGCCCTCTCTCTGAAATAACCTGTAATTGGCCAAAGTCTCCGTCACGGGCTAGATATTATGAAGCCTGAAAACAGAGCCAAGAAGAGGGGCAGAAGTAGAGGTTTTCTCTCAGACCACTTGAATTACAATATGTTAAATGGTTATTATGGAATTTTTTCCAAATGATGCCAGAAAAATACTGCCTAACCCACCTTTAAATCAGCCCTGAACCTGCAGGCCAATGCTGACATCGAGTCAACCGGTTGGGACCACAGACTGTATATAAAGGTGGACGGCATGACCACTCCCCAAAAGCAATCTAGTTCATAAACCCCGCCCCCTCCATGTTAGCAGAAGGGACATGGGCCAAACTGAAAAATCAAAGTACAAATAAATTTTTCCCAAAGATGGTTTCTGTCATTTTAGGTAGTTCTTATCATGCTGATGTTTGTTCAAGTGTTCATTTTTCTTTTAAGTTTGGTTTGAATTAGTTATTTGATGCTATAAAAAGGGAGTGAGACGTCATGATTGACAACTGCTCGCGATTGGTTCAGGCACGTGTATAGGCGGGAACTCGATACCGCGGACCACTACTGCGCAGACTCCAAATGACGTCACCAGCGCAAGATGACACCTCCCGTATCAGTAATAGGATATTTTGGCTTCATATTTGTACAGAAATTTATATAAAAAACACTACACACACTATGTAGCCACGAGGCCACGCCTCCTACAGTTGTTGTTCCCTCACTCTGCATTTTTAAAATTTGCTGGGAGGGTTCTAGCAGAATCTGAGGGTTAAAAGTTGATAAAGAATGTTGATAGTATAATGCTTATAATGTTCATAAGTTGGGTCATCTGCTTTTCCCCCACATCCTCCATCCCTTCCTGTCAGCAACCAAATTCCTTCTCAAATTTAAAGATTCTGTGACTCCATATGAAGAATATATATTTTGCAAATTGGTTTCATTACATAGGCTTCTTGACAGTTGAATGGACTTCTCGCAGTAATTCTTACCTGACTGGTGTTCCCAACGCTGTTTCACACAGATCTAATCCAAGTCTATGAATGTACTCAAATTATGTATTTTTCATTTAGTTTGAAAAAGTACACCGATCAGCCATAACATTACGACCACTGACAGGTGAAGTGAAGAACATTGATTATCTCGTTGCAATGGCACCTGTCAGTGGGTGGGATATATTAGGCAGCAAGTGAACATTTTGTCCTCGAAGTCGATGTGTTGGAAGCAGGAAAAATGGGCAAGCGTAAGAATGTGAGCGACTTTGACAAGGGCCAAATTGTAATTGGTCAGAGCATCTCCGAAACTGCAGCTCTTGTGGGGTGTTCCTGGTCTGCAGTGGTCAGTACCTACCAAAAGTGGTCCAAGGAAGGAAAACCGGTGAACTGGCGACAGGGTCAAGGCTCATTGATGCACGTGGGGAGCGAAGGCTGGTCCATGTGGTCCGACCCAACAGAAGAGCTACTGTAGCTCAGATTGCTGAAAAAGTTAATGCTGGTTCTGATAGAAAGGTGTCAGAACACACAGTGCATCGCAGTTTGTTGCGTATGAGGCTGCGTAGCCGCAGACCGGTCAGGGTGCCCATGCTGACCCCTGTCCACCACTGAAAGCGCCTACAATGGGCACGTGAGCATCAGAACTGGACCACAAAGCAATGGAAGAAGGTGGCCGGGTCTGATGAATCATGTTTTCTTTTACATCATGTGGATGGCTGGGTGCATGTGCGTCGCTTACCTGGGAAGACATGGCACCAGGATGCACTATGGGAAGAAGGCAAGCCGGCGGAGGCAGTGTGATGCTTTGGGCAATGTTCTGCTGGGAAACCTTGGGTCCTGCCATTCATGTGGATGTTACTTTGACACGTACCACCTACCTAAACATTGTTGTAGACTTAGTACACCCCTTCATGGAAACGGTATTCCCTAATGGCAGTGGTCTCTTTCAGCAGGATGATGCGCCCTGCCACACTGCAAAAATGGTTCAGGAATGGTTTGAGGAACACGACGAGTTCAAGGTGTTGACTTGGCCTCCAGATTTCCCAGATCTCAATCCAATCAAACATCTGTGGGATGTGCTGGACAAACAAGCCCGATCCAAGGAGGCCCCACCTCGCAACTTACAGGACTTAAAGGATCTGCTGCTAACGTCGTGGTGCCAGATACCACAGCACACCTTCAGAGGTCTAGTGGAGTCCATGCCTCGACGGGTCAGGGCTGTTTTGGCGGCAAAACAGTATACACAATATTAGGCAGGTGGTCATAATGTTATGGCTGATTGGTGTATATCAATATGAACAATGTATAACTGTAACCTGAACTAACACACAGGCTTCAAGTTACGCTGCAACATTCCAAGTGGCGGTTTTCATGGTCTCACTGTTGCGTTGTATTTGCTGAAAGCTGGGATTTAAAAGAGCTGGAATTTTGAAAAATAGATATTTTACATACAGTATATGATCTCATTCAAATTTAGCTTGACAGCTTAAAATTTCACGACTGGGATTCTTGTTGTTTGATCTTGAAAAACTGCAAAGGCACAGACACAAAATCCATACTGAAAGAATATTAGGCATACTATGGAGCCCCAGTCACAAATATCAGTAACAGACTACCCAAGGAGTCAAAAGTGTACTTTAACAAATGCTGTAAATGACAAAAATTGGTTCAATAATTTCAAAGTTCAAATCCAGATGATTAAACTTACCCTTATGCTACATACAGTATGGAGTCAGTTATGCTTTTGACTCACCAGGTAACTCATTGTTTATGAGACTTTTTTAGGTGCTGAAAATATGCTCAAGGACTACTTTGTTCAATAATACAAAAGGAGATGTACAGTATGTCAGTAGGAGGAGTGTGCTGTGCAGCTCTTGATGCAACTCTCTGATGAAATGTTTCTCCTTAAATTAAGAGTTAGTTTTGACCAGGTGATGTAGGGGTCAGGACAGATTGTTCTTTCTCTTGGCACTGGAATACATTCAGAGATGTTCATTTTAATAAACCAAAGTAAAGAACTCATACAGTACAGCATTGTGTTTTACCCACAGCAGCAGGATTTGCATCTTTTCCTGAATATTCACTATTACACTGCCCAAATATCTTAACATTGCTTGTATATTTTCACTATATATACATTTAGCAGAATCACCTGTGAATTTAGTTTGTATGTAATGCTCATACATACTGATCATTGTTTTTATGACATGTATTCTCTTGTATTACTGACACCTACACCAAAATACATTCCTTGTACTTGATCAATAAAAGTTCCCATTCTGTCGACTTTCTGATTCTGACACAATGACCGGGCGCATTTTCAGAAGGAGCAACTAAGGTCAATAAAGGAGGGTGTCTTGAAAAGACGTCCAGAGGTCAGGAAAGTCGGATAAATCAGAGAAGAGTTCCTGCAGCAGATCATGAGTCTCCATCTACAAGGAAACAAAAAGATTATTGTTTAAACTAACAGCAGAGGAAAAGTCGTGTCATATAAACAAGGAAAATCAAACCTGGAATTACTGAAATATTTTGTTAAAGCTGCACAAATTCACATTTTCATATTAACAATGGATTAAATTACTGTGTAACGTGAGATATGTCACTTGTCATTATGTTCTTCTCATCTCTATAAAGTTTATTAAAGCTTCTCATTGTTTTGGCTTTATGGCTTGCAACTTTACTTTTTTGGCAGCTGTTAGCGACTAGCTGGTGAACACTGTGGAGCATTTAGCAGCTAAAGAGCCAGATATTTTCCTTGAGAGTTAGTGGAGACCAAAACAGATCTAAAAGGAGAGTGAATAGTGACACTTTAAAAGGACTGTAGGGAAATTAGTTGTAAAATTTCAAACCCACATCTGTGTTTGTGTTTATGTCCATGTCTATCATGTCCATCGAGTCCATCTCCCTAGGTGGAGACGGAGGTGACGTGCTGTAGAAAACAAATACAGTAAATTAGGGCACATTTTTCCTGTACAGCATTGACCAATACAGAAAAAAATGTTACCTTATATTAGTGTTTGGGCATTTTGAAAGCATGTTGATTCTCTCAAAGCGTTTCTTCCTGAAGTATTTTTGTTGAATTATTATTGTCTTACTTACTCTGAAATAGGAATGAGTCTTCTGTTGACGTACCCATCTACGACCTTTTTAGGCACCAGTATTTCTGCATGAATAGAGGTGATTAGAGGTCATAACAAATTCCTGCTCATTTGTTGTTGTTGATAAAGTAATTTGGTTCTCAGGGGAAAGTCAAGCAAGAGACAATACCAGAGGTGTTGTAGCATCCAAAGGCGGTGTCTTTGGGGATGTCTGGGTAAAGATAGAGCAGAGGATTCCTGGTGTTCCTCTGGTCTCTCAGTCTGTAGTGGTAAATGATGTCTGGTAGAGTAACTGCCGACAGCTCCTGCTTGGTGTAGGGCTCCACTGCTTTCACATGGGTCTCTACAAGGGAACCATACAGAAAAGTAAGCAAACACAAGAAGACAAATATCTGTCTGTCTGGTGTTGAAATCATTTCAGTGAAGACAGGACAGAAATAAAAATAAGAAAGAAATGATCCTTTGTATGTTATGTATTCTCAGGTCATGGTGGTTTGTTCGGGCTGTTTTTAACTTGAGCTTTCCAGCTACAAATGAGTAGTGGGCTTATATGGAGTGACAATGAAACAGAAATGTTAAAACATTATTTATATAAACATGCTATACAAGGTCAGTTATTTAATAGGCATGACCAAGCAAACTCTGGCTGTACAAACAGTACGGACCTTGAAAAACCCAGATCATCAAAACTAGTTTGGAATTTTGTTTACACACACATACATGTACAGAAACATACCACCATTGTGGTGCTCGACCCAGCTGAAGGTGATGGCTCCGT
Organism: Macquaria ambigua; assembly: GCA_008360985.2. NCBI lineage: Eukaryota > Metazoa > Chordata > Actinopteri > Centrarchiformes > Percichthyidae > Macquaria > Macquaria ambigua. Next base: position 52,711 of record VMKM01000835.1, on the reverse strand, counting down.
CTTTATTGCTCTCGCTAAAGCGGAGCAGAAAGGTCCCGGTCTGTTTTTCCTGCAACAGGACCCGTGTTCTCTTCCTGCTCACAAACCCCATGATGGACCTGAAACCCACATACAGAATATGACAAGAGTTTAGCTCACTGGTAAGGTGTAGTGACTTAATCCCTGTCCACATTCCCAAATAATAATACTCTGAAGACCGTGTTATTGTTTAAGTGTTGTTGTTTGTTTCTGGTATGTGCAACACTGTCTCATATTAAATGTGAATGATTATTATGTTATTGTGAATGATGAACAGTAAAACACTGCAGAGATGACTCTGGATGTGTCTTACCCTTTCTGCCAAAGATCCACCAGGTGCCTTTTGATCAGATCAAGGATTCCATCGATCCAAATCCAGGCATTTTCATTCTGTTCACACAGCAAAGCAAACGTCAACATGTAAAGAGAGAAACACACACACACACTTATGTCGTACAGGTTGTACCAGTTGTGTAAACTACAGTATAACAAGAACCTCGCTCAAACACTCACCTTGGAGAACTTGCTCCAGTGAACGAGACCATCAGGATCATCTGTGAAGAAACCAACAGTTACATAAAAATGTTGTGAAATGAACATAACACCCTTTATATCTTACGTCTATCCATGAAATGAGTGCAGGGATTAATTCAAAAACCATATTCAGCACATTAAAACACAATCACTGGTTATCTACTCTTTTATCTTGAATCCTACTGATTAATTCATATATTTGGTTTATTTCCCAAAACATTATGGAAACACTGGCTTTTTTCACTTTTTTCTCATGTCATTAGAAATGACACTGATAGCCAGGCTAGCTGTTTCCCTCTTTCCAGTCTTTGTGCTAAGCTAAGCTAACCAGCTGCTGGGTTAACATAAGAGTGGTATCAATCTTCTCATCTAACTCTCAGCAAGAAAGTGAATAAGCACGTCCCAAAATGTCAAACTATTCCTTTAACATGGAAGTACAACTTGCACTGCCTCCAATACTGACCCTATATGGAAGTACAGTATGTTTTATTACATTTTTCTGTCGAATCAATTTAGATCAACATCCCTAACAAGAGGTGACCAAGCTACCACTACAAAGTGACATGATCCAATTCTATGGAAGAGGCGGTGAAACACTCACCCACAATTTTGTCTCTTAGCATGGAGAGCTGGTTATTGTCGAGCCCCCGATGGCCAACGGACAAAAACTGCCAGCTCAGAACCTGAGACAGCTGCTGCCAGGTGAGCGGAGGAGGGTCCGCAAACAGCGACAGGTTCTACACAACAAAGTGACAGACTTTAAATACTCTGCAGTGACGAATTACTCAAACCCACTGTCCTTCACAGGGATGTGACCATGGTGGTTAAAATGTGATTTAAAACTACTGAATTTGCAAATATGAACTATGCAGCACTATAAGAAGAAAGGAAATTGTACTGTCTGTACATAAGAAATTAAAAGCAAAAACCCACAATGCATAGGTATGACTGTCTGATGTAGTTTGGATGTGTCTTATCGTGTAGCTGAAACACATCCTGTAATTGTTTATTTGTTGTGTTGAGGTGTGATGGCTTTACCCTTGGTTCGCTGATGGACAGCACGCTGCACCACATGATGGAGGCCCAGGCGCTGACAACCTGATTGGTGCTGGAGATGATAACCACAGGCAGGGAGCTGGCCTGGACCAACACAGGAGGAGTGTCAACTGGCTGGCTACCATTTCTCTGGGACTGAACAATTGCACCTCTAATAGTGCCTTCTCTTCAACCAATAATATCTCAAGTTATCTCCTGTCAGAGGCATCTCAAGTCAAATTGAAATGCCTCTGACTGTAATGTGAGTGTCATGTTTACTCACCTCGATGCTACACTCCAGTCCAGCATGCTGAAACCCGGTCAAAAACTTAATGATGTGGAGCTCTTCAGTGACTCCCAGACGACTCTGATGAAGAAGAAAGAGACATGGTGTTAGGAGGAAAATTACTTGTATGATAATTTGCAAGCACGTAGGAGTAGTGCGGGAAAAAATAACTTCATGAAATGCAACCCAGGAAAAAAAAAAAAGGTCATGAGCAAATAAAACACAACTAGGTTGTGATTTGGGGGTCAACACAGAATTCACTGGCTGATTAAGTGTCTATATTTACCTGCCAACCATAAAACATCTCACCTGTGTCACTCTCTATACTACATGGGTTGCAAAATTTCCATTCGCTAAATTCCATCAATCTGATAAAACAGATTGATGGAATTTAGCGAATGGAAACTCTCACCATGCAGGTGTTATTGTCCCACACCAATTCTCATGTAAACGCTGCCTTAAAACCTTAAATATCTCAACTGTTGCATGGATTGCCAGAATATTTGGTACACCACCCCTCAGGATGACTTTTAACAACTTTGGTAATTCTCTGACATGTTTTATCTGGCGCCATCATCAGGTCAAAATTATTTGGTTTATGACCAAATATCTGCAAAACTAATGGCATTCCCATCCGCCTCAATGCCAAACTAAGACGATGACCATGGGAAACATTATATCAGCTAATTAGCATTGCTATTGTGAGCATATTAGCATGCTGACGTTAGCATTTAGCTCAAAGCACCGGGGTGCCTAAGCGCAGCCTCAGAGCTGTAGACGCTTGTTCTCGTTTGGCCACTGGCAGTGTAACAAGCTGTCAACACAACACTGACATTATCATGTCAGTGTTGTGTCAACACAACACTGACTTTATAAGATGATAATGTCAGTGTTGTGTTGACACAACACTGACACTGTCAGTGTCAGTGTTGTGTCAACACAACACTGACATTATCATCTTATAAAGTTGAAATGGCAAACACTTTACACATCAACAGAGCAACATTAGCATGAATTTGATGGAATACAATACAATGTATTTGATTTGTTTCTGTCCACCTTTGCCTTGACAAACTGACATTGGTGCCTCAGAGTTTTTTGCAGCTCACATACTGAGCTTCAAGAGAGGATGTGCCTTCAGTTGCTCTATTTTCTAGTTCAAATTTACTAGAAAATACAGATACAAGCCAGACAGGAGGGGTTCTTCAAGAAGACTGTTTCAAAATGTGAAACACAGTAAAGTCCATGAAACTGAAAGGATTCTGGTACATTCCTTAAAGTAAAGAGGCTATTTCAAGGGAAATGTAGTGGTACCAAAGCCTTTTCCCTCTAAAGATGCCATCGGACATATCCTCTGCCCAACTGTAACAGGGTTCATACAGCTTTTTAAGAGTAAAATTCAAGCACTTTCAAGGTACCTAAACCAAAAAGCCTTTATCATCACATCTGTATTGTTGCTATAAATGCCAGGAGACAACAAACAAATATGACGACGGGATCGTTTCATTTCAAATATGAAAAGATTTTTGGTTTACATGAGTGATTGTGTAGAGCAGTCTTTCCCAAACTTAGGGTCGCGACCCAAAATGGGTCAAAAATGAGTAAAATGCATAACAATGCTATGATATGAGAATTCATTAGCTGGTCTGTTCAGCTCAAATGCTGTGTGCTACACACATATTCATAGAACTGGAGTTACATCCTGTAACTACTTTTTTTGCTATGCTGGTCTGTTCAGCTGAGATGCTGTGTGCCCCCCCTCCGTTGAGTGTAACGTTGAGTGTTAGCTATCTTGCTGGCTGTGATCGACTCGCGGGCTTGTCCCTAATGTGGATTAGGCAGCAAAGTGCATTTATTCAACATTGTTTTGACGGTGGAAAGGTCAGTAATGTGTGTGTTACATTTGTATTAACCTTGTTAGTGTGTATGTGTGTTAGTTACCATACCGGACAAATGTAAGAAATTCTATGTGTGTGTGCGTGCCTAATGTGGTGGTGACAAGTGAGAGTGGTGATTTTTAATGATAATATCCTCTCTGTCTCATTCAAGGCATTTGTGGTTTGTTGTATTATTGTGTGTGTTAATAAATGCAGATGTTATGGCAATTCATAATGTATTTTTGTAAGTTTGGGTCCCGGGGAGAAACCAAATTTCTCTTTTGGGTCTCGAGCTGAAAAACTTTGGGAACCCCTGCTGTAGATAATGAAACACCAGACTATGTTGAAAATCAAGCATTTTTCAAGGAGTATATTCAAATTCAAGCTTATTCCTAACCTTGAAAACATAACGGTTAAAATTAAACATTTCCCAAACTTTCAAGACTTTATATGAACCCTGCTGTAACTTCATCATCTTCATTACGTCTCCTCTTACCTCAAATGATCCTTTGGCTCTTGCTTTTCTTTCCTTGACTGACTGAAAAAACAAAAGAATGTGTCTAAGAAAATGCAGCCATTATATACTGTATACTATGTTTGTTTAGGGGAAGTGATTATAATGACAGATGGACACACAGATACAAAAACAGTAAAAAAAGACTTTCACATACCATGTGACCAAATTCTGCCACCAAGCCTCCACTGGGCGTGTCCACGTCCAACACTTTACAGTCATCCGTGCTAAAGTCAAAGTGGCGGAACCTACAGCAACATCAGAACACAGTGTGTCTATTTTATTAGAACTTCTTATAGTTTACATTTCAGATTTTCAAATTGTTTTGGTACCGTTTACCTACCCGTTAACTCTCGTGGCTTCTTCAACATCCCTTTTTTTTTTTTTTTTTTTTTTAGGGAAAAAGGGATACAAAAAGATTGATAAGAAAACAAAGGCTATTAAAAAGGAAGATTTTTTTTAAATAAAACAAACAAACAAAACAAACAGCTTTTAGTTTGTAAAAAAATTAAAAAGGAAGATTTGTGTTTATGTAAAATAATAATTCACTGTATCACTGGCTCAGACTTACTTGTCAAATACAGGTTTGACTTTGAGCAGGCACTTGAATTCTGGGAGGTTTGCCAAAAACCTGAGAAGAGAAGAAACAGATACTGACCAAATGACCATCAAAAAAAAACAAAAAAACAAAAACAAAAAGAAAATCATACAGTACTTCTTTCAGCTACTTTGGGGGTTCCCTGGTACCCTAGAGGTTTAAGGCACCGACTGTGAACTGCAATGTCCCTGGTTCCAGCCTGGTTAGGTACCTTTGTTGTATGTCTTATCATTTGTCTCTTTCTCCCATAATTTTCTGTCATCTCTCCATAAAATACCCCCTCAAAACTATGGTATTTAAAAAAAATGGCTCATAATTAGCAATTCACTGGTGAAGCAATGATTGTTTGGAACATAATGAGCATACAGACAAAATGTATGCTCGTTATGTTCAAAACATGAGACAGCTCAGCAGCTGTCTGTCAGCCAGCAGCGGCTCTGTCCCTCTGCTCCACCCGGTCCTCCCCACACAACCCAGAGATACGCGCAAACTTTTCGTTATAGTTGAATATTTACTATTATTATTTATTTATAGGCTATTATTTATGTATAGACTATTTATAGATTATTATATTTATAGATTGTTTTGGTGAGTTTTATTTTGTTTCTGTCGAGTTTGAATGAAGTGTGTTTTACGATCTGCAAGGTAAACTTTGTGTTTTTGACAATGGGGCTTGGTGGTTTTGAGGTGAGTAATATTCTGGTTAGGGAGAGGTGTGGCCAATTTGTTTTGGTCTGAGATGCTGGTGCTCTAGTGTGACATCTAGTGGCAGCGAATATCATATATAGAACCCTAATTTAGAAAACAATAACATTACAATTACAGTAATAATTGAACAGAAAAAAGTGTAAAGCGAGTAACCTGAAATCACTCCATAACTATTTTATCACACCTAGACATCAATTCTGTGTTTTCATGAATAGCCTGCAGAGCAACACTGAGTTAGGTGCACCCTTACCTCACGGTCACTGTGAAGCGCACCCCGGTCTTAAGTATTAGAGGCCGGTTTGGTAAGCTTGACATGACAGGTTGTTTCTCAACCACCAGAGCACTGCAAATCAAGACCACAACAAAACACGTCAACAATATGAAAGCGTGTGAATCAGTCTGTGTGTATGTACTGTATATGACACAGAAGAGTCCTGATGCCATGTCTCACTTTGTAAGAAGTTTTGTGAGCGAGGACCGTGCAAATTTCTCAATTTCTGCCATGGGACCACAGAGGTTGGAGGCATCAGTGCTGTTGTACTTCTTGTTTTGGTCTTGCAGTTTCTGCAGCTGTTCGCGGACTCGCAGTAGCACTTCTGCCACAGTCGTGAACCTGCTCATACAACATAATGCACAAAGCCAAGTTTTTCATGAAATTTTAAGTGTGACAGCTTAGGACAGAAAGATGTTTTCTCACATAAACAAAGTTTCTTCCTCAACATAAACATGTAAAAGTCAAGGTAGTACCAATAAGTTCCTACCACTTCTGGAGATGGTCCAGACTGGTGTCGACTGGACTTCCAATGCAGGCCATCTGCTGCCTGCGCTTCCACTCAGGCAGCTCCACATCTGTGAGTGTCACCACAATCTGTTCGGCCAGTTTTAAAATGTTCACTATCTGCTGCAGCACCATCTGCAAGACAAAAAAACACAGCAAGTGTCAATTATGTGGGGAGGAGGCCTGATTAAGCTGCTTAAACAATTACCTTAATAATAATGTAGAGATTGTTGTGGCTTAGAATCATCATATCAAGCATTTTATCCATGACTTCTTTTTAAATAAAACACAAGGATATTTTGCATTGAACTCCATGAGAAAATTAATGGGAGAAAAATAATGCTTTGAATAAAAACCTAATAAAAAATACATTTAAAAAAAATACCCAAACACAACACTGATAGAAATGACTTTCTTGCTTTTAACAATCAGCTCCTATGAGTCTTTAACATAGGTGTGCCATCAAAAAAAAATCAAGGAGGCTGAAATTATATCTTCGTTAAAATGATGAGGTGAGGGGGGAACCCCGTGGCTTAGGAATTCCCTGGTTTCCCATTTCCTGTCATCTCTCTACTGGTGCTATCTAATAAAGGCAAAAAAAAGCCTCCAAAAAATAATATCACCAAGTACAGAAATACTTGACAATTTGTTGTTTCTGCTGTTAAAACAAATGTATTGAAAAGTATCTACGAATGGAATTTTCCTTTAAACTCCTTAAAATATAAAATGCTTTAAGAAAGTGAACTGAGCCTCTACAGTACCTGCTTTGTCTGTGTGATAAAGTTGGCACGCTTGAGACATTCCCCTTCCACAACAGCATGGGACTGGGCCAGTCCAACATGCTGCTCCACTGGTAATGACAAATGAGACAGAAATTAAGCGTGAACTCCCACCAAACCTGTCACCTGTTTCTTTATGTCTCCTTCCATACCTTGGCTTTGCCAGGTCTTCTGTATGAAGTCGAGCTTTTCATTTAGGTCCTCCATCGACTTAATTTCCTTCTTTACCTCCTGCGTTAGAGTTAAAGTTCACACATTTAGAAATGATAACGTATGTGTTTTTCCCAGGATAGCTGTCAGGTGGAATACAAGCCAGCAAAAGACCGTGTAATCAAAACAAATGACAGGTAAAGTGAGTTTACCGAAGTCTGCCTCTTCAGTTCGGTCACCTTGTTGTCCAACTCTCTGCTGCCACCCTGACAAAAACAAAGACATTTCTTTCACTCTTTTGCTATTATTGGGGTATGGTGGTGACTCTTTATGCTAACAGTGTGTTCCTCTTGTACCATAAGTTACAGTACAGGGTGCTCTGCTAGACACATTGCAGCAATAATAATTACATAAAAAAATACAGAATAGACCAGAGAATTAGAAAAAAATCTTCACTTGCAGAAAACAAAAAGTGACAACCAGATACATGATATTCATCTGCATAACACTTGATCAAACTGTAATATGAAGGTCAGAAGACAAAACAGAGTTTAGACGTAACCCTTCAGAGCTGGAATAAAAACAAACCAAACAAAAGACAGATTTGAAAAATCTTGTGTGATTAGTTCCTCTGTCAGTTTTTTGGAGTTTGATGTTTACAGCATTTCTGCAGGCTGGACTGCACTGTATTGTCTGTCCAACTGATATCAGTCATCTTACCTGTGCTTCAGAGGCTGAAGCCAGGATTTTCTTTTCCTCCTTTAGGCATTCAGAGAGGATTATGGCCAAGTTCAGTGGCTCATCTTGAAAGTGTTTCTAAATAAAAAAAGAAAAACAATGAGAGGTTTTAATTATTCTGCACTGAGAAAAGAACTGAAGATAAATCTAAATTAAATATTAAATGTTTAATACAATGTTCCGTTCACATAACAGCATGTCTGCCCTACCAGCAAGTAGTCTTTCATCCAGGGAAAATCAGGTCCCTGCAAAATATTGTTCTCCTGGACAGACCGGTTCCATTGTTCTTCCAAATACACCAGGAGTGCATGGAAACAAGTGTTTGCTTTATTTTCATCCACAGCTGCCAAATCCCTGACACAGAGCAACAGAACATGTACATTCATTCAGGGATTGTGTCTGTCTATGTGTGCACACTGTGTATAAAACATTTCAACATCAAAACTGACCAGTGTAACAAAGTTACTGCATCTTGACATTTGTATTGTCAGGTAAGCGAAGCCTGTAACATAGGAGAGGACACTTCTTAACAGTAAAAACAGGTGAGTGTACCTAACCACTTCCTCAAACTAACTGAATTTTCAGCCAAGTAGAAGGCACATTTGGGCCATACACAAGGTTGAACTCCCTCTTTAAATCAGTGCATTTGTAACCTGGGTGCATAATCTGTGTAACAAAACAATTTATTTAGTGTCTTGATTTTTGATTTGGTGAAGTCAACTCATTCTCTTTTCTTTCTCTTCAACGTCTTTCTTCTTCTTCTTCTTCTTCTTCTTCTTCTTCTTAGTATTATTATCATAACATAATAATAATATACTGCATATAGATTTGTGTGTTTCCCCAAATTCCTGAAAAGTGATATTTTCTTATCTTGTACACACAAGTTCATATCTGGTGTGCACAAACTAAAAAAAAAAAATCATCTTTCAGGACAACAGCAGTTAACCCAGTAGGGGGCCCCAGGGCAAAAAGGAACTGTGGGTTTTCCCACTCTCTATGAATTGTGTAGGTATTAGTTAATAATTAGTCATTAGTTTGTGGTAACTTGCAAAAAAATTAGCAAAATATCATTCAGAAAAATACATAATTTAAGGACAATAAAACCTGACAAAATAAAGGCCTCACAACTAGATTTGAACTCAGGGCCCCTCTACAAAGGACCCTTATCATTTCAGCTTATAATGCATTTTAAGGCCTTTACAGTATTGACAAAACAAATGTGCAGTTAATGAAATGACTACAAACTAACAGCTACACCATGGACCTGAAGCTCCCTGAATCTGAATGCCATGCAAGTTGCATGATGCAACTGTCCCTCTTACCAGTCCTGGCTCTCTATCAGAAAGCACAGACAGTGGCGGATCTCTCGGGGGAATTTTCTCTCATACAGCTGGCTCACCCGGCCCTGGAGAGCTGGGTCCAGCCTCAGCACGTCCTGCCACTGGGCCATCTGCAAAACAGTGACCAGTCTGAAAACCACCACTGAGAAAAAGTCACTAACGCTAACGCTCCCGTAATGTAATGCATTGTGAATTGTGACAATAACAATACAGTGTTTTGGGGGGGTTTGCCACAACTGAACATATCATTTTTTAAGTTATGTTTTAGATTCTCTTCAGCTAACGACTAGCTAAATATCACGGGCATTCATTTCTTTGAGACCGATAACGTCAACGATAACAATAACGCAAAGAAGTTACTAACGTTACCTTCTCATAATACTCACACAATATATTACAGGCAACATAACTTATAACATACATAATACATACGGCCGTTTTTCATCCGTTCCTACAGACAACTACCTACCTCGTGGCTGTCGTTTGTCGTTGTTGTTTATCGGTAAGGTGAGCAGCATAAACTGTCAAAGAAAGTTGCGGTGTGCTCTGACTGTCGGTCTGTATCTGAACGGCAGGAAGAGAAGAAGGGGTTACTTATAGTTACCGGGCACTGCCCACAAACCACGTGATTCTCGAGAAACGATTTCGCTGAGCGGTGTCAAGTTATCCTGTGGTTACCACATCCATGGTGGTTACATGGTGGTTTATTTCCGCCTTCAAAATAAATAAAGTTAAGTTGTGTTTTTACAATAGCTTCTAGGGCAGGCTACGCTCTTTTTTACCGGCTTCTTTCCCGGGTGGTGTTGCATATCATATTTGAACTGGCCACTGACTTTCACATAATCCAAGACCCAAACTCAGTGGAAAAAACAGTTGTGCTACAGGCTTAACCCTTTAAAACAGGCATATGTTTCCCATGCTTGCATGTAACTGGACGAAATTACCTTTTCCACAGCAGACATTTTAACATGTCAAACCAGGGAAATTAAAACAGATATAGTTTACTTGTGTCAAACCAGGAAAAGCACAGGCGTAATTAATAATCATGGCTGCATTCCATTTATGTGGGCAGGTTTCAGTGCCCTGGTTTACTGGCTAAATGTCATGGTTTACGGTTTACTGGGACACCTAAATGGAACAGAGCCATCGTTAATGTTATTAGTAACACCTGTGCTTTTCCTGCTATGACAACTCAAATGTCTCCTGTGAAAAAAGGTCTTATACAGTATATATCATGTATTTTGGATCAAATATATAATATGAAAAGTTAGTGTAACAGAGTTTGTATAGTATATGATCCCACTTGCTAAAATTGACATAATTTGATATGTATCTGTGTAGATTATTGGCTCAAGGGCGCCCTCTCTCAGAGGTAGTAAATTCTACTGGCGGCTCTGAAACATTGCCAGTTTAAGAGAGCCGTGCCCAAAGTGAGTTACCGAGCGCAGCACTGTATACATATATTGTGTATTAATGTCTGTGTATTCTCTGCCGCAACACATATGCACTGTGACTTACTGAAAGAGTTATGAGTGGGTTGCTGTACTTTTTAAGTGCTAAAATGTTCTAATAACGGCAAAATGCTAGCTAGCTAGTCTCTGCGATAGTAACTTGCTGATCTTTTGTAGTTTGCTGTGTGTGAGCTGCCTGTAGCGAGCCAACTGTATGACTGACCATTACACTTCCTGTTCCTGTTCAGACAATAAAATGGCGACGTGTGAAGACAAACAAGCCTCCCGCTCATCATTCTCTACACAACACAGAGTCGAAGGGTTGCTTGAACCAGCCAGTTACAGTGGAGTGTAGCTGAGCACGGTTACATTAGCTCATAGTGACAAACCCACAGAAAATTATCATCAAGCCTCTTTTAGCTCATTTTTTTGTTCTTGTGGCCCGCTGCATCTCAGTCATATCAACCTTGTTTCCCGCAGCAGCAGCAGGTGGCTGTCTTTAGTGAAAAAGCTCTGATAAACCCACTTTACACTATATGCCCAGCAACAAAGACCGGACAGACAAAGTCAACGACTAGTTGGTGAACATAGTGGAGCATTTAGCAGCTAATGATATTTAGCAGATATTTCCCTCAGGAGTAGGTTTAGACCAAAACAGAGGTTAAAAGTGAGTATTGGACTTAGTTTCATCGGGTGAATAGACATGACTCTAAACAAATGCTAACACCTTCACAATAACTACATTAAGGTAATATTTAATAATATAATGTTTTCTGATTGTTCTGCTGTCCCCAAGTGACCAAAACAAGTTAGAGCTCTAACATTGTATTTACCGAATGAATAGTCTGGCACGTAGGCTGCTACCTACACTCCAAACTAAACATGGAGAAACATAATTTAGTCATTTATCTTGTGCCACAGAGCTGAAATCTGACTTTGACTACTTTTTAAAGAAACAGTTTGACATTTTGGGAACTCGATAATATACCACTATCATGTCTATGAAGTTAGAGCCAGCAGACGGTCAGTTTAGCTTAGCATGGAGACTGGAGGCAGGGGGAAACAGCTAGCCTAGCTCTGTCCAAAGTTTAAAACATCCACCTACCAGCACATATAAATTTTATATTATCTCAGTTGCTTAATCCATACACAGACAGAAATGGCAATCTTAAGGAGGCGACAACAAGTCGGCGTATTTCCCAAAATGTCCAACTATTCCTCCTAGCTTTGTACTAATGATTGACTGAATATTATGCCCTCACAGTAATATCCTCCATGATCTTAAACACTGAATTCTGTTTTCTTTTCTCCTTTAAATTTGTGTTTTTGATGTCTGCATTTCTTTTGTAGACCTTCCCGGCCCTGACCTCAGAACCTTCTCAATGGAAGCCCCCTGGATGTGGTCAGTGGTTCACACATTAAAAGAATAATTCATTATCCCACTATGAAAGAATAATCAATTATAAATGATCTACAAATGGCAGAGTGTTCATTTGGATTCTGTTGTTTGAATTTTATGATACTGTATCTGGATGACTCAAATAAGCAAGATCAGTTTGATTGTAGTTTACAAAACCTGAGTAGGCCTATCATGATTCTGATAAGTCTTGGCAAACTTTTCATGGTGAGTAGTGACTTGTTTTATTTTCACAAAGAAACACTTCCACCCACACTTGACTCTCCGGGAATCACGTGGTTCTCAATAAACCACGTTTATCAAGCACGCAGCAGTCAGTTGCAGGTGTTTTACTTCCGACTGCTTCCAAAATAAAAGCTCTATCAACTTCCAAGTTGTAATCTATAGACCTTGCCATGCCTCATCATGGACTACATGTGGCAGATGAGCTAACCTTGAATGATTGAATGAATGACATTGTGGGTGAGTGTTTATGCAACACAGGTTGTGTAACCACCATGCAATCTAATTAAGCAAAAGAGTCAGTGGTGCCACTGATGCAGAAATACATTAGCAAGCTAATGTCAATGTGGTACATTGCAGTCAAAATGAACATGTTTTAATTGTTTTATATATACTATACAGGCCTTATAGAAAATCAGTCAAATGTTAAAATATAACTCTCAAAACCAAGTCGTCACAGACTAACAATTAAAAGAGACTGACAAACACATTTTTCTTAGAACAATTATGAATGTATAAAAAATAAAAACAACAGCTAAAGTAATGAATCCAACTTAACCACAAAAAGCTCTTTAAACACAGCAGACTCTGTTTCATGATAATCAGAAAAACTGTTGAATGAATGATCCAAGGAACCTTTGCCCAAAATGTTTCCTCTCGCTTTACTCTGAATATGGAGAGCTCATCTGTAAAACAAAAAGGAGAACAACATTAGCAGCTGAACGTACGGAGGACTCATCTATAAAACAAAAAAAAACTTACATTAGCAGCAGACTTTGCTAATGCAGAAAAATGTTAATACAACATAATAATGCTAATATACTAATGTGCTAATGTTAATGCTCATGTAGTAACACTATATTATCTTTTCTTATAGCATTGGCACTACAGCATCGGTACAAAAATGTGTTAAGTTGTACTATTATTTGTTTTCTGTATTTTGTCTGACTGTTTATTTAACACATACAACACAAGGATAAGGCAGGGGTTATTCTATATTTTTTGTTAGTGTCAACAAATCCCATGAAAAGACCAAAACCAACAAGGTGTTAAGACTTTTCACATTGCCTACACTGTCTGTGGCACTCAGTCCCAGGCCTATTTGTTCCTACTGAAGACATTTTCTTAAAAAGGGTCATTTATATCCTAAAACAGCGGGGCACTGTAGTTTTTAGCAAATGTTAATCAAAGCAAGAAAGAAAATAGTTCATTTGTTGGGGACTACTTTCAGCTGCGCATTAATACACATTTGGTGTTATAGTGAATATTTCCAGCAGCAGGACTGTGTATGTGGGATTGAGTCAAAATAAACTACACTGTGTGTTCATGGTAATAAAGGAACATGTCATCCTGAACAGTGTGGCTCATTGATGTGTTTTTATTAGTTTTTGGATGACAATGGAGCTCCATGGCACAGAGGAAGAAGATTTATATCAGGCTTTGGCTATTCAGACAATACTTGTCAGTGGGATCAATACATTGTTGGTTTGGGTCTTTTCATGGGTTTTATTAACAATAAGAAAAAATACACAATATTGCAAGCATTTCTTTTACCACAAAAGTGGCAGTCAACCAAATGGCAATGCATGCAAACTTACGGTGTCGATGTCGAAGCATAGGTGCTCATTGAGCATGTCAAATTCCCCAGGAGTCATTGGTGGCTCAGGAGACTGACAAGAAGGTGGTGTGGTGCTTCCATTCGGGCTGGGATAACAGAGACAGGGAGATAATACAAGTGAAGGGACTGCTTCTCATCAATGGAAATCCATATATACAGTAAGTCATTCAAGTGTTATGTAGTGTTTTCTAGATCATTTTCAGTTTTCTCATTATGCTGAAGGTCACATTGATAGCACAAGCAATGTGCCATAATCAACATCTGTTCCCCAACTTTGGCCCAATAATTAAATGTCAGGCAACAATTTATGATAAAAAGTGAAAAACAAATGTACTTTAATTAAAAGTAAGTAGAGGTCTCATGTAGTCTTCAAATGAACTCACCGCAATTTCGAGATGGGGATCAGGGTAGATGGTATGTATGGATGGACTGGAAATTTAACAGAAATACAAGAGAGATTAGTGTCATAGCCTACAATCTAATCAGCCAACACAGATTCAAAACGAGCACTAAAAAACATGAACTCTAAATGAAGAAATGGTTTTGCAATCTTGCCTTTGCTGGGCTGACTGTTGTAAAGCCGTCCGAAGGCCTCATCTTTGGGGATGTTGGGGTAGAGGAACTTGAGCGGGTTCTCTGGGACAACCCCATCTGAGATCACTTTGTAGTCTCGTATGATGTCGGCAAACGGGAGAGCGCTAAGCCGGTTTTTAGTGTATGGCTCCACGGAGTTGAACTTCACATCCCCTGTTGTAAAAAGTCACTGTTAGCAAAGCATGGCATTACATCAAGTAAAAACAAAAGGTCAGAAACCCGCCTGAAATACACAACTTGACTTATATAACTGACCTTGGCCAAAGAAAATGTATTTTATTCACACAAGTGGTCTGGTAGAAATGCTATATTTGAAAGAGACCTCACCATTGTCGTTGTGCTCCACCCAGGTGAAAGTGATTCCTCCGAGGTGGCTCTCACTGAAGCGTAAGAGGAATGTGCCTGGCTCTCTGTCCTTTAGCAGAGTGCGCTCCATCTCTTTACTCACAAAGCCCATGATATAGCTGCATGGATGGTGGTGGTAGAAGAGAAAAAACAAAACAATGACATTTTAAAGCTTTGCACCTAATGTTTTTCCTGCTTTTCTGTCACATTTTAACAGTCTACTGATGTTTTTAGAGTAACATCCAATGGCTGAGTTGTGGTTCAGTTGAGTAGCTTTGTCTTTTGCGCTACCCTTTACATACAATTTAAGTTTATAAAACCTGGATAATAAAATTAATCCCCCCCAAAAAAGGCAAAGAAAGTAACAACTGCTGCAGTTTTAATACTTTCACCTTCAGGCAGGAATGTTAGAGCTAAATGTTTGTGAGTGTGTTTTGAGCTTTTACGTGCTTTACATGCAAAGTGTAAACTGAAGCATAGTAGTTTCTGATTATTACTTATTACTCTCTCTGCCTGTGGCGGGCTACATTGATTCGTCAACTTCTGCAGGTCTGAAATGCTGCTGCTATCCTTTTCCTTTAAGTGGTGCATTTGGACAGTGTAGAACTAGTCAGACAATGACTGAACAAACATCTGCATGCTGCTAAATATAGTGACTAATTGACTGTGTAAGATATAAGCCAATCCATAAGACGTTTCACAATCACAATTGCCTCACTACAAGACCTACAGTGCATTAAATGTTGAACTTATTTAATGTGCTGGTTGGCGGATTTAGTTACCTTCGAACAGAGCAAAGCTAGCTGTTTGTCCGTTTTCAGTCTTTATGCTAAGCTAAGCTAACCATCTGCTGGCTGTAGCTTCATATTTAGCATACATACATGAGAGTGGTACCTATCTTCTTGCCTAACTCTCGGCAACAAAAACCAATAAGCATATTTCCCATAATGTTGAACTGTTCCTTTAAGCTGTAGAGTTTCTCACAGTGGCAGGTAGTGGAACAAGTGACAGACATGCTGAGACACATTTGTCCTCTCCAGCAAAGTGAAAACGAATAGATTCAAAACACCACCAAGGATGGACAGGCACATAAACTGCAAAATCATCTTTTTGACAGGAAGTTACAGTTTTTTTGGAAAGGGCGATCTTAGAGAAACAAAACACGAACGACCGTTCCCACATCTGGTCAGAACCTTGTTGAGGGGCATGAATCATAGGAATATCCTAAGAGGAGCAGTCCTACTGCATAGCAGAGATTTATTGGGACAGCTGAGGGGGGTGGACGGTGAGGTGGGGTGAGACGTAGCAAGTGAGCCGGTGGCTTACTTCTCATTCCAGACTGGCAGCAAGTGCCGCTTGATGAGCTCCAGGATGGAGTCCAGCCACATCCAGAAACTGAAGGGCTTTCCTGGAATATTCTCCTTGAAGGATGTAAGACGTGGAAAAGGTACAATGAGTACTGTTTTGACATTTAAACATTACATTAGATATGTAATGTCGATATGAAATGTAATGTTCAGGATCAGCAGTACAGCATGGGACATGAACATGCTTTCTCACTGGCCACTAGATGGCACAACCATATTGGAGATGAGACCACATGGTACTTTGTGGTATATACTGTACATATTATTGAGCACTTACCTTGGAGAACTTAGACCAGGACACTTGATAGTCAGTACAGGAGGCATGCTGACCTACAACAACATAAAGTAAATAACATAAATGACTGCTGAAGTACCCAACATTCAATAACTTGGCAGTTCAAGTCAACAGCAATGGGTCCAGTTGAAATTCCCAACTCATGCCTCTCTCTTCATAAATCAACCTCCTAAAACAACTAAATCAGCTATCATGTCAACATGTATTTATGTGGTCTGAATACAAAGTGTCTCCAGGTGAAAAAAGTTGTTTACTGCCACCACAAACATTTCTTTTGTTTCAGTCATCCCAAAAACTCTACAGTCACCGTGTATGAAAACTAAAGGGCAAACATACCGAGAAGCTTTTCTCCGAGCATGGTGAGCTGCTCCTTATTGAGGCCTTGACCAGCAAAGGTGGAGAACTGCCAGCTGAGGACCTCAGAGAGCTGGCTCCAGGTGGCCCGAGGTGGGTTCCCAAAGAATGCCAAGTTCTGCAGATTATAGGTAAGAGGAGGAAAAAGATAAGAGGAGGGAAGTGGGGATGTGGAAGTGGTTTTTAAACACACCTATCATGCAATACACCTCAACTGTACCACAAACTACATCCTCTTAAATGATCAGAAAACTGACTCAGCACCTCTCTAAAACAGTTTCAACATAAACCGAACATTGCAACCTTCATGAAAGTAGGATTTATTGCAGGACTGCTGTATTAGACTGCATTGATCTTTGTTAGGTGTACCTAATAAACTGGCAACTGAGTGTATGTAGCACTTTCCATTAGGCAAAACATTTTTCTTTATCTTCTTGGTCCACTTGTTTACTGAAGTAAATCTTCTTTGTATGGCTGCACCATGACATCAAATGGAAACTGTAGATGTTTTGTGCATACATTTATACACATTGTCCTCTAATTCAACCTGACATATTTGGTGCGAAACCTGGGGATTTTGACTAAACTTTTAAACAAATTCTGGGGCTTTGGATAGTGCTTTTGGTCACAGCGTGTTAGCTCACCCTTGGCTCATCAGTCAGAAGGTTATACCACATGACAGAGGCCCAGCCTCCAGGCAGCTGGCTCACATTTGAAATGACCACCAGTGGTAGAGAACACGTCTGGAAGAATTCACATACACAGTGAGCAAGCTGCGGCAACAACAACAGACAGCCAAACATCAAGTAAAATCGACGCTGTTTCTGACCTCTAGATCAATGGTGAGGCCCTGCACTGTGAAGCACGCCTCAAAACTGAGAGAGTGAAGTTCCTCTGTCACAGAGAGCAGACCCTGCAAAACACACAAAACACGTATCCATTTCACAGTTCATGCCTCCTACAGTTGTTGTTCCCTCACTCATTACATTTTTTAAATTAGCTGGGAGAGAGGGTTCTAGCAGAATCTGAGGGTGGAGTTACACTTTAAGCATTACAGTAGCGTAGGTGTTAGGAGCCCACGTTGCTGGTACATTAATGGTCAGATCACCTGCAGTTCTTACCTCATTCCCCTTTGTGCCATTGATATATTTCTTCTCTTTCAGCTGCTGTGAGATACAAACTCAGTGTCAGTTGGCTTAAAATCAACAGAAGGAAACCAAAACAGGAAACAGTACATGCACTAGAGAAATTCAACAAATCACCACTTTGACAAACTGGTTAATGTTTTATACCATACCCAAGTGTAAGTGAAACTGGATTTCATCTACTGATACTGTATGATAGCTACTGAGAAAATTAAAGTATGAACTAAAAGAGCTAATACAATGTATTTTTCATTAAGTTATGGGGGGGGGCAGCTTTTTTGGGAAGCAAATGTCCCCAGGTGTTAATATTTTCTGATAATAAATAACACATAAGCATAAAGTGAATGGGTTGTCTTACCAGGTGTCTAAACTCCACTGAGAGGCAGCCGTTTGAGTAGTCCTCAATGTCCATAACCTTAGTGTTGTTGGTCAGGATGAAAAACTGACGACTTCTGAGGAGAAAAATAAGGTAAAACAAAGAAGCCTCATGGATGTGTCAAACTGAATCTGTATTTATGCTGACTGTTTTCAGATGATACAAATGTAACTGTAGCTGCTGAAATCTAAAATGTGATTTTATTCTTCTGAATACATAAAATTTAAAAATTGGAGTTTTGTGGATGGTTTAAAAAATAAAAAAACATTCGTAACTATAAAGGATTTCAGATTACTCTAACAACTATCAAACCTCAGCTGTAGAATTTGAACAACTTGTGGTCCTGGAGTGTTTTGTCTTATACGGTAAATGTGGAAAATATCTGGGGGTTTTAAATATTTAGCAAGAAATTGAAACAAAAATGGGCCGAAAGAAAGAAAGATATATTGTAATGTTTATGTCATAGGTAACAAAAGAAATTACCTATATTTTATACAACCTTTTTATACCACTAATTTTCCTCCACTCTGATATGTGAAACCATTCCCTGAGGCGGTAAAGTGATGTTGTATGATGTTTGCACTTCTGACTGCAGTATGAAAACATGAAACTTGCTGCTACACTGCTTTTATCTGTGTTAAAATTAAACATCAGCACTACGTCCTGTATTGAGGTTGTTTGTACTCACACTCTGCCAGGGGGGAGGTCCCTAGAGACACACACACACACACACACGTTTAAAGTATATAAAGATTAGCGCTCAGACAAATTCATCGAAAGAATATGACTTTTACATTGCAGATAGAATACTTTATAGTTATGCACACTATGCACACATGTATATTCAAGTAATTATCTTGGCCTGGAAGTGAAAACCAGTTACAAAAATGTAAATATAAAAATCTCACTTGTCAAATGTTGTTTTCACTTTCAGCTGGTAATCCACTCTGGAAGTTTAACCAGGAGTCTGGGTGAAATCAGGAAAAGAAGAAATGCTTCATTTAATTCTCAACCAACATTGCTACTATTTTTTCACCAACCAACCAACAATAAATAAAACATATAAAAATGAAAACACACACAGAAAATGTCAGAAATTATTTAACTAAAGACTGAGGTTTAAACGGGAATGAAATAGCCAAATACAGCAGAAAACGTGTCACATAATGATACCTGACTTTGGTGGTGAATTGTACTCCGGTCTTGATGATGAGGGGTTTCTGTGGATGTGTGGGCATGCATGGCTGCTTCTCCACCACAAATGAGCTGAGAACAAACCACACCATATATGATTTATACAGTTTTAACCCTGTTCCTTTCACTTGACAGCTCATGCTAGGGCATTCAAGACACCAGTTGGTTGTGTTTGTCCTGTATTTAGCACCTTACTATATATTGTGTAATGTGTTGTCAATGCTGCAAGTACAGGAGGAAGTCGTTTATACAGTGTTCTCAGTCTTCCATGTACAATCTGCATGTGTTCACAGACTTAAAAAAAGATTAGGATACACAACTTTGAAACGATAAAACAAAACTTGAAAACTGATTTCAAAATAAGTTTCACTTATAACAACGTGAGGAAATAATAAGATAATTAAAAGATATTTTGGTACCACTTTATAATACAAAATAATAGGATTATACATTGTCTTAAGTGAGTTTATCAATTATTAATAATTGCTAATGAATAGAACTCATGAGCTACTCTTTTTTTAATTTCTAGAAAACCCTCATGCCTAGCCAATGATAAATTGTAAGCAGTTGCTAACTTTCCTCAGGTGCTGTTATTTTGATTTTTTTTTTCTTGGAAATGGAAACATGTCAAACTAAAGACACTTCACAAAAATGTAAAATAAAAGTGTTCACATCACAGTACAGTAGTCATGATCAAAGCACCTCATTATTAAAAAAGGGTTTAGGTACACCTGCATTTTGTCACATGTACATACTTTTATTTGTGTCTTGTGTTGCATTGTGTGGTGTTCAGTACCTCTTGATGAGGTGATAGATGAGGTATTTGACCCGCTCCTCCATCTGGGGTTTTTGCAGGGGGATAGGGTCACTTTCATAGGTGACCTTCACGACCAGCTCCCCCAGTTTGTCCAGCTGACGCTTGATCTGGAAGAGACTCTGGGCTGTCAGAGTAAACCTGAGAGGTGACAGGTGAGAGGGAAATGAAGGGGGAAGGAGGAGAGAAGAAGGGGACAGAGATTTTATGCTTATTTCATATACATGACCTTAAATATTTATATATGTGCTAAATAAAATGATTAGATAATGGACTCCTGTTCATGTGCTTCCCAGTGCACAACTAGACAAAACAGTTGTAACATGAACAACACTGATTCCAGCTCTCAACTCTGGAGAAAACTCTTTACTAGCCATGCTAGCAGCTCTGTGAGGCTGTACTTAGGCACAGTGTTGCATGGAGCTAATGCTAACATCAGCATGCTAACATTCTTACAATAACAATGCTAACATACTGTTTAGCAGGTGTAATGTTTAGCATTTTCACCTTAGTTTAGTGTGTTAGCATGCTAACATTTGCTAATTAACACTAAACACAAAGTACAGTCGAGGCTCATAATTAGTTTTAAAGGGATTTGGTCTTAAATCAAAGTATTGGACAAACTAAAGTTTTACCTGATGATGGTGCTGGATTAAAAAAAGTTAGGTTCAAATTAAGTGAATTAAGTAAAATGTTAAGGGCTCACCAAAGTTACTACAATTTATCCCAAGGGGGACCATATTTAATGGTAAACGATCCAATAGTTGTGGAAACATTTCACTTAGAACCACAAAAATCAACCTGTTGGCACTACATAAAAAGCCATGGTGATCACCAAAGTCAGTAGGATTCATCCTCTGGGCATGATATCCCAGAGGATGGGATATCCACCATGGATATCTGTACAGAATTTAATGGCAATCCAGTCCATATTTTTTGAGATATTTCAGTCTGGACCAAAGAGGTGGGCCAACCGACAGACCAACACTGTCATCCCTAGAGCCACGCCACTAGCTAAAAACATATCCGCAGTGAGCACTAGTGATTTACTGTTGTGCTTTTATACTAACGTGACTGCTAATTTATAACAGAAAGCCTACATGACAAACTGGAGGCGTGGAGTGAAAGATGTGGGCATTTACCAGGTAGGACAGGTCTAATGAAAACATGCTCTTGGTTGCATCATGGGAAACGTAGGTTCCAGTGTTTTTGGCGCATGACCCATACTAGACAGTAAAAGTCAGAATATCTCTGCCTCTGCTGCTTTGATTCTGACCATTCTCTTTTTTAATCTGTCTATTGTGGGTCCTCTAACTTGATAGAAGTGCAACACTTAATCACTGGAGTACCCATTTAATTTTCCTATAATGCACATCTACATATTCTGGATATACTTTACATGTCTGTATGTTACCTATTATGCATGTTTAATTGTTTAACTTTAATAAAGTAAACATTAGCATGAGAGTAATGATTTCCGTAAACATTCAGCCCATTACCAACTCTGCAGCTGGTCCAGGCCGGTGAGCAGTGGACCACCGATGGCGGCGATCTGCTGCCTGCGCTTCCAGTCCTGCAGCTCAGGGTTGAGCTGAGAGGTCATTAGGTCATCAATTTCCTTGATCACAACATCCATCTTTGACAGGATCTCCTAACAAAGGTATGAAAAACAGCTGTGGTGGTTTATGAAATGTAAATTATACGATGCAACGAGTCTTTATGTGTGAGGTGGTGGCATCATTGTCACTTTTATGTTTGGAGACATTTTTGGTAAGACTCCCTCGTCCCTCACATGTAAGGGCTTTGCACAATGATACAAATGCGTACCTTCCTTTTAAAGTCGAGCCTGTTAAGCATTTCCTGCAGTCTTGTTACTTCCTGTTTCATCGTCTCAGAGTTCCTATCTGTCGATTCTGACACACACACACACAACCACATACACAACCACAAAAACATGGTTTTGAGCATATTCTTGAAGGGCTGAAGGCTGCGCAGTAGTGAGAAATAACACTTGACAGTGGTAAGAAATAACACTTTTAAATTAATACATGAGGTTTTTTTTATCACAACTTGTGTGCACATCTTATAACAGGGCTCACCTCGAGACTGTAGGGTCTTGTAGCGGAAATCAAAGTCATCCTGCATGTCCTCGATGTATTTCACAGCCTGGTCCATCAACTAGACACAGACAGGTATTTTTAAAGTTCATTTAAAAGGAAGAACGGGACAGGATGAAATGTAGTAATGTGTTTGTTTTGAAACGTCTGTGTGTTTCCGTTACCTGCACGCTGCTCCTGATGATCCCAACTCTGCTGTCCATGTTCTTCTGCCTCTCAAAGGCCACAGAATTCTGCAAAGATTTCTCCAGTGGACCCTGTTGGAAAGTGTTCTTTTTAGTCACCTTTTTCTTTTCTGTTTATTTAGTGGCTGTGTCTTTGAAAGATGCAGATCAAACGTAGACTGTTAATCTGTTGTTTCCCAATAAAACTTATCGGTTTTAGGTTTTTGATTTACAGCTAAAATTATTCTTTATTATCATTAACTGTTGTTCATTTTGTTTTACAGCATCCTTGCAGCAGCCTCTCTGGAGCTGTACTACATAAAAACTGTTATCTTATTTATGGGTATTGCAGCGCTTATTGATGAAACATTTCTCATGCCACATTGTTTCTTGGGAATAAAGTGAAGTGGAGTGTTGTCTTCCTGGTAGCAGCCCTGGTTTACCAGCAGCAGCTGTTATTAAGGAACCAGAGGGACTTTCCCTCTGAGGGAGACAATGTGACAAACCTGTTCCTGCATGCAGGCACTGGAGAGGATACGGCGCTCTTCCCGGAGGCAGGTGGAGATGACCCTGGCCATAACGGCAGGGTTGGACGAGTATTTCACCTGTGGGGCCACACACACACACACACAGAAAAAACAAAACCATGATGATGAGGAGGAAATAGTTTTCACAGGCGTTTGTCAACACGGGTCTTCTCAGAGACATGAGGTTTTTACTGGAAGTACTTTAATGTATTTAATCAGCAAAGGAATGAGGTATAACCAGTTTTTTCCAAGGGCGCTATAGCCTGCAGCCGTAACGTTCATTTGAATCTTGGAGAGCATTGCATAAACATAATAATGATTAAGTACTATGCGGCTACATGAATTTGAGCTCATTCCTGGAATGAATTACAGTATATTTTTGGCTTTGGAGCATCTCACACACAGGAGAATAAATGTGATATTTTGTTGATGATTTTGTGTTTGTAATTTTGTACTATTTTAAATGAGTGTCCCACCCTTAGCCAACTATCAGCCTCATAACCAACGCAATTTGAAGTACTAAATTCTTTGAAAATAATCAGTGCTTGAAGCTCAATGTTTTTTGAAAGATTTTTTTTTTTTGATGGAGTAGATTAAACCCCCTCCTGTCTGGTAAATACCAACTTCTTTTAAACTCTTTGCTCCCAGTCTCAAACACAGCCTTTCTGTTACAAATCTCCAAGCCCAATTCAAGATAACCCTGATGACATCACTATGACATCATCAGGGTTATTTTCTCAGAGCCGTCAAAGCTTCTTCAGAGCCATAGAAGGCAACATACAACTGTTTTCCCAAGATGAGTAATGACTAAACTAACCTTTATGTGTAAAATCGACGGAGTGCCCCTTTAAATCAGAAAACTGGTTCTGTTTCATACATCAAGAATACCTTGTTCATTGCAGTACACATAAAAAGGTTCTATGTGGCTTATGTAAAAGGTTAGAATATGCTTACAGTACAGGATTTAAAAAAAATAATGGACTGTAGCAATGCTTTATGTTCATTCAGTACATCTAAAATATGGAGCAGCCACAAACTTTCCCTCAGCCACACTCCTGCCTCCACAGCTGCTTCTACATCACCACATGATTCTCATGTTCTGCGAGAGGTTTACATGAAGAAGGCAGCGTTGTTTTGCTCATTGGGCCATTCAAAAGCCCACAAAAGTACAAAACATTCTGCTGTGGCAAGAGGAAACTTTTTCTCTCCGCCTCCAGGTGTGACTAAGTTTTCATGTATCAGCATCATTGCCAGGATGATGACTAAGGATGCATCAACACACACCTACACACTCACTTTCACTCAACAACAACGCTATTTGGCATTGGCAAGCAGCAGATTTGTTTGGTCTAGTGTTTCTAGCGTTTGAAAGCTAACAATCATAAGCTCGCTTCCCTTTTGTAATAATGCAGGTCAACCACCTGCATTATTCAGCAAAAATGTATTGTGGAAACATCCTCTGTGCTTATCTCTTATTCTGCTGTGGAGTTTACGCAATACACATCTCAGAGACCACTTCTCAGTCAAACCAGCAGTGTGCTGACATTTTCTTGAATTTCTGATGAAGATCAGTGACAGATCAAATGAAAATGTCAAATGCATTACTTTGTGTTATGTAAAACCAGAGGGGTTTTCCTCGAAAAGATTCTGCTTGAATGTGGGTCATAAGACAAAACAAATGGAATAGAGATTCAAACATGGCTATGGTCTGAATCTCTCTTGTGTTGTATGAATCGAGATCCAAACTTCAATAACAACAACAACCCACAAACACCCTTGACTACCGCACAGGAGTAACTGCTTCCTCTGTGAATTGTTGACTCTGACACACACATTCAGACAGGAAACAGCGATATGAGCCTCACGGGTTGGTTCTGCAAAGGTATATGTCTTTTTCAGAATAAAATGTGTGCTGAGGTTCATGATGTCAGTGAGCTCTGACCTCAGCGAGTGACAAGAGAAGTCTTTTTTTTACTTAACACATAATTATTGTGCTTAGTACAAGTATTTTCAAGCAAGAACAGACTGTCTTTCAATTTTGTGTAAAACTCCAAAAGGTCAAATGAGTACTTGCATGGCCTTTACTTTAGTCATTTGACATTTGAGACACTGAATAGTAAAAACAGTAGTTGCCTCTCCCAGGTGACACAGAAAAACAACTCACAAAAAAAAAAAAAAATCCAGTTACACTTAAATACAAAGTGCCCAAATTGGAAGTACAGCCATTATTTCTTACTTCCCTTTCACCTCCATTACACACACACCCTAGAACACAAAACTACTTCTCCTTATTACAGATGTTTTAAATTCGACGGTTGATTAATTCCTCCACGAAGCACGCAACTTTTCTGTTTACCTGGAGTAATAGCTTTCATGACACCTCTAAACATGGGTGTAAGTGTAGAGCAAGTGTGGGGTGAAATGTGTAAACACTTTCTCTGATAAGTGAACATGTCACCTGAACTGAATATTTTGCCCAGCCTTAAGACTACTGCTACTACTTTTGTCTTTCCTTCCCCAAAGTATTGCAAATACCAGGGATCTGCAAGAATTTAAAACCTTTTTTTTTTGCTTCCCTTTAGCTGCCACTCCTTTTTCTGTCATTCTTTTATGCTCTATATTATTGTATCTCCTGCTTTTAAATATGCTCTTTTTCCCTGCTGTTGGAGTTCTGCCACCTTTTTGCCTCCCATTCTGTAACCTCCAATTTTTTAAAGCAATTCTTAAAGAACAACGTTTGGATCTTATTCCTTATTCAGTTGAATATTTATTGTTTCGCCACAGAGGTTCTTCCTTCTTTGTAAAGATTTGTGTCAACAAAAACATGTACGATAAATGACCTACTCCTGTACAGTCATATCTTTCTCATACAGTTATAATACAAAGTCCCTGTTGAGATTGGGGTGAGATCCAAGTATGACATAAGTTGGACATGAAGGGATGAAAGCAGGGTGACACACCTGTAGCTGCTGTTGTATGATTTTCATGTTGTGTCTTTGTAGGAAGTTGAGCTCCTGTGAGCGCACCCTCTCCAACTGGGACAGCAGGTTAGTGAACAGCACCGCCGCCATTGAGTCATCGTTAGCTGCTGTGTCCCTGAAAAACAGACAGAGTGGGTTGAAAAATAAAGTAATTCTGTGTGTGTGTGCTATCACTTTTTAGTTAACTTTTCAAGTACAACTTCACATACTAGTAACCGCTTATGGCTGCTGAAAGGTAACTGTTTAAAAACATATAACTTCATAATAGATCATGAAAGGTGGTAATAGTCAACCAAACACTCAGATTTTGCAGCCCAGTTGTTTGCTCTGTGATTATTTGAATTTGATTTGTAATGAAGCCTGACATGTTTCTGCATCTACAAGCCTGTGAACATGCATTTGCCAATTTGGAAACTACAGGAAAAACTAAGAAATATTTAAAGCTGCAGTCATTGGTTTTTTTGCCACTTGACATGATCATATTATCACCTTATAAACCCATGCCAACTTTATTGGGAATTCCCCATGCCAACCTTATTGGGAATTTCCTGTTTACACACTTAGGATCATTAGCATTTGTGTAGTCATATTTCTGGCCACCTAATGAATGTAACTCTTATTCACCCGTGTTTAGCCCTGCTTTGGTCTCCACCAACTCCTGACAATAATATCTGGCTCTTTAGCTGCTAAATGCTCCACTATGCTCATCAGCTAGTTGATAACTATAACTATAACTACAGTGGGTTCATCACTGTTTTTTTTCACTGAGATTAACAGTGAGGTTGATGACTGTAAAGTTGTGAGCTAAAACCACAACAGGGAGCTGAAAGACGCTAAAACGCTCCGCAGAGCTGAGGGGAACTGCAGAGTTGGGTGATAATTCTCTGTGGGTTCGTCTCTACCAGTGACCCCTTTTCACATTACACATAGTCATTTGATTCATTGTTAATATAAAGATATTGACAAGTGTATCATTAAATGAAAACCTGATGTCAACCTCATAATTTAAGTCTAAATAAAATCAAAGTGAAATACAATTACATATTGATTCACAGTGATTGTAATTTAAAGTGTCAGTGTTAAAGAGTCAGTTCACCCAAATTGCAAATAACATATTTTCTCACTAACCCTCAGTGGTTTCTTTGTCTATGTTTTGAGAGATTTGTCTCTGATCTATCTGCTTCCACCCTAACAAACTAGAGGTAAGCAATGGTAATTTGGATAAGTTGATCTTTTAAGCTTTAAAGTTTGTGTAAAAAGAAGAGGAAAGGGCAGGACAACCTCCAACACGCACGGAGCAGGACTCACCAATCCTGAGACTCGATCCAGCTGGCCAGACCCTGTCGGATGTCCATGGGGAAGTTATCATCATACAGATAGTCCACATGTTCCAGGAGTCTGATCTCCAGCTGCTGAATCTGCTTCCACTGGCTCATGCTGCCGTGCACACAGAAAACAACCCGTTATCAGCATGCGCTTAAAGTGAAAAAGAAAATGCTGCTAAAGCATCTTACATTTATTCTATAATTTATAATATATATTGTTTTATATTGTAATAATTAGTTTGGTAGCTCGGTGCTGTTTTTCTCCTATTTGTTACCTGAGGTGTTTCTGCGCTGCTTTCCGTCAGTATCATTCACCATGTGCGGTTGTTTCGCTCTTTGACTTTCGTTTTTTAATGTGCCTGTCGGTTCAGGAAGCCACCTCATATAGCCTACCCTCAGAGGCTGTACACGTACACACACACACACGCACACACACACACACACACACGCAATAGCCTTATTGTGATTTCTGGTGAATGAGGCAACGTTTTACCGGTAATACGAACGAACATGTGCCACAAGAAACGTGAGACTGTCATTGGTAAATGCCTCATTCATTATTTCATATTTAAAGTTGAAATGCAATTAGAAGATTGAAAGTTAAGGTAGTAGAAGGTAAGGATATCGTAGTCCAAACGATTACACTTCTGATAAATTAACTCGTAGGCTAATTAATAACTGCTTTCCTAGTGAAGGGATTAACATAACAGGAAATGAAGACTAACTACTGGAGTCAATAAAACTAGCAGGTGTTGACTTAAATTCTAGATGTCTAAATTATTTTCTCATGTCCAGTTGAGTTAACAATTGTAATTTACTTTAATATGTTTAAGCAACAGTGTCAGAAATATAGAAATGTGTGTTGGTGTAAAGTTTTATAGTTTTGAGGGAATAAGTATGTTATCTGGAGGAAAAAAAGAGTTCATTATTAGTGGACAGAACAATTAAAAACTTGAAACGGTGAGTTAGGTTTCTATGGAAGCGCATTGCATTCACCAAAGGAAAGAAAATAGAGATGTTTTCTCATAATTATGACTACTGTATCTTGAAATGATGACTTTGCATTTCATTACAAAAACATTAAAAAGATCTTGTGATAAAGAGATCATTCTCTTGTAACTATGAGATAAAGACTTTGTAATGAAAAGCACCTAAAACCTCATATATTTGATTGCTAGAGGTATGTGTGATACTATGTGAGATTATCACATGTAGAGAAGGGTAACCAGCCAATTGTTGAGGTTGACATGATAATGTTATATATGGAAATGTTATTTTATGAGACACTTCATATGCCTGGCAGAAACAAATAAAATAAATAAAACCAGTTAAACGGTGCCTTGGTTTTGTTTTCTTGCTGGGTGCGTGGATGGAAAAGTGTACTTCACATTGCATTTGACCAAATGAAAGTGCACGTGATCACATAGTTCTTCGGAACAGAAATCAGCAGCAATTTGATGTTATGACAAACTTAAATTGGTGGAGTGAAGGTCACATGAAGCCGGTTGTACAAGGAACAAATCTTTTTTGGTGACAGTGAGCTAAATAAACATTCACTCTACAATTCACTCCAGTTCGAGTCAAGTCAAAGTTCAAGTCAATTTGCCACTCTAAAACTATTCAATTTCTAATTCAAAACGTATAGACGTATTGAAAATGTGTCTAACTGCAACGAGGTGGCCTACAAAGAGAGCACTATAGGAAGCCCTGTTTATATCTGTCTCCACCTGTGACTCTTATTTTATCTTATGCACCTTACAGCTACAGTAATGTCAAATAGAAAGCATGTAAACAAAAGCTACAGTGGCATTATACAGTGCAGTAAAGACTAATGTCTTGATATACTAAATTCATGCAAACTATTGTGGAATTCTTTTAAAAACCATATTTCATTCACCTCACATCCCATATTTCCCCCTGCAATACACAAGAACATTTGGCATGGTGCAGCTATCCCCAACATGTCTCTACTGTGATGTCCCCATCCTCTATTATCTCCTTTCCATCTCAGTCTTCCTAGCTGATGGAGCCACTGAGTCCTCCTGTTCCATTTTCAGGAAGTGTGGTTCCTGAACCTCTATTTCTTCTAACCGTGTTGTGCAATGAGCAAAACGTAAGATAAGATAAGCATATTTAGCAGAGATAATGAGTTTCTTTTTTTATTTGGCCAGTGACTGCTACGCTCCAGTCCAGCAGGTGGCAGTAAAGCGCGTATAAACTGGCTTGCCAACCGGTGAATGAACACAAGAAGAAGAAGAGGCAGCGGTCAGAGGTGAAAGTTGAAATCAGTAAAAACATGGTTGAACACGGGGATATCCGCGTGGTTCACCGAGGTGGCAGTAAAATAAACTTCAGGGAGCCTGTCATAACCAATGATTCAAGGTTAGTGTGTGTTTTCGGTCCGGTAATGTTTGATATTTTGTGGAAGAGATTCCCGCGTTTCTTCAAGTTTTTATCAGCTGGAGAGCTAAAGCCGGTGCTAGCCTTTAGCATTAGCAATACAAGATGCTAGCTAACTTGATATTTCTGTTGCTGTTTACAAAGAAGTATCACTGGCTTGCGACACTGTGGTAATTTTCTGTAACGATAACTTAAATTATACACACCATCAAAAACACTGCAACCTTTTGGTCCGTAAACTGTACGCTCTTGTGTGAAAGATGCGGTTTATGTTGCTGCAGGTTCCTGCTGTGCGCCTCAGGAGAGTGTGTGAAGGTGTTCAGCACCTCCACAGAGGAGTGTATCCACGACCTGCGGGGACACACCGACCTGGTGACAGGTGTGGTGCTCAAACCCTCCAACCACTTGCAGGTACACTCATCTCACCACACACGGTTTGTTAACGGGGATGGAAAGAGTACAGCTCTAACTTACTCAATAGATGTAGCTGTTAACTTGCCTTCATACTTATGTTGAGAGCTACTCAAAAGTAATGATGTTAAAGACTGCTCACAGTAATGAATGCATACTGTAAGTTGGGCCAGGGAGGTCTCCTGAATCTTATCTTTTCAAAATAAATACAACATACCAACCAGTTCCTCTACAGTTTAGTGGTGATTTCCTTTTTGTTTTAATAAAAATGTTCCACAGATTGCCTTTTAAAGCTCTCCTTAATAATACACTTTTTTTTTTTTTACAATGAGTCCATAGGTCTCTAAAATGTCAGAAAATAGAGAAAAATGCTAATCACATTACCCAGAGCCCAAGGTGACCACTTCAAAAGTTTGCTTTGTCTGAGCAGTAGCCACAAACTCAAAGATATAAAAAGTGTAATTAGATAATACAGAGGAAAGCAGCAGGCTGTCACAGAGAAGCTGCAAGCAGCAAGTGTTCTTCTGTTTGATAAATAACGTGTTAATTATTATGAATCAGTTATCAAAATAGTTGACATAGTTTAATTTAATTGATTAATTGACAGCACTAACTAATTGTATGGATCCATCTGTGGAGAGACAAACTTGACAGCACATTTGATAAGGTTTTGGAAATGTCTGCTATTAATATGTCATTCATCTTGCCAGCAGAGCTGTGACTACCACTGAGGACACAAAGTTTATGATCTTTGTATAATATTTCTTTTGTTTCTATACATATTTTGATCTAATTTTGTTGCATTTAAAAAAAAAAAAGGCCTCATGAAAGGCATTGTTACTGCCCAGTATTTGGTGTCAGTGCAAGCAGTTTAGCACAGTTGGTTGCTTAAGCTATTGTGATAAGTAACTGTCATTATATTCAGAAAGAGATGTAGGTGTTAAGGTTTTCAGACGTAAGTTTTGGCACTCTGAACACCACAAATCACGTGCCTTTTATATCCATTTTATTGGGATCAGCTTAATAAATGCCAATATCTCCAAACCCCAGCAAATCCTGGGTGGATAGATTGTACTGTGACATTGAGTAGATTAATTTCTTTATTAAAGCATTTTAAGAGCATTAAAATGGATTATAAATGGGTTTCTTTTGGCATTCTCCCTGGTGTTATAAGCATGAAACTGTTCCACAACAGTAATCTTTAGCTGTTTTACTCATCATATCATTAGCATATGTTCAGGTCCTATGATTGACTGCACTTGGCAAATTTGAGGGGCCGAGTTATGCCTCTTAGCTGCTTCATACATTACTTTACTGAAATAGGATATAGGTAGTTGCTGTTTGAGATGATACACTCCCGTTCTGTTGCAGGCCTACTCGTGCTCAGCAGATGGCACTGTCAGACTTTGGGACTTCACAGACGGCATCCTTATAAAGGTACGGCCTGATTCTTGTATTGCTTTCTCTCCAGTCTTTGCAGTCACGCTCGCTTGATCTCTGTTTGTACGTTGCTGTGGGTGTTCTCCACATTAAGGGCTGCCCCCAACCAGCAGTGTGGAGTTGAAGTGGACAATAAAACTGCAAACATGCTGACTTCCCCACTGCTGCTAACCGGCAGCACATGGCCAGATGATGAAGGAAACATCATACATGTTCCATCAATCGTGCAGTAAACTGTGATTAGAACGTTGGAAACACATCAATCGATTAAAAATGAACCTAGCCTCTATTGTATAGTACATGTTGATTGTTTTTTTGGACATAATGCACTTACACATAGTATAAATGAATTCAGCAGTGGATTGAGCAAGGTGTCCATGAGTTCACCTGTATATTTATACCCTCCCCCTTAGTGTGGAGAGCCCGCCACAGCTGGGAGTGTGACTTCATGCGCAGTGACACAGTAGTGAAGGACCAGTAGTTGAGCCCGTGTTGTGTTGTCTCTGATGTCTGGCAGCCATGCGTGACAGCTGTGTGATCTCTTCCAGACTTACGTGATTGGATATCCGATTTACTCCATCTGCACGTCTGCAAACCACGAAGGAGTCATCTTCATCGTTACTCCCATGCTAAGTGACAAAAGATCTGGTAGGTTTGACATCTTCTCTAGTTGTGGTCATTGTTTGGGTGTGATGCCTGAGCTGCCCTGGCATCCATTAGACGCCCTGTGCACTTTGGCGGAAGAAAATGTCAGCGGACAGTTTTAACGTTGGTGACCTTTAGCAATTAATGCCATCATGCACTTAACTCATTCAGCTACATGAGACCAAAAGGGGAGAGTAATCAATAATAATGCTGAAATGGCACCAAACAAACTCCAGAGACAGGCTAGTTGGCATGCTAGCTGCCTTCATAAAACTTCTCGCCACTACTCACAGCAGGCTAATATTCATATGAAAAGCAATGGTTTTGTTGGTTTTCGTGGCAATAAATAAAAAATTCAGAATAAATCTCATCTGAACTTTTAGATGTGTTAAAGCCGTGTGTAGTGTAAAGTGTAGACTGTCTTTGTGGTTGTAGCATTTTTGAAATCAGAAGTTTCTTTGTAGAAAAATGTAGACAATCCTGCTGAAAAGTGGTGCAATCCATGTGTTGCTCTTTAAAGAGGTACTGCACACTTAAACGTGTTCTTTGAGCTGTAACCTAAATGATAAGACTGTACTGTAATGAAACACATCAATGCTGGTGTTAATGACATTTCTTACCATATTCATAAAAATCAGCATTTCATGGGTTGAAAATGAACTGTTGTAAATCAGCGCTGAACCTGCGAGGCCAATGCTGACAGAGTCAACCAGTTGGGACCTGTCTACGTCATGAAATGTATGTAAAAAAAAGACTCTAATCAGTGTCAGTCAGTCTCCCTGTGTCCCCTGACCCACACATTATGTAGCCACGAGGACATGCCTCCTACAGTTGTTGTTCCCTCACTCGTTGCATTTTTTTTTTTTTAATTGCTGGGAGAGAGGGTTCTAGCAGAATCTGAGGGTGGAATTACACCACTTTAAATCCAATGTCTGCAAGGCAGATCAAGGATGTGCATTGGGGTATCTGCATGTATTGCTGTCAATTACAGTGTCTTATATATATATATATATATATATATATATACACGCACACTTCCAAGGAGTCGCCAGTTACAGAAAATGTCAAATAATTCTCATGGGGGCTTTAACAAGGTTTGAAGTAGAAACTGGGTAAGAGGTCACTGTGTAAGAATGTTTAATAGGCTGATGTTTGATACGGTATGCGTGTGTGTGTGTGTGTGCGCAGAGTTGTTCCAGCTGGTTGCGGTACATCTGCCACAGAGCGGAGATCAGCTGGTGGAGGCCAGAGAGCTCTCTGCTGTGCTCAGCGACGTCAGCTCCAACTCAGCAGCCATCGTCTTCGGCAGAGGGGTACGTACGCCTCCACTACTGTCACTGACACACCGCCTGGAACATTTGCATTCCCAAAAACACTATCCTCCACTTGACGTGTCAGAGGGATATTGGTCTGACTTTTCTGCTATGCCAAAAAAAGTGATGTAGGAGACAATAGCTTCAATTCAAATTGTATCCGTCTTCAAAAACTCCAATAAACCCCAGTGGAAGCAGTGAGTGACTGCTAAATGAACTTCACATAATGATTTCCCCCCCCAATAAATTAGATATATGGCATTACAATTCAAGTTTTTTTTAGTACAGTTCTGTGTACGATGGGACAAACCCCACTTCAAACTGACACGGCATTTACTCAAGAACAGGTTTCAAATACAGATCCTTGGTCAGCCGTCCTACCTGTGTGTTTATGACCAGATGTTATCTTCCTCACAGGGGGAATATATTGCTTCAGCTAAAGGTTTGCAGCTGGAGGTCTACTTCTTCAAGAAGCAGAAGTCATTCAGGTGAGCCACAGTGCGAGACACTTTAGTTAGGAGGTGTGGAGAGATGAAAAGGAATTAATGATGATCACTTCACACATTTTGTGTCAGCTTTTCAAGTAAAACCACAAACCATTCACAGCTTTAGATTACAAATGCCACAAAAAACATTTACCTCTCTATCATTAGACATAAAATGATCAAGAGTGAAAGTTGTCATGTATTACTAAGGTCATGAATCATAAAACCCATGATGTTCACAAACCCACATTTGTCTGCAAAGCCATGAGGATGTTCAATAACACCACGTCTGTCTCCTTGTGTGGGCTGTTAATAGGTTTTACCTCAAAGAAGACAACAAGAAGGGAGGCAGGAACACATTCACGTGCGTTGCCTGTCACCCAAAAGATGACTGCATTGCCACTGGGCATGAAGATGGCAAGATTCGCTTGTGGTGAGTAGTGACAACACCGTGGCTTTGAAGCATATACACTCGCACCCAGTGTGTTGATCACTGTGAACAATTGTTTAGTCTAAATATCTGCTGCTCACCTGTGATGCATGTCATTTCCTGATAGCTTCACCAATGTATTCCACTTCCTGCTTTCTATGAAAGAAACTTTCACCTCCTCTACTCCAAATGTCCCTGTTTTTCCCATTTTTTATTTTTGTGCAGCACCTTTTAGGTCTCTGCAGTGTGTGTTTTATAAAGTGTATGAATGCAGGTGAAGTAGAGAAACTTTATTTTTCATTACTGTTTATCCTTCCAGGAGAAACTTCAACCACAAGAAGGAGTACACATACTCCACCCTGCACTGGCACCACAGTGCTGTCAGCTCACTGTGCTTCACCCCAGAAGGTAGGTCATTACCTTTCATTACCTGTCTTATCATTTCTGTCTCTTTTATCTGTTTCAGTAGGGATTCTTCATGCCACTCAAGCTGTTCTAAGGTGTCAGATGTTTTTGTCCTGTTTCAAAAATTCATTTTGTGCTAGAATAACCAAATGAGCTCCTGCCTCTGTCTCTATCTCTGCTTTGTTTTCCCAGGCACCAACCTCTTGAGTGGAGGCCTGGAGTCGGTGCTCGTCCAGTGGCGATACAACCAAGAGAGCCAGCGGGACTTCCTGCCCCGTCTGGGTGCTGCCATCACGCACATCGCCGTCTCACCCGATGGAGCGCTTTTCTGTACCTCGCACAGTGACAACAGTAAGGAGCTGTGAATTATTGTAATAGTGGACATAGTTGTGTGTATATAACTTTTTTTTTTTTTTTTTTAAGCCAGCGTCTCGTGGCCACTAGCGGTACTACAGTTTAAGATATTTCTGGCTTCAGCATTAATGCACTATGTTTGCCACTCAGTTTAAACCCTGCAAGCTTTACATTTGACAGCACATTTTTTCTCCTAAGAGCTCCCATCTGTGTCCTTTATTGAAATGTGTATATAGACTCGTCGGAGACTTCACTATGAAAGGAAGGCTGTGCTTACTGATTTCTGTCTCTTCTTGTTTTAGAGATCACGATCATCCACAGTTGTGTTAAGGTGTCAGCTGTCATTCAGGGCCTGGTCAAAGGTGAGTACAGACTGTAGGTGGCTGCAGCACGTAGCAGACAGTAGATTGGCCATAAACATGCTGTATGGGCTCATAAATGATACACATGTATATCATAAATAACCTCCACAGTTCTTGGAGAACAATCTTGCTTCTAAGGAAGATCTTGCCCTTGATAGAAGACTGTTCTAGTCTACCAGTATTTTCAGCTTAACCAGTAAACCAGTCACCCAAGTTGGAGACTTGGTGATAGCGCAGTGGTGTAGAAAAATGGCAAATATCTCAGTTGCAAATGACTAAATGTGACTCTAGGCAACCACAGTGCTGTATTCAAAGACATTAACAAAAGAGATAAAGGAAATCAAACTGCCTAGTGCTTGTTCATGGTGGCAATTGTTGGGTCAGGTTACTCTGTGCACGTAAAGGAAGCAACTGATTTTCAACTCTTTGTTTTTTTTGTCCTGGTGCAGGAGAAAGTGTCAGGACAGACTTGATGGTGGACCCCCACAGCAAATCCCTGGTGCTTAATGGGAAACCAGGCCACCTGCAGTTTTACTCCCTCCAAAGAGACAAACTGCTCTACAACGTAAGCACTCTGCTTTATAAGCTGACCTGCAGATATCCCACATAAGCCAGACCAAGTGGGTCTGTGGATCATTTTTTTAGAGGCTTTTATTGACACAATGTGCTATTTTAGCACCTGGAATAGCAGAAATATGGACTACTTATTTCAATTACAAACAGAAGACTGAAGGTTCAAACACAAATGTATTCTGATCCACAGGCTCGCTTTGTGTGTATAAGCCTTAATAGCTCAGTTCTGAGGTCTGTCATTTTCTGTGTTTCCCACAGCTGGACATAGTGCAGCAAGAGTACATTCATGAGAGGGGCCTGGAGCAGTTTGAGGTGGTCAAGGCGGCCTTCGATGTCTCTGGCAACTGGCTGGCAACGGTGGAAGAAAGAAAACAGAACGTTGCAGAGCTGGAGCTGAACTTGAAACTCTGGTTATTTGATGAACAAACACAGAGGTACAGATGTCGAAACTATATATGATGGTTCTGTCAGTGAAACAGATAAAATGCAGTAGTAGACTGATCTAAAAGTGTTTTCAGTCCGGTAGTGTCTTCCTCAGTATGAGAGAGCAATGGTTTCTTTTAACATGCTTACTGTATCACCTGCAGTTTTGTGCTGAACACGACCATCTCGGCGCCCCACGAGGCCCGGATTACAGCCATGTGCTTTTTCCCCGCCACCGACAGCCAGACCACCATGCTGGTCTCCACCAGCAAGGACGGCCACTTCAAAGCCTGGCATCTGGCCGCCCAAGCCCACACAGAGGGTAAGCAGTCCAGCTCAGTTTCTGACAGTCCATTCAACCAAAAGGCAGAGTTTGGCTGATGTGTTTAGGTGTGGTAGGATTTCATTTGCTCTTTAACTTAGCTGTCTTTTTCTGTTGTTGTAGGCTTTGACTTTTCTGTCCCGTGGTGTGCAGCTCACTAAGGAGCTGTGTGATTTGAATAGTAAACCTGTAACTGAAGCTGCTTTTGGAAATCTGTCTTTAACCACAGAAGTCCAGGTTCTTTTTCCAACATTAAAGATAAGGTTGGAAAAGCATAGATTGCAATAGAAAAATGCACCATTCAAAACAGCACTGCACACATACAGACTGTATCTGGATAGTTGAAAACAATAACATACATTTTCTCTCTGTATCCATCATTTTTATCATTGATCTCAATGAAAAACATAAGGTCAATGAATAGGTCATTGCACATCTTTTAATTTGAACAAATACTTGAGCAAGGAACTGTGAGTCAGGTGTATATATTACCTTTAATCATATGGCACTACCAGGAAAAACAGACCAAATGACCTAAGTTTAAAACATTTTAGTTTAAATTCTTCTTTAAACAACCAACATCCATACCAGCAGGTGATGCTTTTATCCAAAGTGGCTTGTACAACCATGATTCTGCACATTTTTAGCCAGGCAGACATCAATTTGTTGGTGCCAGCCTCTACCAGTTTGGCTCCACAACACATCAGGTTGAATGTTAGATTTGAGCCAAATTAGGCTGCATTTCTTACTAATCCATCACTCTCTGTCTGTCTGTCTGTCTGTCTCCCTCTCTCCTTCCTCTTGAAACGTGCCAGCAGATGAAGGTCCCTCCTGGTCGTGTGATTTCGTCGGAGCCTATCACGGCCTGGTGCCCGAGTGCTGCTGTTTCTCAGCCGATGGTTCTCTGCTGGCCGTCAGCCTTCAGGAGGTGGTGACTGTGTGGAGCCCGGCCTCCTGGGAGCTCCTGACAACTCTGTCACAGCCGCCAGGAGCCATTAGGTCAGAGCATTAACATGTTCACTAGGGCTGGGTGTTGAAACTCATTAATTGTGCTGTACTGGTTATTTACACAGTTAAGTATTGAAAATGATATTTATATTGTATTATAGTTACCCATCTTCCTGTCCAGCTGTTTGTATTAAGATTAAAGAGAAATGAAAAGTTTGACCTGATCTGTACTGGAACGCAGGTATCATATTACATACCAAGCAACTGCTGTTGTAAGATTAGAACTAACTGATTTAAAAAAAGAACAGATTGTACACAGGGACATCAAGGCCTTTTATATTCAGTTAAACAAACTGAGGTTGGACAGGATAACACCTGACGGTACAAGACCATGCAGTAAACAGCATTTCTTCAAGGACAAGTCTGTTTTTTCTTATTCTCCAAAAATCCACTGAAAAGACCAAAACCACCAATGTGTTTGTCCGTCTCTCAATACTTTCTCACTTCCCTGTGGACAACAATGGAGCTCCATGGCACAGAGAAAGAAGATATATCAGACTTTGGATACACACACAATACATGTTAGTAGGATCAATTCATTGAAGGAATATGTTGACAATAAGAAAAATAGCATAATATTGCCAGCCTTATCCTCACAATGTTAAGAGACACAGAGCTGTTGATTTGACTAAATGGTTACTTTTCCGCCAGTTCAGCAGGCTAATAAAAAGGAGGGGAAAGCTGTATACTCATAACGCTAATGGTATCTTTTTTATTTTTTATTTTTTGAATCAGTGTTTCGACACATATTGATGATAAAAGCAACTAGACAAAAGACAGACAACAGCATTAAAGCGTATACAGCATCTTAAAACAAAAGCAAATTAAGTATTTATCAGCAAATATCTTATTTAGTGTCTTAAAGGCAGGAAAGTGACTGACAGAGGCATAAAGAAGCCAGATGGTGCAAAACTAATGCTGTAAATTGGAAAAAAAAAATCAAACACAGAAGTAGCTGCTTTCACAAAGTGGGCCAGCGGTGGATTTCTATGAACAGTTAAATGACCCTTTCACTGCACCGACAAACGTTCAGAGTGTTGTTTCTCACAGCAGAGAAGGGAAGTAACTCCCAGAGAAAAAGAAGTGCTGCCTGTCACTGTCAGCCAGTTGAACACGGGGACAGTTTCGCAATGTTGCTCGAGTCTCAGAAATGTTGGCAGATGTCTCTGCTCGAGAAGGGACCCTTAGGTCACTGAAGACACCAAACTACTGTTGCTAGTTTCTGTAGCACTTATGTGAAGTATGCCCAGAACACTGAGTCAGCCTTCTTTTGCAAGAAAAACAAAGAGAGCTGACTTGCAATTTATCTTAAAATGAAGGAACCGGCTGAAATAAACATTGAACTGTTTTTAAAGGCATCACAGTCGACAACATGACAAAAGGTCTCTTGGAAATCTCTTACATAAATGTCAACTTGTCTGAACTAATTCTGCATAACTGATGAGCCGCCGTGCTCCAAAAACTGACTCAAACTCAGAAAGCCTCTTCAAATGAGCAGACATTTCCTGTGTAACTGGGAGCTGAAAGGAAAATTTGTGTGAAATAAGACTTCAGAGTTAGAGTGGGGAAACTGGAAGACGTTAATGGTCAGCTGTTCTGACAGCTGCCCGGTGCTCTTTACATAACTACCACTTATGGATGTGAAGAGCTGGGTCAATTGCTTGACCTCCACCCTCACCAACTACAGACTCTTTACATGCAGACATTTGCATAGGACTGTCACTTTAAATAATAAGTAGAAGGCAGCATTTTGAAGTGTGTAAAGGTGGCCATTATTGATTTATTTACACACATTTTCTGTCCGTTTGGTTCTTGGTGGGTGTTCAGACCCTGCTTGCGTGTTCCCATTTCAAGCCCCCAAAGTGGAAAACTCCTCCAAAGCTAATCCTGTGAAATATGTGCGGTGTGAGGAGGTGGTTGGTCGGGGGTGCACTTGGGATTTTTTATAGTCACAGGAAAACAAAAAGGACTTTTCTTTTTCTCTCCACCAGGGATCTTTGTTTTGGGCAACTAAGCTGTTCCAAGTATCTGCTGGGAACCACCACCAAAAACCTGCTCTGCTGCTGGAACCTCCTCACCTGCTCACGTAAGGCTGCATGCACAGTGCACATGGCAAACATTCAATTTGATTCGTTTTGTTCATACACATAATTAGACATTTCTGTCCTGTTTCTTCCTCTTCCTGTGTCTCCTGTCGTCTCTGGCAGTGGAGTGGAGCACCTCAATGGACGTCAGCCTGCTGCTGGCCGACCCCCTCTCTGAGAACATGGCTGCCTTCTGCTGTCAGGCTGGATGCAGCGACTGTAAGCTTTAAACTGGAGGATTCCCAAATCTGAGTTTTAATCACATCTCAAAGTACATGGAAAACATTTTGTACAAATCACATTTAAACCCACAGCAACCATTTGTGAACAGGTTAATGATACCTGAATATATGACACAACATACAGCACAAATCTGACCTGTTGGCAAGTAATAGTGTCACAGGTAGTCCAAAAGTCAACATGCTAACTAACATGCTGATGCTAAGCAGGTATAATATTTACTATGTTCACCATATACGTTTTGTGTGTTAGCATGCTAACATTTGCTAAATAGCACCATGGGAATGTCATTAGTTTTTCAGGTCAACCAGAGTATTAGGTAAATTGAAATTCTGACCTGATGATGGCGCTAGACCAGGGGTTTTTAAAGTCTGAGACTGTGGGCCTCCCCTCAGTAAAAGCTTGGAAAAAGGCTCTCCCTAAGTTTACCTGCTTAGTTTCACTCAATTCCTGGATGCCTATAGGATCATGATTATGTTATTTGACACTCGGCAATTGAGCCATGATAGCCTAATATTGCTGTTTGACGTAACTTCAGACTACACCAAATACATAAAAAAGGTCTGTCCTGAGGCATTTATTAGTTTCTGACTCTGGGAAAACTGTACAATTCCCCAAACTACTGTATCTCAGTTTATCCTGTGGGGAACATGAATGTGTTTACCAAATTTCATGGCAATCCATCCACTAGTTGTTGAGATATTTCAGGCTGCACCGACCAACACTGCCATCCCTAGAGCCCTGCTGCTAGCATGGCTAAAAATACTACACTTTGTACCAAGATACAGCTGCTGCATGGGTTCAAACAATTAAAAATGACCAGAGACAACAATTATTTGTTGTTATTAGAATGTTACTTCATTACTGTGTTAATGAGTTGTGCTTGTTTTTTTCTTTTCTTTTTACAGTGTTTGTGTTTAAGCCCAGCGAGCCGCGGCCGCTGTTTTCCCACAAAGCCGTGTGCTCAGGCAAAGTGACCCGCGCTGTCTTTGCCCCGAGGGAGGAGATGCTGGAAAGCTGTGAGGAGAGCAGCCAGTGGCTCAACCGCTCGCAGCTGTACTTCCTCACACAGTACATGGTAAACACCGCCACCAGAAATTACAATTACAGATAACTGACAGCAAAGATTAGAACATAAGAAGTCTGCTATACTCTTGAGTTCAGCAAGTTTTCATTGGCTGGCAGAGGCAGTTTCAAGCAAACATGTCTTTTTACTACTATAATATACTGTATATACTATGTACACCGATCAGCCATAACATTATGACCACTGACAGGTGAAGTGAAGAACATTGATTATCTCGTTGCGACTTTGACAAGGGCCAAATTGAGATGGCTAGACGACTGGGTCAGAGCCTCTCCAAAACTGCAGCTCTTGTGGGGTGTTCCCGGTCTGCAGTGGACAGTACCTACCAAAAGTGGTCCAAGGAAGGAAAACCGGTGAACTGGCGACAGGGTCAAGGCTCATTGATGCACGTGGGGAGCGAAGGCTGGTCCATGTGGTCCGACCCAACAGAAGAGCTACTGTAGCTCAAATTGCTGAAAAAGTCAATGCTGGTTCTGATAGAAAGGTGTCAGAACACACAGTGCATCGCAGTTTGTTGCGTATGAGGCTGCGTAGCCGCAGACCGGTCAGGGTGCCCATGCTAACCCGTGTCCACCGCCGAAAGTGCCTACAATGGGCACGTGAGCATCAGAACTGGACCACGGAGCAATGGAAGAAGGTGGCCTGGTCTGATGAATCACGTTTTCTTTTGGATGTGGATGGCCGGGTGCGTGTGGATGTTACTTTGACTCATACCAACCAACCTAAACATTGTTGCAGCCCAAGTACACCTTGTATTCCCTAATGGCAGTGGCCTCTTTCAGCAGGATAATGTGCCCTGCCACACTGCAAAAATGGTATGAACTAAAAAATATTTAGTTCATACCTCACACCTTCAGAGGTCTAGTGGAGTCCATGCCTCGATGGGTCAGGGCTGTTTTGGCAGCAAAAGGGGGACCTACACAATATTAGGCAGGTGGTTATAATGTTATGGCTGATCGGTGTATATATTTAGTTCATACCTCAAACACAGCTGGTGATATTTTGTCCTTTGGATAATGATGTATTTGGTCACTGCTCTGGCATTTTTAGAATTACAGTGATGGATCCAAAGGGGGCGCTACACTTACACGACACTTGCAGATGTTCAGTAACATTTAATGTAATCTGAATGTCATGGCTATTTTCATGTCATTTTAGTTACAATGTGCCATTGCAGTAAAAAGGACTCCGCTCCATACTTACCTTCTGCATGTTCTGTGTGCTATTATTGTGTGCGTGCTATTGGCTGATGTGGGCTCGTCCTCTGCAGGACCTCATGACATTCACCACCAAGGCAGAGGAGGACAGACTGATGGCATCCAGCAAACAGGTACAGCACACCTGAGCACCAGCCACTGCTCAGCATTAAAGGGTTTCAAACAGTTTGGGCCTGCTCTTCAAAACCTCCGGATGTTACATGCCGAGCATGTTCAGAGCAGTTTGTCTGAACTCTGAGGAGAGCAAAGCTGATATCTTATAGCCAGCACTTCCTCATGCTTGCCAGTCTAAACATAACAACTGGGGTAATGCCTGCGTCAGCTGTTGCTTCATGTGTTTTCTTCTGGAAGGAACACAAGGTAATGGTGCAGAGCCAGTTCATTCTGCTGAAAGTTACAGGAACTGGCAAACAGTAAAAACATCAGTGCTGAGGATTGACCTCTGTCCCACCTCTTCAAACTGTTGGCCTATTTTCATTTTTATTCATGTGAGACATTTCCTGTTTTTCCTGACTTTTTTTTTTCTTCCCACCTTCAAGCTTGTGATCAATGACAGCGTTGCCATGACACCATTCTACCTGTTGCTGAGGAAACACCAGCAACAGGGAAATCAAGACACACTGAGCAGCAGCCTGTCTGCTGAGAGAACGCCTCTGCCACAGGGTTCTGTTGCTGTCAGAGAGGTCGGTAGTCCAGACCTGCATGAATTATGTCCACTTTGTGTTGTATATAAG
The DNA here is from genome assembly GCA_008360985.2 of Macquaria ambigua. Lineage (NCBI taxonomy): Eukaryota > Metazoa > Chordata > Actinopteri > Centrarchiformes > Percichthyidae > Macquaria > Macquaria ambigua. The sequence goes on along the minus strand of VMKM01000835.1, from coordinate 9,117 downwards.
CTGGTTCATCATTGACATGTAAATGTTTGAGATTGGTTGTTGAAGTTCAAAACAAAAATCTATATTTGAGCGAATGAGTGAGTCAAATTTGTAACTTATAAGATTTTTAAGAAACTTTAAAAGCTAAGCCGTCTTTGTAGTTTTTGATGTGTCACTTTGTTGTGCATTAAACCTTTTTTTTTTTTTTTTTTTTTTAACCTGACAGCTTCTGCAGACCCCAGCCCACGTCTTGCCCTCCACCTCTTTCCTCTGCTCCATGTTTGTACAGTCTTTGCTCATCTCCGTAACAGACGGCAGGTCAGTAGTCCACTAAGGCTGATCCGAAAACCTTTTTGAATATCCAAATATTTGTTCTTAAATATTTAGCCAATAAGATCAGAAAAATGAGTACAGTCTTATATTAATATTGATGGAGATGGAGCGCAACGTGTCATACTCTGAAGACCACGCCCACCAGAGGGGAAAACAAGCGGCGCAACAATATGCTATATGCTAACAAAAGGCCTGTAGCTAGCTAAAAATAACAACAAAAAAGATTCCATTATGTCAAAGGATTAATTTAGCACCCTTTATCTGCCAGAGAGGACAAACTCAATACAGTGGGTCTATCTCAGTGTCCCTTCTGAAGCTAAGTTACTGTAGTTAGCTAAGGCACTTGCAAACACATTCACTAGCCACATTCCACTACACAAGTTGCTTACTGTCAAAATGCTTTGGCTTAACTTACAGCAATATAGTTAGCCTAAAACTGACACTTGGATATTTGACTCGGGCTACCAGTGACTAAATGCTGCTGCACATGTAGACATACTGAGTGTCAGGATCCCACAGTTTTCCCATTCTTCCTGCTGATGCTTCACGTCTGTATCCACTTTTGTGGGACTTAAATGCACTCTGTCTCTATTGAGGGGAAAATGTGACACCTCACTGTCTTCATTACTGGGAGTCTGATAACGTCAGCATGAGTTGACAAAACACTGCTGCAGTTCAGGCTTCACATGATTCAGCAACTTAAGATCCTGGCTCAAATGGTGCACATCGGAAAATGTGGACTTGGAAAACATGCAGAGTCATGCTAATGTTTTTTCTTCTTCTCCCATGTGTGTTCTCATGGCCTCAGGGAGGAAAATAAACATGCAGAGGAGGAAATGGAGAGCGAAAAAGAGGAAGAGGATTCGGAGGGGGAAATGGAATCCAGCACTGCGAGACCGGAATCACTGGGAGGCCAGGCAGCCGAGTCTGCAGCCCCCACTCTGACAAAAGCCCAGGTTAGGGAACTGAGGAGGGTGAAGAAACTTGACCACAGCTGGCTCGCAGGCCTCTTGGACTCTTGAACATGACCATGTACAAAGACAGACACTCACACAGATACAGTGCCTGTAGAAGGTTTTCACCACATCAATGCAGTTTTTTTATGTTTTATTGTTTCTAAGCCATTAAATCAGAGTGGATATCTACTGGAAACAAAAAGGACAATGTCCAAGTGTAAACAAATACAAATACAAAACAGAAAATATGATTGCATAAGTATTTGTCCCTTTGGCAGCAATTACAGCCTTGAGTCAGTGTCAAGTTTGTATCAGTTTGCACATTTGAACAATAAAAAAGTTCCCAGATTTTTCTCTGTAAAACTGCTGAGGCTCTGTTGGACAGGAATTTTCAAGTCTTGCCATGAACTCTGGACTGCATTGAGGTCTGGATTCTGACTCCAGATTATGAACATTATTGTGTCTAAGCCATTCCTGTGCAGTTTTGGCTGTATGTTTGCGGTTGGTGTCTTGTTGGAAAACAAATCTCCCAAGTCACTGTTCTCTTGCAGACTGCAGCACGTTTTCCCTCCAGGATTTCTCTGTATTCCTCTATCACCAAATTTGCAACATGCAAGCAGCGATATGCAATAGGAGATAATTTCCCCTTTCTCTTATGCTGTACATGCACAAGCATGCAAGACCTCTGTAGGATTTCCAAATGTATCTGCAATTTGGAAGCAACAATCTTTTGTGAAAAGTGAAACTGCCACCATTTGTGATCTGTGTATAAACAGTTCTCGCAAATCCCTTTTGTAAAACTGGTCCCTGCTACCTTACCACAAGCCTCCCAGTTGCTGCTGTAGAAAGGATTCCCACAATGCTTGGCAGGGTGGTGCCACCATCAGTTTTCATGCAGGGATGTACAGTCTTTGGTTTACACCTAACATGAGTTTAGTATGATGATCAAAAAGCTCAGTTTTGGATTCTTAAGAGCTTTTTATTTCATCTCAGTCTCCCACATGCCTGCTTGTAGTCACTAGCTGAGGACAACGTGTGTTTTTTAATTACAGAAGCCATGCCATATTTGATTTTATATTTTTTTTATGCTTGGTCTTGGTCTGGTCTGGAATCACTGGTCTTATGATGTAGTGTAGTTTTTGACAGGATATTGAATGAAATACATCTGGATCTTGCCTTGATTAAACACACATGACCATCATTTTACTTACGACTTAAAACAACTGGCTGCACCAGTGATGGCTTTGGTATGTCATAGGAGAGGGATTAAATACTTACGCAATCATTTCTTTTGACTTGGACATGAAAGTATTTTTGCTTTTTGTCGAGCAGTGTAAAAAAACGAGTCAGATCCATTGTGATTCATGAAAAAGGGCGGGGTGAAATCTTTCTATAGGCACTGTATGCATGCACATATATGTGCAATTACATTTTTCTATACTTTGAAATTTAATAAAAAAGATTATAGCCTTTCCTTGACCTGTCAGCCTCAGTAATTTTGCTCTTTGGACTCTTCCAGAGATCAAACTCAGCCTTTTTCCATTGTCAGTATTGTGTGATGTAAATCACTACAGTGTTGAGTGAAGGTTATATATGTAGATGACGTTTCTCACGTTGTTGTATAAGCAGGCGAACTATGACACAGCTAGTTGGACTGTTGCTTTTAAAAGGATTGCGATTAAGAAACGAGGCAAAATTTAATGTTAAAAGAACAAAATACATAATGATGACATTGTTTGAATCTATGCCTAACATTTTGTCTGGGAATGCACCCAATGATATTTCATATAACAGGTTCTCATTTCTTGTGGACCTTGAAAAGTGGCATTATTGGTGCTGTAGAGTCCGGCCAGACTCGGTGGACTCTTGAGTTACAAATCCCAAAGTCCTGAATAAGCTGTCTCAGAAGAAGGTCACGTTTTGTTCCCGGGGGCAGATAAGACGGTGCACATGCATCTCAGCATTTTTCAGTTCCTTTCTCTGTGAGGTGCCCCAGCCTGCGGCCTCCCACCGCCGAGGACACATCCATCATGCCCTTTCATGATCTCTGCGTTTGGCGGGCATCGAGGGCGTACAGGAGCTTTGGTCATCAAATTGGGTCACTCTATATATCCTTATGGAGTGAGAAGCTGTTTATCTGTCACTTCTATTGATATGAGCTGGGATTGTAAAGCAGATCCAGTAAATATAAAAAACACAACAAGCTCTGTCTGAATCTTCATGGTAAACTTTACTTTGTCTGAAAAAGAAGAAACTACTGTAATTCACCACTGGCATCTGGTTTAAACCCTGGACCTTTGTAACATTTTGACAGTCTTCTCTGTCCACTGCCTTTGCATTTACCCTTGAGCAAGGCACCACACTGAGCAACAGACAATCCTTTTTAGAAATCTATATACAGTATGTACTATATGATGTATAAAACAAACTATATATAAAAATCAGAGGGATTATCTTGTGTCAATTTAAACAAAACCAGTGCAACAAAGACTATGACTGTTTGAAAATCAGCTCACAGCGTAGGTTCTGACTGTGTTTAAGAGGAGAGGAAGTAAAAACTAGAATTTCTGTGGAAATGGGTCATTATTTTTCAGCTTAAAGGAGCACTCCATCGATTTAGCATTGCACTCCTCTAACATTGTCGGACTCAAGATGGACAGAATGATCAAAGTCGATGCAGCAGAAACCAGAAATCTTTTTTTTTTTTATTCCACACATTTTTCTTCCATGTCAAAACCTGGCGCCTTCATTACCCACAATGCAACTTGACCGCTGACGGTTTGGTCAGAGATTCAGGTGTGTTATGCTAGTAGCGGCTAATGTAGCCTTGAGCCGCTAGCCTCAAGCAGAGATGAGGAGCGGGCTACAGAGGTCTGGTAAGCTCACAGATTGTTTTCATTTTCAAACTTGTAATCTTCAGCTCAAACCGACACTGACTCAAGTGACAGTCAGATTTCATGCAGCTCCCTCTGGAGCACAAAAGGCTTTATTCAACTCTTTCTTGGCACTGTCCAGATATAAGAAAAATCTGCCTACCAGCATCTCTAAAGCTCACTAATTGACACATTATATCTCATTTCTTTATTCTGTACAAAAACAGCAAGTTGTGGTTTCACAGCAGGTACTGTGCTGCACTATTTCTTGGCCGGGTGTAGTGACTTCCAGGAGTCACCATAAGGTGGCCAGGCAACCAGCCGAGACTCCAGAATGTCACTGCGCTCAGCCAAGAAATAGTTGGGCGCATAATCCGTAGTAAAACTCTTTTTTTAAAGATAATTTTTGTGAATTTTGCCTTTATCTGACAGTTAGTTTGGAGATAGACAAGAACCATGTCCGGGAGCCGAAGCGTGGTAATGTGGTATGCGCTCCAAACTTCAAATTAAAAAATCGAACTCCTTTTTTAAAACCTTTAGACAGAGCCAGGCTAGCTGTTTCCCCGTTTCCACTCTTTATGCTATGCTAAGTTAAGCTAAGCTAACCGGCTGCTGGCTGTTGCCTCCTATATACAGTAGAGACATAAGAGTGGTATCAATCTTCTCATCTAACTCTCGACAAGAAAACAAATATGCTTATTTCACAAAATGACTATTCCTTCAATGTGCTGTCTCAAACTAAGCAAGGTTGACTTGCTTGTGGCAAACTTAATCAATTATACTTAAAAGACTGTAATAAATGTACACCTTTAATCCATTAATACAGACAGACAGTCTTTTAAGTATACCTTAAATGACTGACTTGTGAAACTGAGCAATGTTTGAGCTTCTAACACCTAACTTTCCCTATCGGCAGTGGTATCAGATAAATATTTCTGTCACCTTTGAAATGACAGTGAAAGGCTTTTCCTGGAAGCTTCAGCTCCAATAAAACAAAACAAACCAAGAATCTGCCTCTCTGCGAGTGCTCATTATTTCAGTAGATGCTAGAGTGCTTGCGCATAAAGAGATAATATTATGTCTCCACTGTGCACACTTATCTCGAGTCCCAGTTCCTGTCTGTAGACATTGGACTTTCGCTACAGTCAGCTTCCTAATTATGTGGCTCTATAAGTATGAGGAGGGGCCTAAATTGCAGCTTTTTTTTAATACTTACTGCAAAAAAAAAAACAAACACAAAAAAAAACCAAGTCAGCATGTGACAATTCAGGGTCTAAATCATTAAAAACAATTTCAATTCAATTCAATTCAGTTTTATTTATATAGCGCCATATCATAACAAAGTTATCTCAGGGCACTTTTTCTAGTAGAGCAAGTCTAGACCGACTCTTTATATTTACAGAGACCCAACCTTTCCCACCATGAGCAAGCACTATGCGACAGTGGCAAGGAAAAACTCCCTTTTAATAGGTAGAAACCTCGAGCAGAACCAGGCTCTAGGTGGGCGGTCATCTGCCTCGACCGGTTGGGTTGAAGGGGGAGAGAGAGAGCAGGAAGAAAGAGAACATACAGCAGCACAATACAGTTTCACACAGAGATGTAACGCAATGGCCGTGGCAATGGCATGGCTGTCAACACCAACAGAAACAATACTAAGAGCAACATTACAGCAGCAATACTAATAATAATAGCAACAGCAGCTGCAGCAGCGGGTGCAGAGGAGGAACACGGGGGCAGCAGGTGGCCGCAACCATAGATCCAGACTCTACAGCTCCGGAGGCAGAAACACCTGCAGAAAGCAACAGAAGGAGAGAAAAGGGGGAGAGAAAGCACACAACTACGGGAAGAAGTTGAATTAGTAACAAGCATTGATGGGATATGAGGGCGTACAGATGGAGAGGAAGAGGAGGAGAGAGGAGCTCAGTGCATCATAGGAAGCCTCCCGGCAGTCTAGGCCTATAGCAGCATAACTAAGGGGTGGCTCAGGGCTCACCTGAGTCAGCCCTACTATAAGCTTTATCAAAGAGGAAAGTCTTAAGCCTACTCTTAAATGTGAGGAGGGTGTCTGCCTCCCATACACAAACTGGGATCTGGTTCCACAGGAGAGGAGCTTGATAGCTGAAGGCTCTGGCTCCCATTCTACTTTTAGAGACTCTAGGAACCACAAGGAACCCTGCATTCTGGGAGCGAAGTGCTCTAGTGGGGTAATAGGGTACTATGAGCTCTTTAAGATATGATGGTGCCTGACCATTTAGGGCTTTGAAGGTGAGGAGAAGGATTTTAAATTATATTCTGGATTTTACAGGGAGCCAGTGTAGAGAAGCTAATATTGGAGAAATATGATCTCTTTCCTGGTTCTTGTCAGTAAATGTGCCGCAGCATTCTGGATCAGCTGGAGAGTCTTAAGGGACTTATTGGGGCAGCCTGATAATAGAGAGTTGCAATAATCCAGCCTAGACGTAACAAATGCATGGACTAGTTTTTCTGCATCTTTTTGAGACAGGATGTGCCTGATTTTTGCAATGTTACGTAAATGAAAAAAAGGCAGTCCTTGAAGTTTGTTTTATGTGGGAGTTAAAGGACATATCCTGATCAAAGATAACTCCAAAATTCCTTACGGTGTCACTGGAGGCCAGGGCAATGCCATCTAGAGAAACTGTATCTTTAGATAATGTGTTTCGAAGGTGTTCGGGGCCAAGTACAATAACTTCGGTTTTGTCTTGAGTTTAACATCAGAAAATTGCAGGTCATCCAGGTTTTTATGTCCTTAAGGCATGCTTGAAGTTTAGCTAATTGATTGGTTTCATCTGGCTTGATCGATAAATATAATTGGGTATCATCTGCAATGAAAATTTATGGAGTGCTTCCTAATAATATTGCCTAAAGGAAGCATATATAAGGTAAATAGAATTGTTCCAAGCACAGAACCTTGTGGAACTCCGTGACTAACTTTGGCATGCATAGAGGATTCATCATTAACATGTACAAACTGATATCGATCTGATAAATAGGATTTAAACCAGCTTAGTGCGGTGCCTGTAATGCCAATTAAATATTCTAGTCTCTGTAATAGAATGTGATGGTCAATGGTATCGAATGCAGCACTAAGATCTAGTAAGACAAGTACAGAGATAAGTCCTTTGTCAGATGCAATTAGAAGGTCATTTGTAACTTTCACCAGTGCTGTCTCTGTGCTGTGATGCACTCTAAATCCTGACTGAAAATCCTCAAACAGCTTGTTGTTGTGTAGAAAGTCACACAACTGATTGGCGACTGCTTTCTCAAGGATCTTAGAGAGAAAAGGAGGGTTAGATATAGGTCTATAATTTGACAAAACCCCTGGATCAAGAGTGGGCTTTTTTAGAAGAGGTTTAATTACAGCTACTTTAAAGGACTGTGGCACATAGCCTTTTAATAAGGACAGATTGATCATATCTAGTAAATAAATGCTAACTAAGGGTAAAACTTCTTTAAGCAGCCTAGTTGGGACAGGGTCTAAGAGACACGTTGATGGTTTAGATGAGGAAATCATGGAAGTTAGTTGACTATGGTTGATGGGAGAAAAGCAGTCTAAATGTACATCAGGTTTTACAGTTGTTTCTAAGGTTCCTGTGTTTGAAGATAAGTCAGTACCAACTGAGGGCAGGAGGTGCTGAATTTTGTCTCTAATAGTTAGAATTTTATCATTAAAGAAGCTCATAAAGTCATTACTACTGAGGTCTATAGGAATATATGGCTCAACAGAGCTGTGACTCTCTGTCAGCCTGGCTACAGTGCTGAACAGAAACCTGGGGTTATTCTTATTTTCCTCTATCAATGATGAGTAGTAGGCTGCTCTAGCATTACGGAGGGCCTTCCTATAAATTTTAAGACTATCTTCTTCCAGATTGGTGGAACGCCATTCCCTTTCAAGTTTTCGCGATGTTTGCTTTAATTTGCGGGTTTGCGGGTTATACCATGGAGCTAACCTCCTCTGTTTTATTATCTTCTTTTTTTAGAGGGGCGATAGAGTCGAGTGTTATTCGTAGTGAGCCTGCAGCACTATCAACAAGATGATCAATTTGGGAGGGACTAAAGTTAGCATAGGAGTCAACTGTTACATTGAGACATGGAACTGAATTAAATGCCGATGGAATCACTTCCTTAAATTTAGCTACAGCACCATCAGATAGACATCTAGTGTAGGAATGTTTGCCTAATGACGTGTAGTCCAGTAATAAGAATTCAAAAGTTACAGAAGTGACAGAAGCCAATTGAATCTAATAATGAGATAAATGCAGCACTAAGGCTATCATTTTCTACATCTACATGAATATTAAAATCACCTACAATAATTATTTTATCTGTTTTAAGGACTAAACCTGATAAGAACTCTGAGAATTCAGATAAAAATTCAGAATACAGTCCAGGAGCTCGGTACACTATAACAAATAGAATTGGCTGTAGTGTTTTCCAGGTTGGGTGTGAAAGACTAAGAACAAGGCTTTCGAACGAGTTATAATTTAGTTTAGGTTTAGGTTTGATTAATAGGCTTGAGTCGAAGATGGCTGCAACTCCACCTCCTCGGCCTGTGCCTCGAGAAATGTGAGTATTAATGTGACTGGGGGGAGTGGATTCATTTAGGCTAACATATTCATCCTGACACAGCCAGGTTTCAGTAAGACAGAATAAATCAATATTATGATCTGATATTAGATCATTTACTAGAACAGCTTTAGATGAGAGAGATCTAATGTTTAAGAGTCCACATTTAATTCTCCTATTTTGTTGTACTGTTGCAGTGGTGGTTTTGCTTTTTATTAGGTTATTTTTAAGTGGTCGGGGGGCAGACAACCTCTCTGTGGAGTTTAGGGTGGGTAACTGCTCTAATGGAAGTGCAGAGAAGCGTGTAGGACTGCAACTCTGCCTCCTGGTCTGGACCACAGACTGTATTAAGTCTGTGGTCTGAACTCTGAGCTGTCATGGCTTTGGGCCAC